>OY740783.1:5475432-5842932 GCA_963514005.1 Raja brachyura | reverse complement strand
ACGGACAATATCATAAGCAATACTTCGTTCTGTCGATCCGACTTGTTGTATATTGTTTAGTTGCCATTAGTATAGCGTTAATGTATCAAATTGTAATCGTAATTTGAATATCATGTGAAAATAAGTCGGTTTTCTCAAACGGTATACATGTTGATTTTTTTAATGTTTTTCTCTACATTCTCTTTTTCTTTACATGGGCCAAATTCGTGTCATTCCGGTGTTGAATGTCGTTGTATAGAATTGCGTGACATCACAAACTTCATGTTAAATTCAAACACACTCTCTACGCCTGTCAATGTCATTATTCCAAAAACTTCTATCGGGTCCTCCTTCAACCTCCCTCCGAAGCTCCAAAGAAAACAATCCATGTTTAGCTCACCACTTCTTGTAGCTAACAACTCTAAACCCCTGCAGCATTCTAGTAAACCTCTTCTGCATCTTCTCCAAAGCCTCCACATTATTCCTTCGAAGGGACGACCTGACCTCCACACTGTACTCCAAGTGTGGCCTAACCGAAGTCCCGTAAATAAATAAATAATATGTACATACCCAAAAATCCAAACGCGTGTGCACATTCCACGTATGAGCAAATATCTCTTTACTCCTTTTTCTGCACAATTGTCCTCTCCATAATTCAGAGCTAATCTTCGACTCTCGAGCTAAATGTTGAGTGTACCTGTTGTCGTGTGGAATTCAGTTGTTATGACCACTTCGTGTTATGCTTTTGAAAGCTTCTCTGTAATATGTTTTCTGTGAAATCACAAATAAAAGCGGAACTACATAAAGCCGAACCTGGTTTGCTATGTTCGTTTCTCGAAGGAACCAGCACCTGCTGCTAAATATGCCTAAAGATAATTTCTCTCAAATCGCTGGTTGGTAGAATAGGAATCACTTCGATTATGCAGTCATTGCACGCTTGGGTGTCCGATGACGTTAAGGTCATATATATTTGAGTGCATTTTATGCCAAAGTTCCAGGAGAAGCTTTTCGCAAACTCCCCTTATACAGTAACTATCTTCGACAAATAGGTTGTGATGATGAACTGTCTGCTCCACCAAGCACTAAGCAATATCACACACCTTCTTATATGCCTGTCGAATATTCAAAGAAATATTTCAAAGCAACGAGTGTGCACCTGATGCAGCCAACACCGTCAGAGAGACCAGCAATGTACATGGGTATGATTCTGGGTATGGAGTCTAGAACGGGCAAGAGACAAGGATAGACATTAAGAATTATTCGTTAGCATCTGGAATTAGCTGGGATCACATTACACCAACGGATAGTAAATTAGTTCAGATCGATTTGCCTCGTACCCATCGTGGTTACGCTTTCACTGGGACGTTGGTGCGGCCTTTGATGGCGAGGAGTGAGGGAATATCGCCCCCAAATAAGAATAGTCCACACGGAGACACAATGTGATGCTGTCTACTCATCCCACTAGTTGGGTATCATGGACTAGTCTTGTTTGGTTGCATTTGGCCCATTCAGCGCACTATCAGGGTAACTGCGACTATAGTTACTGGGCCCAGAGTAATTTGAATAGAGATTGGGCCTAATTTCCATGGCATAATGCAAGACCAACTTTGTGTGCTTTGTGTTTCCGGACCTTAGGTTGTTTGAATACTGACTGGGCCTGCCGTCATAGGGCCCAGTGTCGGGCCCGTGTTCCCTCCAGATCCCACCGCCATTCCATATGATCATGGCTGATCATCCATAATCATTACCCCATTCCTGCTTTCTCCCGATATCCCTTGATTCCGTTAGATCCAAGATGTATAGTACATCTAATTCTGTTTTGGAAACATACAGTGAAGTGGCCTCCACTGCCTTCTGTGGCAGTGAATTCCACAAATTCAAAACTCTCTTGCTGTCCCACCTCCCATGGTGGGAAGCTTTTGCATTTTTCGGTTTGAAATTGTGGAATCTGGTGCATACTTTTAACTTACACGATGCAACATTTATGCTTCAAATTGGATCAGGTGTGAATAAGGTTAGGCTAAATTACATTCCTAATTACATTCCACAGTAGAGCCAGGCTCTGATCAACAGGTGCAGCACATGAATGACATTAGTATATTCATGTATGGAAATCAGATTATAATTCATATATAGAGCTGCTATGCATATATAGAGAAACAAAAACATAGAAAAAAGCAAGAAGATTCAGACTTCCATCACTGATCTGCACCAATAAATCAATTAAACTTACCCTTTGACTATAGACACAAGATGAAAATAATGCCACATATTCAACCGTATATGGTTCAATGAAATTAAGATATATATGTAAAACATATATATGGTAGCAGGCCCTTCTGCCCACCAATTCGACACCGACCGCAATCTATCATACACCAGTTGTATCCTACACGCCACGGACAATTTACAGAAGCCAATTAACCTACAAACCTGCACTTCTTTCAGATGTGGGAGAAACCGGAATTTCCACAGAAATCCATGTGGTCATAAGGAGAATGTACAAATACTGTACAGACAGCACCCGTAGTCAGGATCAAATCTGGGTCTGTGGTGCTGCAAGACAGCAACTCTACCGCTGTGCCACCGTGCCACCCCATTCATTTTTTTCTGTAATATTTATTATGGCGACACGTCAATAAAGATGAACACATGATTTTAATTCCTGCCCTTAGTTGGATAACCCACATCTCCAGTCATTGTGTTTTATGGCTGGTTTTCAACCTCTTCAGTCTGAAGGTCTTGACCCGAAACATCACCTATTCTTTCTCTCCACAAATGCTGCCTGTCCTGCTGAGTTATTCCAGCTTTTAGTATCTATCTTCAGTTTAAGCCAGCATCTGCAGTTCCTTCTTACACTCCTTATTAAGCGAAACAGGTCCTATTCTCATAATATTATTCACATCAACTTATTTTCTTCACCTCCGTTGCTGCAAAGAATACAATTCCAGTTATCAAATCTTTCTTCAAAGTGAAAAAAAATTCCAGCACCGCCAATATGTTCATAAATCGCCCCTGGATCCTCTCCAGAGCAATTGCACCCTTTCTACAGTGTGTCATAGTCTTACAGCATGGAAACAGGCCCTTCATCCCAACTTGTTCATGCAGATCAAGATGCCCAATCTAAACTAGTCCCATTTATCCGCATTTGGCCCAAATCCCTTTAAACTTTGTGTGTGCCAGTGTGTGTGAGAGTGTGGGTCAGTGAAGCGGCGACAACACCCGGAGTGAGCGGAGACTTGGCGATGTCCGGGGAGCATTTCCCTCTCCCCCCCTCCCCGGGAATGCGGGCCGGCCCAGGTGCTGTGTGTCCAGCTTGGGTCCAGGGGAGGTGAGGGTCAGTGGCCCGGGGGTTCGGGGGAGGTGAGGGTCAGTGACCCGGGGGTCGGGCATCGGAGCGGCGCCTTAGCCCGAGATTCATCCCCGCGGCTCCGGAGGCGGCCCCGATGCCCCCACTCACCTGGTCGGCTCCTGGCTCCGGGCCGGGGTTAAAACTCCATGTGGTGTGGACAGAGCCGCCGGAGATGAGGGTGGGAGATGTGAGCGGTGCCTCAGGGGGGGGACACGGGGGCAGTGCTGGGACCACCCATCTGCACGGGAATGTGAATGCGGATGAGGCAGCATCTATAGAGCGGTAGATAAAAATCCTGGAGAAATGCTTGAATCTGAAGAAGGGTCAAACTCAGACATAGATGCTGCCTCACCCGCTGAGTTTCTCCAGCATTTTTGCCTACATTGCCATTTTAAATAGTGTGCGATGGGCTTAAGCCAATAAAATTGCTCATTTTTATGGGGTACCTGCCAACAAAAAACCTGCAGCTGGGGCCTCCGCGCTCCGGAGTCGGGTCGCAGCCGTGCACCATCACAGCTCTCCACGCCCCGAAGCCGGCCAGCTCCGCGATGGTGAGTCCGCAGGCTCCGCGACTGGAGCGCCCGGGTCGTACTGGTTGGAGGCCGCTCCACGGTGCTAGGCCCCAACGACAATGGGGACCCGACAGGGAAAAGGTCGGGTCACCCGTACAGGGAAGAGATTTAAGCCTAGTCGCTCCATTCTTTCATCATATTGGCCACGTATATGCAGTCACAAAGAATTTGTCTTGGTGCTCCGCTCGCATTAAGACTAAACCATTAAGAATAAAACATAAAACCTTAAAATATTAAGAATAAAACATTATAGTTCAAACATGTGAATGAAATAAAATAGCAGAGCAAAAGGAGTTTACAGACTTTTGGTTATTAAGTAGAACTACTGTTTGTGGAAAAAAGCTGTTTTTATGTCTGGCAACCTGGGAATTAACCTGGTGAACCTAAGCTGTACTCATTCAATGGCAAGAATGTTCTTCCTCAAATTAGGAGATAAAATTGCACACCATACTATAGGTGTAGTCTCATCAAGGCCCTGTACATCCGCAGTGGGACCTCCTTGCTCCTTTACTCAAATTCCCTCGCTGTGAAGGCCAACATGCCATTCGCTTTCTTCACTGCCTGCCTAACCTGTATGTTTATTTTCAGTGACTGATGTACAAGGACACACAGGTCACGTTGCATCTTTACTTTTCCTAATCTGACACCATTCAGATAATAATCTACCTTATTTTTCTTGCCACCAAAATGGATAATCTCAAAATGTATCCACGTTGTACTGTATCTACCATGCATATGCCCACTGACCCAACATATCCAAGTCACCATGTAGCCTCAAATAGTCCTTCTCGAAACTCACACTACCACCCAGTTCTGTGTCATCCGCAAACTTGGAGAGGTTAAATTTAATTTCTTCGTCCAAATCGGTAATATATATAGAAAATACCTGGGGGTACCAGCATTGAGCCTTGAGCCACCCACTAGTCACGGCCTGTCATTCTGAAAATAGCCCGTTAATTCCTACTCTTTGATTCCTGTCAGCCAACCAGTTTTCTATCCGTGACAATATCTAACCCCCAATATCATGTGCGCTCATTTTGCACACTAATCAATTGTGTGGGACATTTTCAAAGGGCATTATGTAGTCCAGATACACCACATCCATTGGCTCTCCCTTATCCATTTTCCCTCTTACATACTCTAAAAATTCCGGAAGATTAGTCAAGCATGGTTTCCAATTTTCCAAGCATTAATTCAATTTAAAATTTTACATAGACTATATTACTCGAAAACCAGGTTGAATAAAATATTTCCAAATGTTTCCCACATTTGTGACAAATGTCTAACTCAAAATGCCACTATAGCACATTCCTTTGTCTCTTGTACAAAACTTCATCAATGTTGGAATGAAATCTTCGGAACTTTTACAAAACTATTCAGCACAAAATTGAACCCCAATACAGAACTGATTATCTTCGGATCAATGGAAGAGGGGCGTAAATTATCTACGTTCCAAGAAGCGCTCTTTAATTATGGTTTAATAACAGCAAAAAAACATACTTAAATTTTGGAAAAACGCATCCACGCCAACGTTCAAAATGTGGATTTCAAATATGACGGAAACGCTACATCTTGAAGAAATGAGATTCCTCCTACTAGGCAAAGTAGACCAATTCTTAAAGACTTGGTCTCCTTTTATCGACTTACAAGCATATGGTGCAACATAACATAACTTTAGAAATTAAATGGTTCAGAACTGGGTGATGGATGGGTAAAGATATTAAATAGGTATATCTCTCCTAATTTCTTTCCTTTTTATTTTCCTTTTCTTTTTCAATCTCCTTAGCTTCTTATCTCTGCTTTTTGTCTCTCTCGCTATCTGTTTCTACTCTCTTGTCTATCTATCTCGACACTCATTATTTTCCTTTTTCTATTTTATTATTAAATAAAAAATAAGAACTTGTACAAGAATGGCAACATGTATGTATGTATGTATGTATGTATGTATGTATGTATGTATGTATGTATGTATGTATGTATCAGGTACTACATTACTGTACTTACTTCTAACAAAAAAAAACCCAAAAAAGAAAGCATGTTTTCCCCTTCATAAATCCATGCCGATTTTGACCGATCCTGTCAGTGCTTTCCAAATGCGCTGCTATAACATCTTTAATAATCGACTCAAGCATCTTCCCCACTACCGATGTCAGGCTAACTGGTCTATAATTCCCTGTTTTCTTTCTCCGTCCTTCCTCAAAAAGTGGGGTTACATTAGCTACCCTCCAGTCCACAGGAGCTGATCCTGTGTCTATAGAACATTGGAAAATGATCACGAATGCATCCACGACTTCGAGGGCCACCTCCTTGAGTTGGTTTGCATGCAGACCATCAGGCTCTGGGGATTTATCTGCCTTCAGTCCCAACAGTTTACCCAACAACATTCCCTGACTGATGTGGATTTCCTTCACTTCCTCCCTCCTACTAGATCCTGGGTCCCCTTGTATTTCTGGGAGAATGTTTGTGTCTTCCTTAGTGAAGACAGAACCAAAGTATTTGTTTAACTGGTCTGCCATTTTCTTGTTTCCCATTATAAATTAACCTGTTTCTGACTGTAAGGGACCTACATTTGTCTTCACTAATATTTTCCTCACAAGCTTCCTTTCATGCTCCACTTTCCCCCTCTTAATTAAACCCTTTGTCCTCTTCTGTTAAATTTTAAATTTCTCCCAGTCCACCGGTTTGCTGCTTCCTCTGGCCAATTTATGCGCTTTGGATTTAACACTGTCCCCAATTTCGATCGTTAGCCACAGTTGAGCCGCCTTCCCTGTTTTATTTTTACGCCAAACAGGGGTGAACAATTGTTGCAATTCATCCATACGATCTTTAAATCTTTGCCATTACATATCCATCGTCAAGCCATTAAGTATCACTTGCCAGTTTATCCTAGCTAATTTCCTTCTCATACCGTCAAAACCTGATTCTGTTTGAACACAGTTTTGAACAGTTATGGCACCAGATTCAGACTGCCATGCTTGAGAGAAGATGTTGGAATGTAGCGTTTTCTGGACATGGAAAATGCATTCGGATTTGTACCACATATTAGTAAGATTAAATGAGAACTTACCAGTTTGAAGTTTGATCTTTGTGTCATGAGGAGTTACGATGAGCGATTACGTGAAGAAGGTCGTCAACCCGCATGCGCGTCAATCTTCAAAGCAGCGATGTGAAATCACAGAAGAACAGTTGTGACCTAAAATAGTAATATTTGAGCTGACTAGAACTTCCAGAAAAATCTTTATGTTACGAGGGTCGGGAGCGGAGGGCACGTAATCGCTCATCGTAACACCTCATAAAATAAAGATCAAACTTCAAACTGGTAAGTTCTCGTTTAATCTTACTATTTTACTTCGGAGTCACATGAGTGACTACGTGAAGATTCTGAAGCTCTGGGATTTCATGCCGTGGAAACTACTCCATGCGTCACACACTGCATCAATTGACCAGGATGAGTGAGAAAGAATTAATGCATTCAAACATGACATGGATAAAAATGCTAATGCTTTAATAGCAAAAAGAAAATTAACAGTGACCCCTCTGACCCAGGGGGAAACTGTGAAACAGAACTTAAAACAGAATTACCGAAAGTCCCCGGTCTGGCGATAGGTTTGTTGTAAAACCTTTGGTACGTCCGCTCATTAGACCATCCCGCAGCCGCTAGAATGTGGTCTAGAGGGACGTCCATATCCCTTGCTGCTGATGTCGATGCAACCCTGGTGGAATAAGGTTTAAAGGTGTCAGTGTTCACTCCTGCACATGCCAGAACCTGTTTAATCCATTTTGAGATGGTCTGCACTGTAACCTTCCTATGAGGTTTGGTGTAGCTGACGAATAAGGATAGTTCCGGGCCTCTGAGGCCCTTAGTGACCTTAACGTATATAAAACCACACACAACTGTAGGTTTAAGGAGTCAGCCATAAAACTAATTTCTAGCCCCAATATCACCGGCCTGCTCTGCTTAATGAGATCATGAACAAAAAAGGTGATGTTATCACAAGATGTAACCATGCTGTCCAGTCTAAGTTTGTGTAACGTCTGGACCCGTTGAGCTGAGGCCAACGCCATGAGCATGACTACCTTGAGTGTGAGATAATGCAGAGACAGGGATGAAGCTGGTGCCCACTGACGGAGCAGCGTGAGAACCGCGCTCACATCCCATATCTGTGAATACGTAGGCCTAGGGGGAGTAGAGTTAAAAATGCCCTTCATGAATTTAGTTATTAAGGGATGAGATCCTACAGTGTAATTCCCTGACCCCAGCCATAAATAAGATGACAAAGCGCTCCTAGCACTATTTATGGCACTGTAACTGAGCTTCTGATCGTAGAAAAGTGATGAAAGAAACTCCAAAACATCCGTGATGGAAGCCGTGTCATATGAAATTTTTGAGAGAGAACAGTACATCTCCCATTTCCTTATGTGAGTGAGGTACTGTTTTTGGATGCTCTTCCTCCAGGCCGCAGTGATCACATCTATCGTACGCTCTGAAAGCCCGAGCCCCAGGAACGGTCTCCTCAGAATCGGCAAACCAATACATTTCCACGGTCATGAAGAGGATGGCTTTCCCCTGTCACAGGGTGTACCAGCAGATTTCTGCTCTTGGGGAGAGCCATAAAAGGCTGTGTAATTATAGCTCGGACGAGTGGAAACCAATGCTGAGTCGGCCAGTCTGGTACTGCTAATATGCCGGAAGTGGAGTCTTGCTTGATCTTGGCCAAGCATCAACTGATGAGGCAGAATAGGGGAAATACATACAAATACATACAAATGTAGTGAGAATGCATCAACTGCTACTGCCCCTAGGTCTGACTCCCATGACACGTAATTTGGTAACTGGTGATTAATCACGGATGCAAACAGATCAATGTCCGGTACACCATAAAATAGAAACATAGAAACATAGAAAATAGGTGTAGGTGTAGGCCAATTGAGCCTGCACCGCCATTCAATATGATCATGGCTGATCATCCAACTCAGTGTCCTGTACCTGCCTTCTCTCCATACCACCTGATCCCTTTAGCCACAAGGGCCACATCTAACTCCTTCTTAAATATAGCCAATGAACTGCCCTCAACTACCTTCTGTGGCAGAGAATTGCAGACACTCACCACTCTCTCGTGTGAAAAATGTTTTCCTCATCTCGGTCCTAAAGGAATTCCCCCTTATCCTTAAACTGTGACCCCTTGTTCTGGACTTCCCCAACATCGGAAACAATCTTCCTCCATCTAGCCTGTCCAACCCCTTATGAATTTTGTAAGTCTCTATAAGATTCCCCCTCAATCTTCTAAATTCCAGCGAGTACAAGCCGAGTCTATCCAGTCTTTCTTCATATGGAAGTTCTGCCATCCCAGGAATCAGTCTGGTGAACCTTCTCTGTACTCCCTCTATGGCAATAATGTCCTTCCTCAGATTAAGAGACCAAAACTGCACGCAATACTCCAGGTGTGGCTTCATCAAGACCCTGTACAACTGCAGTAGAACCTCCCTGCTCTTGTACTCAAATCCTTTTGCTACGAATGCCAACATACCATTCGCTTTCTTCACTGCCTGCTGCACCTGCATGCCTACTTTAAATGACTGGTGCACCATGACACCCAGGTCTCGTTGCATCTCCCCTTTTCCTAATCGGCCACCATTCAGATAATAGTCTACTTTCCTGTTTTTGCCACTGTTACGACCCCCGAAGGCAGGTTCCTCAGAGTTGCGTAACAAATCAAAACCAGGGTCAAGTTTAAGATTAAAAAAAGTCTTTAATTGTGTTAAACTAAGACAAAACACAAAGCTGATTTAAACAACACGGTCAAGGACCAGAATTGGCTGACAAATAATATATAAGTGTGCTCCAGCCAGCCTCTCAATGGGCCATCGGACTGAAGACCCTAATCCTGCCTATATAGACAAAACCCTGCAACCAAAAATACCTGAAAACTCTCAGGTCATCCCTACCATCCCAAGACAACATTAATTTGCAAATATATGCGACAAATATACAAAGTGCTCTGCCATGCGGCCAGGCCTCCTGCAGCTCAGACCGGCACCTCTTCCTTCAGGGATCTAGCACGAAGAGAGAGAATTCTGGGAGCGTCTGCCTTTTAAGCTACCGATGAGTCACCTGACGTAGCTTGGCCAATCAGGTACAGAAGCTCTTAACCCCTTGATTCCTGGCTCCCAGCCACGGCCTGCAGAGAAACAGAAAGGTAAGTCCATCGCATTCGCCAGAGGGGGAGGGGAAGTACCTAACAGCCACCAAAGTGGCCCAGCACTGAGCCTTGCGGTACCACAATAGACACTGCGTGTCATTCTGAAAATTACCTGTTTACTCCTACTCTTTGCTTCCTGTCTGCCAGCCAGTTCGCTATCCACATCAATACTGAACCCCCAATACAATGTGCTTTCCATTTGTATACTAATCTCTTATGTGGGACCTTGTCAAATGCCTTCTGAAAGTCCAGATATAACACATCCACAGGTTCTCCCTTATCCACTCTACTGGTTACGTACTCGAAAAATTCTATAAGGTTCGTCAGACATAATTAACCTTTCATAAATCCATGCTGACTTTGTCCAATGATTTCACCACTTTCCAAATGTGCTGCTATCCCATCTTTAATAGCTGACTCTAGCATTGTCCCCACTACCGATGTTAGACTAACTGGTCTGTAATTCCCCGTTTTCTCTCTCCCTCCATTTTTTAAAAGTGGGGTTACATTAGCTACCCTCCAATCCTCAGGAACTACTCCAGAATCTAAAGAGTTTTGAAAAATTATCACTAATGCATCCACTATTTCTGGGGCTACTTCCTTAAGTACTCTGGGATGCAGCCTATCTTTGCCCTGGGGATTTATCCATTGATCCTGGGGATGTTGTTCCACTGTTCTGGATTTATCCTGGGGATGTTGTTCCATTGTTTAAAAAGGGATCAAAGAATAAACCTAGCAACTATAGACCTGTTAGTTTGACGTCAGTGGTGGGCAAATTAATGGAAAGTTAGAGATAATATATATAAGCATCTGGATAAACAGGGTCCGATCAATAACAGTCAACATGGATTTGTGCCTGGAAGGTCATGTTTGACAAACTAGGGAAATTGATGAGGGTAAAGCAGTGGATGTTGTCTATATGGATTTCAGTAAGGCCTTTGACAAGGTTCCCCATGGAAGGTTGGTTAAGAAGGTTCAATCTTTGGGTGTTAATGGCAGAGTAGCAAGATGGATTCAAATGTGGCTGAATGGGAGATGTCCGAGAATAATGGTGGATGGCTGTTTGTCAGGTTGGCAGCCGGTGACCAGTGGGTTGCCTCAGGGATCGGTGTTGGGTCCACTGTTGTTTGGCATGTACATCAATGATCTGGATGATGGGGTGGAAAATTGGATAAGTAAGTATGCAGATGATACTAAGATAGGTGGTGTTGTGGATAACAAAGTAGATTTTCAAAGTCTACAGAGAATGTGGGCCATTTGGAAAAGTGGGCTGAAAGACGGCAGATGGAGTTTAATGCTGATAATTGTGAGGTGCTACATCTTGGCAGGACAAATCAAAATAGGATGTACATGGTAAATGGTAGGGAATTGAGGAATGCTGTGGAAGAGAGGGATCTAGGAATAACTGTGCATAGTTCCCTGAAGGTGGAATCGCATGTAGATAGGGTGGTAAAGAAAGCTTTTGGTGTACTGGCCTTTATAAATCAGAGCATTGAATGTAGGAGTTGGGAAGTAATGTTAAAATTGTACAAGGCATTGGTAAGACCAATTCTGGAGTATGGTGTACAATTTTGGTTGCCTAATTATAGGAAGAATGTCAACAAAATAGAGAGAGTACAGAGGAGATTTACTAGAATGTTGCCTGGGTTCCAGCAACTAAGTTACAGAGAAAGGTTGAACAAGTTAGGTCTTTATTCTTTGGAGCGCAGAAGGCTAGCGGGGGACTTGATTGAGGTCTTTAAAATGATGAAAGGGATAGACAGAGTTGACGTGGATAAGCTTTTCCCATTGAGGGTAGGGTAGATTCAAACAAGAGGGCATGACATTAGAATTAAGGGACAGAAGTTTAGGGGTAACATGAGGGGGAACTTCTTTACTCAGAGAGTGGTGTCTGTGTGGAATGAGCTTCCAGCAGAAGTGGTGGAGGCAGGTTCGATTTTAACATTTAAAAGTAAAGTAGATAGGTATGTGGACGGGAAGGGAATGGAGGGGTATGGTCTGAGTGCAGGTAGATGAGACTCGGGGTAACTATATGGTCGGCACGGACTGGAAGGGCCGAGAGGGCCTGTTTCCATACTGTAATTGTTATATGGTTATAGGCCTTTAATCCATTCAATTTACCAAACACCACTTCCCGGCTAAACTGGATTTCACTCAGTTTCTCCATCTCATTTGACCCCCGGTCCCCTGCTATTTCCAGCAGATTATTTATGTCTTTCTTAGTGAAGGCAGAACCAAAGTAGTTATTCAATAGGTCTGCCATGTCCTTGTTCCGCATGATCAATTCACCAGTTTCTGACTGCAAGGGACCTACATTTGTTTTATCTAACCTTTTTCTCTTCACATATCGATAAAAACCTTTGCAGTCATTTTTTATGTTCGTTTCCAGTTTTCTTTCATAATCTATTTTCCCTTTCTCACTGAGTTCCTCACTGTGATGAACAAGCACTCAGTCTTGACATGGTGGATGTCCGGAGGACCCTAAAAGGGGTGGACACATGAAAGGCGGCAAGCCCTGATAACATAACAGGGCGGGTGCTCAGGAAATGTGCTGATCAGCAGGCACATGTCCTTTAACACCTCGCGGAACGAGGCTGTTGTCCCATCGTGTCCCAAGACTGCCACCATCATACCAGTGCCAAGAAAATCCAATATGCAATGTCTCAATGACTACCGCCCTGTAGCACTCACTCCCATAATGATGAAGTGCTTCAAGAGGCTGGTCAGGGACCATATTACCTCCAGACTCCCCTCCACACTTGACCCATACCAGTTTGCTTACTGGCCAAACCGCTCCACAGAGGACGTTATATCCTCCTTACTCCATCTGAGCCTGGAACATCTAGAGGAGAAGAACATTTATGTGCGAATGCTGTTCGTGGATTTTAGTTCAGAATTCAACACAATTATCCCTCAGCACCTGATAAGCAAACTGGTTCCATTGGGCCTCAGCACCCCCATGTGTAACTGGCTACTGGACTTCCTCACTGACAGACCCCAGTCAGTGAGGGTTGGAAATAACAATTCTAACTTCATCTCTCTGAGCACCGGCTCCCCTCATGGCTGTGTCCTGAGTCCACTGCTGTTTACCCTGATGACCCACGACTGTTGTGCCAGGTTTAGTACAAACCACACCATGAAGTACGCAGATGACACTACAGTGATGGGCCTCATCCAGGATGACAATGAGCTGGCTTACAGGGAGGAGGTGAAACAACTGGGGGACTGGTGCAATACGAACAACCTGATCCAGAATGTCGAAAAAACAAAGGAGGTCATCATCGACTTCAGGAAAAACCGGCATAGTCCCACACCACTTCACATCAATGACAGCGATGTGGAGGTGGTCAGTAGCACTAAGTTCCTGGGGGTGCAGATCACTAACAGTCTGACCTGGTCGAATAACATCTCATCAACAGTTAAGAGAGCGCAGCAGCGGTTGCACTTTCTGCGCCGGATGAGAAGAGCTCACCTCCCCCATCCCATCCTCACCACTTTCTACAGGGGCACCATAGAGAGTATATTGACCAACTGTATATCTGTCTGGTTTGGGGACTGTAAAGTCTCCGACTGGAAGTCTGTGCAGAGAGTGGTGAGGACAGCGGAAAAAATAATTGGGACTTCTCTCCCCTCAATTGGGGATATTGCGAACAAACGTTGCGAGTCTAAGGCCAGCAGTATTATAAAAGACCCCACACATCTCCATCACGGACTGTTCACTCTGCTGCTCTCGGGCAAAAGATATCGTAGCTTACGGAGCAAAACATCAAGTTTCTGCAACAGTTTCATCCCACGAGCCATCAGACTCCTGAATGCCATGTAATGGGCTGCCACCATTGTCTATTTTATCCTTTTATCCTTTTATCCATTTTTTTTCCATTTTACCCTTTTTAATTTTTGTGTTGCACAGGGAGCCAAATGCAATGGAATTTCGTTTTTTGGAATTGCATATATCGATGTATTTCTAAATGACAATAAAGTTTGTTTGACTTGACTTTCCTAATTAAGCCCTTTGTCCTCCTCTGCTGGACTGAATTTCTCCCAGTCCTCTGGTAGGCTGCTTTTTCTGGCTAATTTGTAAATTACGAATGACAATGTCATTAAACACTTTGTGATTCAACATTCATTCCTTGTTAGAAACATAGAAACATAGAAATTAGGTGCAGGAGTAGGCCATTTGGCCCTTCGAGCCTGCACCGCCATTCAATATGATCATGGCTGATCATCCAACTCAGTATCCCGTACCTGCCTTCTCTCCATACCCTCTGATCCCCTTAGCCACAAGGGCCACATCTAACTCCCTCTTAAATATAGCCAATGAACTGGCCTCAACTACCCTCTGTGGCAGAGAGTTCCAGAGACCCACCACTCTCTGTGTGAAAAAATTCCTTCTCATCTCGGTCCTAAAGGATTTCCCCCTTATCCTTAAGCTGTGACCCCTTGTCCTGGACCTCCCCAACATCGTGAACAATCTTCCTGCATCTAGCCTGTCAACCCCTTAAGAATCTTGTAAGTTTCTATAAGATCCCCTCTCAATCTCCTAAATTCTAGACAGTATAAACCGAGTCTATGCAGTCTTTGTTCATAAGACAGTCCTGACATCCCAGGAATCAGTCCGGTGAACCTTCGCTGCACTCCCTCTATGGCAATAATGTCCTTCCTCAGATTTGGAGACCAGAACTGTACGCAATACTCCAGGTGTGGCCTCACCAAAACCCTATACAACTGAAGTAGAACCTCCCTGCTCCCATACTCAAATCCTTTTGCTATGAAAGCTAACATACCATTGGCTTTCTTCACTGCCTGCTGTACCTGCATGCCTACTTTCAATGACTGGTGTACCACAACACCCAGGTCGCGCTGCATCTCCCCTTTTCCTAATCGGCCACCATTTAGATAGTAGTCGGTTTTCCTATTTTTGCCACCAAAGTGGATAACCTCACATTTATCCACATTATACTGCATCTGCCAAACATTTGCCCACTCACCCAGCCTATCCAAGTCACCTTGCATTCTCCTAGCATCCTCCTCACAGCGAACACTGCCCCCCCCAGCTTAGTGTCATCCGCAAACTTGGAGATATTGCCTTCAATTCCCTCATCCAGATCATTTATGTATATTGTAAATAGCTGGGGTCCCAGCACTGAGCCTTGCGGTACCCCACTAGTCACTGCCTGCCATTGTGAAAACGACCCGTTTACTCCTACTCTTTGCTTCCTGTTTGCCAGCCAGTTCTCTATCCACATCAATACTGAACCCTCAATGCCATATGCTTTAAGTTTATATACTAATCGCTTATGTGGGACCTTGTCGAAAGCCTTCTGGAAATCTAGATACACCACATCCACTGGTTCTCCCCCATGCACGCTACTAGTTACATCCTCAAAAAATTTCACAAGATTCGTCAGACATGATTTACCTTTCGTAAATCCATGCCGACTTTGTCCAATGATTTCACCACTTTCCAAATGTGCTGCTATCCCATCTTTAATAACTGACTCTAGCAGTTTCCCCACTACCGATGTTAGACTAACTGGTCTGTAATTCCCCATTTTCTCTCTTCCCCCCTTCTTAAAAAGAGGGGTTACGTTTGCTACCCGCCAATCCTCAGGAACTACTCCAGAATCTAAAGAGTTTTGAAAGTTTATGACTAATGCATCCACTATTTCCGGAGCTACTTCCATAATTACCCTGGGATGCAGCCTATCTGGCACTGGGGATTTATCGGTCTTTAATCCATTCAATTTACCCAATACCACTTCCCGACTAACCTGGATTTCACTCAAGTACTCCTTTGACCTGCGGTCCCCTGCTATTTCCGGCAGATTATTTATGTCTTCCTTAGTGAAGACGGAACCAAAGTAGTTATTCAATTGGTCCGCCATATCCTTGTTCCCCATGATCAACTCACCTGTTTCTGACTGCAAGGGACCTACATTTGTTTTAACTAATCTATTTCTCTTCACATATCTATAAAAACTTTTGCAGTCAGTTTTTATGTTCCCTGCCAGTTTTCTTTCATAATCTATTTTTCCTTTCCTAATCAAGCCCTTTGTCCTTCTCTGCTGGTCTCTGAATTTCTCCCAGTCGTCTGGAATGCTGCTTTTTCTGGCTACTTTGTACGCATCATCCTTTGCTTTGATACTATCCCTGATTTCCCTTGTTATCCACGGATGCACTACCTTCCCTGATCTATTCTTTTGCCAAATTGGGATGAACAATTTTTGTAGTTCATCCATGCAGTCTTTAAATGTCTTCCATTGCGTATCCACCGTCAACCCTTTTAGAATTGATTGCCAGTCACTCTTGGCCAATTCACGTCTCATACCCTCAAAGTTACCTTTCCTTAAGTTCAGAACCATTGTTTCTGAATTAACAATGTCTCTCTCCATCCTAATGAAGAACTCGACCATATTATGGTCACTGTTGCCCAAGGGGGCACGCACAATAAGACTGCTAACTAACCCTTCCTCATTACTCAATACCCAGTCTAAAATAGCCTGCTCTCTCGTTGGTTCCTCTACATGTTGATTTAGATAACTATCCCTCATACTTTACAAAAAATCCTCTTCCTCAGCGCCCCTGCCAATTTGATTCACCCAATCTATATGTAGATTGAAGTTACCCATTATAACTGTTTTGCCTTTGTCGCACGCATTTCTAATTTCCTGTTTTATACCATCCCCAACTTCACTACTACTGTTCGGTGGCCTGTACACAACTCCCACTATCGTTTTCTGCCCCTTAGTGTTTCGCAGCTCTACCCATACTGATTCCACATGCTCCAAGCTAATGTCCTTCCTTTCCATTGCGTTAATCTCCTCTCTAACCAGCAACGCTACCCCACCTCCTTTTCCTTTCTCTCTATCCCTCCTGAATATTGAATATCCCTGGATGTTCAGCTCCCAGCCTTGGTCACCATGGAGCCATGTCTCCGTGATCCCAACTATATCATACTCATTAATAGCTATCTGCACGTTCAACTCATCCACCTTATTACGAATACTCCTTGCATTTAGACACAAGGCCTTCAGGCTTGTTTTTACAAAGCTCTTACCCCTTATACAATTTTGTTGAGAAGTGGCCCTTTTTGATTTTTGCCCTGGTTTTGTCTGCCTGCCACTTTTACTTTTCACCTTGCTCCCTATTGCTTCCACCCTCGTTTTACACCCACCTGCCTCTCTGCTCTTGTACCCATCCCCCTGCCACATTAGTTTAAATCCTCCCCGACAGCACTAGCAAACACTCCCCCAAGGACATTGGTTCCATTCCAGCCCAGGTGCAGACCGTCCTGTTTGTACTGGTCCCACCTCCCCCAGAAATGGTTCCAGTGCCCTAAAAATTTGAATCCCTCTCCCTTGCACCATTTTTCAAGCCACGTATTCATCTGCAATATCCTCCTATTTCTACTCTGACTGGCCCGTGGTACTGGTAATAATCCAGAGATTATTATCTTTGAGGTCCTACTTTTGAGTTTATCTCCTAGCTCCCTAAATTCACCTTGTAGGACCTCATCCCTTTTTTCCCCTATATCGTTGGTGCCAATATGCACCACGACAACTGGCTGTTCACCCTCCCCCTCCAGAATGTTCTGCAGCCGTTCAGTAACATCCCTGACCTTTGCACCAGGGAGGCAACATACCATCCTGGAGTCTCTTTTGCGGCCGCAGAAACGCCTATCTATTCCCCTGACAATTGAATCCCCTATTACAATAGCCCTTCCCCTCTTTTTTCCCCCATCATGTGCTGCAGAGCCACCCATGGTGCCATGAACTTGGCTGCTGCTGCATTCCCCTGATGAGCCATCTCCCTCAACAGTATCCAAAATGGTAAACCTGTTGAGTAGGGAGATGACCGCAGGGGACTCCTGCACTATCTGCCTACTGCTTTGCTGGCTATTGGCCACCCGCTCCCTTTCTGTCCTCTTACCTTTTAACTGTGGCGTGACCAACTCGCTGTATGTGCTGTCCACGACTTTCTCTGCATCGTGGATGCTCCAGTATGAATCCAGCCGCAGCTCCAATCGTTCAATGCGGTCTGCCAGGAGCTGCAGCTGGACACACTTCCTGCAAATGTAGTCATCAGGGACACCGACCATATCCCTGATCTCCCACATGTTGCAGGCTGAGCAAACCACAGGACCAATCTCCACTGACATCTTACTCCCAAATTACTCTATTAAATATATATACTTATTGTTGTAATTGAATTGTCGTGACCTGGTGTCTGCCATCATGTTATATCTACCTGGTAAGTAGATTGCTGAAACCCAGATGTTTCTCGTAATACACCAGGGCCAAATGAGATTAGACAATTTATCACAGGATACAGACTTACTTCCACTCATGTGATTAATGTATGCTACTGCTGTAGTGTTGTCAATCTGAAATTGAACATGCACATGATGCATATAGGTACAATAAGCCTTTAACCCTTAGAGTGCTCCCAACAATTCAAAGTAGTTAATACCATGTGACTGAAGCATCGATGATTCCTGCAGATTCCATCTGCTCCCGCAGCTAGAGGTGGTGTTGGTAGCACCCCAACCTAGCGCACTGGCATCAGTTTGCAGGATAACTTATGGTGTATCAACTAAAATAGTAATAGAACACTACTAAATATTGGTAACCCACCATTGTATCTCAGCAATGGCTTCAGCTGGCAACTGCATAGGCCTATCAAAGCGACCTCTATGAAGCTTGAGTGCCTGCTCCTTTGCCCGCTGTAAATTTTGGAAGTGCAAAGGCCCGAACTGAGCAGCTGGGAAAGCAGCCACTAATTTGTCAATTATACTAGCCACATGTCTAATAGAAGGTTCTTAACAACGAGGTTTCTGCAGGCTTCGATTAACTTTAATTGCTTGCCCCAATTTGCATTGAGTTAATGGTGAATCCCAAATAATTAATTATCCTAGATGGTACCAATTTAGACTTAACTGAATGGATTAGAAACCCCAGTCTCTCAAACATGAGTTTGGTAGCTGACACAGATAATTCAGCTAATTCCAAAGTTTTCCCAATGATTAAGATGTCATCCAAATATGCCATGACTATATGATTCTGTGCCCTGAGTAGCCCCGGGACTGGTTTTAGCAATTTTGTGAATAGTCTGGGCGCTGAGATTAACCCATTAGGCAATGCTTTAAACTTCCACAATTGCTCCATCCAGCTAAACTTCAAATATCTCTTGTGGTCTTCATGAATGGCCACTGAATAGTAAGCATCTTTGAGGTCAATGCATGCCATGTAACATCCTTTGGAAACCAGTTGTTTGGCAGTGACAAAGTTTTCCATTTTGAAGTGTTTATACTGCACAAAGTTGTTAAGCTCAGATAAATCAAGAATGATTCGACATCCTCCATCCTTCTTTTGCCTAGTAAATATATTGGACACAAACTGGTGAGGCTCATGACTCGACCTCTCAATTACCCCTTTCTTGAGTAAAGACTCAATTTCCCCTTGTGCACTCACACACTCCTGTTGTGAAAGAACAAAAGTGTGACTCAGTGTATGCTGACTATCCCCTCCCTCCTCTCCTCCCCCCCCCCCCACATCATGCACCCCCTCTCTTCGCCCCCCCCCCCGACATCTATATAATTAAAAGTCTAAACTTGACCACTTCCTGTTTACACTGCATATTGATTTTAGAAAAAATGCCACCACTTATGGCTGTATTTCTTGGCCATCTTACTCAGAATCCTCCACTGCTGCGCAGGACAAGAGGATATTTCCCATCGACGAAAAATAAAAGACATTAGAGTTTAAAAAATGTTGAGATGCTCTCTCCTGTTGATCATGCCATAAAGGCCACGCCCCTTCCGGCGGGAGTGGGAGGGACTATAACACCCGGACATGTGTGGACATGCCTTAGTCTCTGCAAGATGGGGGAGCGAGAGGTCATGACTCTCAGTCTGAGCTGTGAATAACACAACACATGTCTACTAAACTGTGAGTGTGGTTTTACTGACCTGTGAGTGCCCTTAATGTGGTTTAAAATTAAGTTTGAAAATGAAAATGTGGTTGGTTTGAAAATGAAAATGTGGTTTGAAAATCTATATAATTAAAAGTCTAATTGATTTTAGAAAAAACGCTGCCACGTACAGCTGTGATTTTTGGCCATCTTACTAGTCCCCTGCTGCTCATCAGGTGCTGGGGATTTTTCCCATCGATGAAAAATAAAAGAGTTATTAGTGTTTAAAAAATGTTGAGATTCTCTCGTCAATCATGCCATTAATGCCATGCCCCTTCCGGTGGGATGGGGGAGGAACTATAAATCCCAAAAGTGTGGGCGTAGCTCAGTCTCTGCAAGATGGGGGAGAGAGAGGTCACGACTCTCTGTCTTTGGTGGCCGTCCACCCTGCTTGAAGTGGCAGGAAACTGCACTTGAGTTTTGTACGCTTGCACCCTGCTTCAAGTGGTAGGAAACTGCACTTGAGTTTGGTGGTCTTGCACCCTGCTTGAAGTGGTGGGAAACTGCACTTGAGTTTGCTGGCCTTGCACCCTGCTTGAAATGGAATTTCAAGGAATAGCCGTGAGTCAACTGCCAGCCCACCAGCCATGAGTGAGTGAGCGGCCAGCACACTAAGCTTGAGTGACTGAGCTGCCAGCCCAAGAATCCATTCGGCCACAATGTCCATACTAGCCCTCTGGAAACCAGTCCCTTCAGCCCACAACACCCATACTAGCGCTCCAGAAAGCCCCCACCCCCACTGCCCACCAATATTGGAATTGGTGAAGAGGTGGAATATTGCATTGGGGGACCAGCCCTCCCATGTGATGCTGGGACCCAACGGGTCCGACTTAATCTGGCGCACGCACATGACACACGACACGCCACACACACTCACGCCACACACATGCTCACGCAAGAGACGAACACTGACGGGCAGTGGCTGATTGTTTATTGAAGCTGTTGTCCCCACACACCAGGGTCACATCACCCACCCCCACAGGGGGCTGGAAGGGAGGGAACGCCCTCCTCTGTTACACTCACCCTATCTCCCCCCCTCTCTCTCTCCTCTCTCTCTCTCTCTCCCTCTTTCCCTCTTCACCTTCTCTCTCTCACTCTCTCACCCCCTCCTCTCCATCTCCCCCCCCTCCTTCACCCCCCCCCCCCGCACAATCTCCCTGCATCGTGAAGCTGCCCATTTAAGGGGGGGGGGCTGGTTGTGTTTTACCGGGGGAGGGGTCCTTAGGGGGGGTTCACTGCCCCCCCCCCCTCCAGCAGGGCAATTCTCTCCCCCTGTTCACCAACCGTCACCTTCAGTTGCTCCAACTCGTCCCGAAGATTCACGATCAACTGCATCTGAGGTAGAGAGAGAGGGGGGAAAGGGAGGGGGGGGGGAGAGAGAGGGAGGGGGCAAAGAGGGGGGGAGAGAGAGGGGGGAGAGAGAGGGGGGGAAAGGAAGGGCGGGAGAGAGAGGGAGGGGGGAGAGATAGGGGGGAGAGAGAGAGGGAGGGGGAAGAGAGATAAACGGAGAGATAGAGAGAGGGGGAGAGAGAAGCAGAGAGAGATAGAGACGAGGAGAGAGAGAGAGGGTGGGAGAGGGCAGAGAGAGGAATGAGAGAGAGGGGCAGAGAGAGGGAGAGAGAGGGGGATAAATGGGTTGGGAAAAAAGACGTTGAGTTTGGAAAGGGTGCGGAGACGATTTACGAGGATGTTGCCGGTACTCGACGGGCATGAGCTACAGGGCGAGGTTGAGCAGGCTGGGACTCTATTCCTTGGAGCGCAGGTGGATGAGGGGTGATCTTATAGAGGTGTATAAAATCACCAGAGGAATAGATCGGGTAGATGCACAGAGTCTCTTGCCCAGAGTAGGGGAATCGAGGACCAGGGGACATAGGTTTAAGGTGAGGGGGGGTGGAAGATTTAATAGGAACCTGAGGGTGACTGGTGCTGGACTCCCCAAACATCGTTTCCTGCCTCTAGCGCAGGGGCGGGGAACCGTTTCATGTTGGAATGCGAGGAAGGATACCCGGACGTGGCGCCGACAGACAAGAGGCCGAAGCAAAGAATCGAATGGAAACGAGGCCGAAACGCCAATAAACCGAACGTCCGAAGACAAAACGCCAACGAACCGAAAGGATAGGGCGCCTAAACACCAACGAACCGAATGGCCGCTCTGTCGATACTCCACCTGTGTGTCGTCTCTGACTTAAGGAAATGCGAGCAGCCACTTTGTGCAAAGAGCAATGAGTCAACAGAGGGCAATTTTTGTCCCGCGGACAACTACTGCCCCAGGTGGATATCATGATGTGTGCAACAAACACTGATTGGCCACTGGTGGGCGAAGGGTTAATGTGGTAATTGGCTTGATTGCAGCTGATTAGGAAATTGTCAGCTCCTGTGTATAAAAGGGGGGAGTTGATGGAGTGTCTGAGTGCAGTGGTCCTGGGCTGTGGATGGGAGCAGTGGTCCTGGGCTGCGGGTGGGAGCAGTGGTCCTGGGCTGCGGGTGGGAGCAGTGGTCCTGGGCTGCGGGTGGGAGCAGTGGTCCTGGGCTGCGGGTGGGAGCAGTGGTCCTGGGCTGCGGGTGGGAGCAGTGGTCCTGGGCTGCGGGTGGGAGCAGTGGTCCTGGGCTGCGGGTGGGAGCAGTGGTCCTGGGCTGCGGGTGGGAGCAGTGGTCCTGGGCTGCGGATGGGAGCAGTGGTCCTGGGCTGCGGATGGGAGCAGTGGTCCTGGGCTGTGGATGGAAGCAGTGGTCCTGGGCTGTTGTTGGGAACAGTGCTCAGGGTAGAGGCAGAGAACCTCCCCTAGTGTCTGATGTAGATCTGCATCTCCAGGGCATGAGGTTGGTGAGAACACTATCGCTCTCTCCTGAATTGTGTTTGCTTCTTTGATTAATTCTGCTGATTTTTCCTTTCAATTGTGTCATTTGAAATGTCCAGGGTTTTCAATGATTATTTTTTCTGGTGCAACTGGAATTGGGCTGCTTCTGTGCTGTATCTCTGAACTAAAAGGGTGTTTCTGCTAGCAGGGGAGTCTCGGACCAGAGGGCACAGTGTCAGAATAAAAGGATGTATCTTTACTAAAGTGATGATACCCTAACCTTATCACAACTGAAATTGAATCGGGCTGATGTAATCGGGGAACTTCAATAAGGCAAACCTAAAGAAGTCACTCCCCAACTTCCACCAACATGTCTCCTGCTGCACCAGAGGACCAAACACCCTCGACCACTGTTACACCACCATCAAGGATGCCTACCGCTCTATCCCTCGCCCTCACTTCGGTAAATCTGACCATACCGCGGTGCTGCTTCTTCCTGCCTACAGGCAGCAATTAAAGAGTGCACCCCCAGAGGTGAGGACAGTACAGAGCTGGTCGGCGGGGGCAGAAGAACAACTACAAGACTGTTTGGAGTCTGTAGACTGGGCTGTTCAAGGACTCGGCAACAGACTTGAATGAATACGCCACAGTCGTTACAGACTTCATAAAGAAATGTGTGGAGGACTGCATCCCTACAAAAACCTTCCAAGTGTTTCCCAATCAGAAACCTTGGATGAACTGTGAGATCCGCACTCTTCTGAAGACCAGACACCGGGCATTCATGTCTGATGACACAGTGGTCTACAAGAAGTCCAGATATGACCTTGGTAAGGCCATCAAAAAGGCCAAAAGGGACTTCTGCTCCAAGCTGGAGGATGAGACAGATGTTCGGCAGCTGTGGCGGGGACTGAATGCAATCACCTCTTACAAGGTGAAACCAGGAAGCAGCTCGGATGTCGGCGATACATCACTCCCTGATGAGCTCAATGCATTCTACGCACGCTTTGATAGGGAGAACACCGATGTGCCTTTCCGAGCCCCTATTCGCTGTGATGGTATTTCAGTCACAGAGGCCGACGTCAGGAAATCCTTCAGGGGGGTGAACCCTCGAAAAGCGCCTGGACCTGATGGTATACCTGGTCGTGTCCTAAAAACCTGTGCGGACCAACTGGCTGGAGTTTTTACGGACATTTTCAACCTGTCACTTCTGAGGGCTGAGGTTCCCACCTGCTTCAAAAGGGCATCAATAATACCGGTGCCCAAGAAGAGCAAGGTGACGTGCCTCAATGACTATCGACCTGTGGCACTAACGCCTGTGGTGATGAAGTGCTTCGAGAGGTTGATCATGGCGAAAATCAACTCCTACCTCAACAAAAACCTGGACCCACTGCAGTTCGCTTACCGCCACAACAGATCAACGGTGGACGCGATCTCACTGGCCCTCCACTCCGCTCTGGACCACTTGGACAACAAAAACTCATATGTCAGGCTGCTATTTATTGACTACAGCTCGGCATTTAACACAATCATCCCCTCCAAGCTGGTTACCAAACTCGCAGAACTGCGTCTTTGCGCATCCCTCTGCAATTGGATCCTCGACTTCCTCACCCACAGACCACAGTCTGTTCATATTGGTGGAAATGTGTCAGACTCGATAACAATCAGCACGGGAGCACCTCAGGGCTGCGTGCTCAGCCCCCTGCTGTACTCACTCTATACTCATGACTGCATAGCCGGTCATAGCGCGAACTCCATCATCAAGTTCGCTGGCGACACCGCTGTTGTGGGGCGTATCACTGATGGGGATGAGTCAGAGTATAGAAGAGAGATCGAGCGACTGTCCATATGGTGCCAACACAACAACCTGGCCCTCAACACCAGCAAAACCAAGGAACTGATTGTGGACTTTGGAAGGAGTAGGATGGGGACCCACAGTCCTGTTTATATCAACGGGTCGATGGTTGAAAGGGTCAAGAGCTTCAAATTCCTGGGCGTGCACATCTGTGAAGATCTTTCCTGGTCCGAGAACACAGATGCAATTATTAAGAAAGCTCATCAGCGCCTCTACTTCCTGAGAAGATTACGGAGAGTTGGTCTGTCAAGGAGGACTCTCTCTAACTTCTACAGGTGTACAGTACAGAGCTTGCTGACTGGTTGCATCGTGGCTTGGTTCGGCAACTTGAGCGCCCTGGAGAGGAAAAGACTCCAAAAAGTAGTAAACACTGCCCAGTCCATCATCGGCTCTGACCTTCCTTCCATCGAGGGGATTTATCACAGTCGCTGCCTCAAAAAGGCTGGCAGCATCATCAAGGACCCACACCACCCTGGCCACACACTCATCTCCCTGCTACCTTCGGGTAGCAGGTACAGGAGCCTGAAGACTGCAACAACCCGGTTTAAGAATAGCTACTTCCCCACAGCCATCAGGCTATTAAACCTGGCTCGGAACTCTGAACATTAATATCCCTCCATCTGTTATTTGCACTTTATTAATTTATTAAGTCATGGGTGTATTTATGTATAGAATTGTAGTCAATGCCTTCTATGTTCTGTTGTGCTATGCAAAGAAAGATTTTCATTGTCCTGTCAGGGACACATGACAATAAACTCTTTTGACTCTTTTGACTTGACTTTGACTAAAATGTCGAAACAGACCTGTAGATGCTGGTTTATACCAAAGATGGACACATTACTGGAGTAACTGAATGGGTCAGGCAGCATCTCTGGAGAAACAAGAGATTTAGGGATGGAACGGAAGAAGGGTTCTTACCCAAAATATCACCCATCCTTCTCCTCCTGAAGTGGTGCCTGACCCGCTGTGTTACTCCAGCACTCTTATCATTGTCTCCTCTATATCCCACAGCTCTGGTCTTACTCCCCACCCCCCTACTCGTAACAAGGACAGAGTCCCCCATGTCCTCCCCATCCACCTTACCAGCCGTCACATACAACAGATAATCCTCCAACATTTTTGCCACCTCCAATGGGATCCCACCACTGGCCTCATCTTCCCATTCTCCAATATCAGTGGTTTCTCCCTCCTTCCCTGCTCTCCCACAGCCTACAGTCTCTGCCTCTTCTTGTCTTTTTCCCGCCCACCCCAACTTCAGTCTGAAGAAGGGTCTCGACCTGAACAGTCACCGATTCCTTCATAGGTGACCATAGATGCTTCCTCACCCGCTGAGTTACTCCAGCATTTTTGTCTCCCTTAGATTTGTCCAGAATCTGCAGTTCTTTCTTAAACCACACAGTGGGAGTGTTGACCACAAATTGGACCGGCCTGCAGTGCAGTGGATTACCACACGGTGGGAGTGTTGACCACATATTGGACGGGCCTGCAGTGTGGTGGATCACCACATGGTGGGAGTGTTGACCACAAATTGGACGGGCCTGCAGTGTGGTGGATTACCACACGGTGGGAGTGTTGACCACAAATTGGAGCGACCTGTTATGTGATTTCACTGCACATTTGGAGCGCTGTCTCCAAATTAGATATTGTTCTCTTTACTGCAAAATGGTGCTTTATTGCTCTGGGACCCTTTTCCTTTCCCTGTACCCATTGCCCAGATGCCAAACTTAGTAAAAGCCCTGAAACTAGGAAAGATTTGGGATGAAAATCAAGGAGTTGCAGGTGCTGGGTTACAAAAAAAGACACAAAGTGCTGGAGGAACTCAGCGGGTCAGGCAGCATCTCTGGAGAACATGGACAGGTGACGTTTCACAGAGTGCTGGAGTAACTCAGTGGGTCATGTTTGATGCCAAACGTGAAGAGTACAACATTGGGCAGCTCAGTCGGGGAGTTCACTGTTTGTGTGAAGTATTGTCTTTGATAGAGCTGGGATGTTGCTGTGCCAGTTTGATTATGAAAATAGGCAATGTATTCTTCTGCCCTGTAGGATTCACTACTGCAGACAGTACATGTGACAATATACTAACCTTGAAACATTGGGCCTAGGGTTATTTTTCCAGGCCCTTAATAACTGTTGAAGATTAATTTAACTTTTTATTTTCAGATAGACTAAGTTACATACAAAACAAACCAATGTCACGTTAGTGATTTGAAGTCTGATGACATCCTCCTTCACACCTAGAGAGGAACAGATTCCAAATGTAATTGGAGGTCATGAGAAACAGGATCAGCCATTGAAAGGATTGTAGTGAACCCTACAGGGTAGCAGAATACATTGACTACTGTAATTTACTGCCACAGCAACATGCCAGCTTTGTTGAAGGGCAGCACAGTGGTTGAGTTGTTGCCTTAGTGCCAGAGACACTGGTTTTGTACGGAGTTTGTACGTTCTCCCGGTGACCAAGTGGGTTTTCTCCGAGATCTTATCCTTCATGTTTTCCCCCTTATCCTTCATGTTTTATCACTGTCACATCTGGCCTTCGTCACTTATTCCATTCATCTGCCAACCACCCACCCTCACATGCCAGGCTTTGTCCCACCCCCACTTTCCATCTTTCTCCCCCTTCAGTCTGAAGGTTTCTAACCCAATCTGTCTATTTCCCCCACAGATGCTGCCTGACCCTCGGTTCCTCCAGCATTTCTGCTCAGCATTCCAGCACCCTGAAATACAAGGAATGTGACCACAAAGCAATTGGGAAAAGAGATTGTTAATCTTTCTCAAAGATTTATCCCCATTGAAACCACGAGAGGATCTAAACAAGGGCCTTCTCTTCATACCATCTCCACAAAGACTAGATTAGGTAGACATGGTTATAACAAAAAACAGATCACTTTAATGATTGAAATCTCCTGACATCCTTGATCACACCCTCTATCACAAGCAGTACTTGGAACAGCAAGTTGACAAAGCCCACCTATCACAAACCATAGGAAACTGAGGACATTAGAAGATATCCAAAGACCTTGGCGCATCAACCAGAAACAAGTAGAGTAATTGTAGATGGAGAGACAGCAGCAGGTAGATTCTACATTCACCTCAAAGTATCAAACATTGGATGGACAGGGCCTGGAAAAATAAACTGACCTTGAAACATTGGGCCAAGTGTTATCGTCACATGTACCAATTAAGTTACAGTGAAATTCAAATGAGTCTGCAGTAGTGAATCCTACAAGGTGGAAGAATACATTGACTATTTTCATAATCAAACTGGCACAGTAACATCCCAGCTATATCAAAGCCAACACTTCACACAAACCGTGAACTCCCCGACTGAGCTGCCCAATGTTGTACTCTTCCCGATTGGCATCAAACGTGACCCACTGAGTTACTTCAGCACTCTGTGAAACATCACCTATCCATGTTCTCCACAGATGCTGCCTGACCCGCTGAGTTACTCCAGCATTTTGAGCAAGAGCATCCAAGTATCTACAACAGTCTGTCCAGTCCAAAGCTCAATGAATGGCCACTCCACACATTCCTTTCACCTGAAAGTCCTTCATAAGAATTCATAATAAACAAGCTTTGATTAGGGTAGTTAACATTAACCATTTCACACGAGTGGTTAACAACTAGCTCACGGACTTCTGTCGGTGCTATGGAGCAAGGCAGACTCGCGCCGTTTAGCTCCGCAAAAAATTGATTAAAAAGGGGGGGGGGGGGGGGGGGAAATCGGGACTTACTTGCAGTACAACGGTACCGGTTGCTTGCAGTAAGCGTGAGACGTCATCAAGCGCGCGACGACACCGGCGGTATGTCTACTCAACATACACACACACCAAGTCGAGAAAACCCGGTAAGAAGTAGGCCCGACTGAAGCCTTGGGCTCAGGTTTAACATCGTCCCAAGAAGAGATCTCAAAGAAGAAGAAAACAGATGTGGAAGAATTAAGAAGTTTCCTCGCACAAGAAATCTCAAATATAATGGAAGAATTGAAAAAACTTAAACAGAACTTCAAGGAAGAATTGAATTTGTAAAAAAAAAGAAATTGAAGAAGAAATTCAAGAAGATGTCATAGCCTCTGTACATGAAGTACTGGATGCCTGGAAGTTCAACATGGAAGAAAATCTTAATCAAAAGATTGAAGAGGTAAATGTTAAATTGAATTTGATGGAATCCACATTTAATTCAAAGTGGGACCCCATTTCCCAGGCACTAGAGCAACAACATAAAACTGTAATTGAATTAGAGGAAATTGCTGAAACAGCTCTAAAACTACAAGAAAGCTTCTCTCCTAGAACAAGCATTTATCAGACATTGCATAAAATAACTGGAAAATGTATTAACTTGGAGGGACGTCAGAGACGCTCGAATCTAAGAATTATGGGCGTTTGGGAAGGCAGAGAGGGGAACCGTGACCCCCGTGAATTTGCTGCAGATCTATTGAAGAAAGTTTTAAATCGGATCAAGCACCTTTACTTGCTTGGGTACGTACAGCAATGAGACGCCGCCCAAGGGCGGATGCCCCCACAAGACAACAGATAGTGAAGGTGCAATATGATCATGTTTTGGATGGTATGATGAAGAAAATCGTTCGCAGCAGAAATCTCGAATTTGGAGGAGATAAGATCGGTATATTTCGAGATTACCCTGCGGAGGTCTCCAAGAAAAGAGCATTGTTTACAGACACAAGAAGAATACTTAAGAACATAAAAAACCTGAGATATGGACTGATGTACCCCGCAACATTGAGAATCATCTACGATAAGAAGGAATATTTTTTCTCCAAGCACACACAGGCCCTTGAATTTGCAAAGAACATCGAGAACATCAAGAACACTGAGAACATTGAGAGTGAGACTGAGGATTGAATAACATTCAACACTCAATATACACCTGACGATACCGGATATTGTTACCCCACAGAAAAGAAATTGAACTTTAAATTGCTATACTTAAGGACTGTCTAGAATTTAGAATGAGAATTGAGTAGTTATCTTGTTATTGTTATATAATATTTTATATTTTAGTACTAATTATTACTAATTACTACTAATCATGATTACTAATTATTATTAATTGTTAACTGGATCAAATTAGAATTAGCTAAAAGGATGAATTGTAAGTAATGTGTGATTCAGGCAATTTATTAATAAAAATGTTGAGGTTTACTCCTTGATACTTTTGACTAATTGTTGACTAATATTTTTGCTATACGAGACTAATATTTTACTTTGAGACTAATAATTATTCCACTAGTGGAATATAACCATTGTTTTCCATCCCCCATGTAATGTTTTTTATTGAAATTGAAGCTTTTCTTTTAAGGAAAGTACGGAGCTAGTAATATTTATTTATTTTACCAAAATAAGTCTAGCCACATTAGGGTGGCTCTCACTAACTGCACTAACTATAGATGCAGTTTTTTTCTTTCTTTTACACTTTACTAATATAACACTCTCTTACTTTTTCTATTTTATATTATATTATAATTTTTATTTTGAATTGAATTATGTTTTATTTAAGGAGATATGCCCGAGAAGAAAATCTACGAGATCTAAAATTAATCTATCTGAAGTTCGGGTGTAAGGTAGGGTTTAATGTGCTGAACCATCTGCTTAATCATAGACCACCTTAATCATAAGATGCAAGATGTAAATGTGAAAACTGGGGGTGAAGGAATTACATTCTGTATTCGGAATGTTAAGGGAATTAATGAACCCATCAAGAGAGGTAAAGTATTAGCTCATTTAAAATTGCTTAAAACAGATATATTTCTCCAGGAAACTCATCTTAAAAAGCACAACACAGATTGAAAGCAAAATGGATTGCTCAAAGGTATCACTCTTAATTCACACATAAATCTAGAGGGGTTGCAATATTAATCCGTAAAGGTATACCTTTTAAACATATATCAACTATAGAAGATATTGACGGCAAATATTGTAGTAGTTTGGTCAGTTTTCAGGATATAGGATTCATTGGAATAAAAGCGAAATCATGCCAATAACGGAACTCAATTTACATACACTCCAACAATCCCCTTTTAAAATAGTTGAGGGAAAATTTAAATATTTAGGTATTTATGTAACTAAGACGTACACTTCTTTATTTAAATCAAACTTCCCACCTTTACTGAATATACTAAAGATGAATATTCAGTATTGGAAAACACTCCCCATCTCAATGTTTGGTAGAATTAATGCTATAAAAATGATCTTTTTTGCTGCAATTACTGTACTTATTTCAGTCAATCCCGATATATAGCCCCAAATCTTTTTTTTAAAAGTCGACTCCACTGTTACAACTTTCATTTGTGATTATTAGAATCATAGAATAAGCAAAAAACATTTATGTAAATCAAAGATAAATGGAGGTTCAGCGTCACCAAATGTTCTGTTTTATTTTTGGGCAGTCCATGTTCAAAACATGAATTTCTGGCTGGAAGAAATGGACCAGCAACCTGACTGGTTAAAATTGCACAAAAAAACCTCTAGGGAAAACCCTATAATACATGGTGGTATACAAATCTGGAAACAATTAAAAAAGGCTTTAAAATTGGATAATATACCACTCTGTCCCCCCATTGTAAACAATCCCTTATTCAAATCTTCCATGCTGGATAAAGGTTTCACACAATGGAAAAATTATGGAATTAAAAAGATGGGACATCTTTATAAGAAAGGCACTTTTATGTTATTTCAGGAGTTACAACAGATTTATGGACTACACTCAAATATTTTTTTTAGATATCTACAATTTAGAGATTATGTTAAATCCAATACACAAGATTATAGGAGTAGGGAACCAGAAATCCTTGATGAATGTTTGAATAAACATCCTAATACAGAAAAATTAATGTATATTTATAATATCCTTTTAGAGACCGAGGTCCCATCGACGGAATCATATAGACATACATGGGAAAATGAATTAAGCCAACCCATAACGAAATATATCTGGGACAAAAGTTTACAATATATGCATCAATGCTCATTAAATGCCAGGCATGCTTTAATATAATTTAAAGTATTACACAGATTAAACTACTCTAAAGTAAAACTAAATAGAATTTGCCCACATATCTCTCCTATCTGCGATAAATATCAGCATCTAGAGGCTAACTTAACACATACTTTTGCAAATTGTATAAAAATAAAAAAATTCTGGATTGATATTTTTAGAATAATTTCTGAAGTTGTTAATACTAAACTGGATCCTGACTCAAAACTAATAATACTTGGAATATCAGAACAAAGTTTAACACTCACAACAAGCCAAAGAAACTTCCTAGACTACAGTATAATAACTGGGGAGAAATTAATATTAAAATTTTGGAAAGGCCCTATAACCCCCACAATTAAAATGTGGATTATGGAAATGTCGGAGACCTTCCACCTGGAAAGAATCAGATTTGTCTTAATGGACAAACAAGAACTTTTTGTTAGAATATTTGTTAGAAAACAAAAGATGAGGCATACAAATTTGCCAGAAAAAGCAGCATACCGGAGGACTGGGAGAAATTCAGAATCCAGCAGAGGAGGACAAAGGGCTTAATTAGGAAAGGGAAAATAGATTATGAAAGGAAACTGGCAGGGAACATGAAAACTGACTGCAAAAGTTTTTATAGATATGTGAAGAGAAAGAGACTAGTTAAAACAAATGTTGGTCCCTTGCAGTCAGAAACAGGCGAATTGATCATGGGGAACAAGGACATGGCAGACCAATTGAATAACTACTTTGGTTCTGTCTTCACTAAGGAAGACATAAATAATCTGCCGGAAATAGCAGTGGAACGGGGGTCAAATAAGATTGAGGAACTGAGTGAAATCCAGGTTAGCCGGGAGGTGGTGTTGGGTAAATTGAACGGATTGAAGGCCGATAAATCCCCAGGGCCAGATAGTCTGCATCCCAGAGTACTCAAGGAGGTAGCCACAGAAATAGTGGATGCATTAGTGATAATTTTTCAAAATTCCTTAGATTCTGGAGTAGTTCCTGAGGATTGGAGGGTAGCTAATGTAACCCCACTTTTTAAAAAAGGAGGGAGAGAGAAAGCGGGGAATTACAGACCAGTTAGTCTAACATCGGTAGTGGGGAAACTGCTAGAGTCAGTTATTAAAGATGGGATAGCAGCGCATTTGGAAAGTGGTGAAATCATTGGACAAAGTCAGCATGGATTTACGAAAGGTAAGTCATGTCTGACAAATCTGATAGAATTTTTCGAGGATGTAACTAGTAGAGTGGATAAGGGAGAACCAGTGGATGTGTTATATCTAGACTTTCAGAAGGCTTTCGACAAGGTCCCGCATAAGAAATTAGCATACAAACTTAAAGCACACGGTATTGGGGGTTCAGTATTGATGTGGATAGAGAACTGGCTAGCAGACAGGAGGCAAAGGGTAGGAGTAAACGGGTCGTTTTCAGAATGGCAAGCAGTGACTAGTGGGGTGCCGCAAGGCTCAGTGCTGGGACCCCAGCAATTTACAATATATATTAATGATTTGGACGAGGGAATTCAATGCAACATCTCCAAATTTGCAGATGATACCAAGCTGGGGGGTATAGTTAGGTGTGAGGAGGATGCTTGGAGGCTGTAGGGTGATTTGGATAGGCTGAGTGAATGGGCAGATGCATGGCAGATGCAGTATAATGTGGATAAATGTGAGGTTATCCACTTTGGTGGCAAAAACATGAGGGTAGACTATTATCTGAATGGTGGCAGATTAGGAAAGGGGGAGATGCAACGAGACCTGGGTGTCATGGTACACCAGTCATTGAAAGTAGGCATGCAGGTGCAGCAGGCAGTGAAGAAAGCAAATGGTGTGTTAGCATTCACAGCGAAAGGATTTGAGTATAGGAGCAGGGAGGTTCTACTGCAGTTGTACAGGGTTTTGGTGAGGCCACACCTGGAGTATTGCGTACAGTTTTGGTCTCCAAATCTGAGGAAAGACATCCTTGCCATAGAGGGGGTACAGAGAAGATTCACCAGACTGATTCCTGGGATGTCAGGACTTTCATATGAGGAAAGATTGGATAGACTCGGCTTGTACTCGCTGGAATTTAGAAGATTGAGGGGGGATCTTATAGAAACTTACAAAATTCTTAAGGGGTTGGACAAGCTAGATGCTGGAAGATTGTTTCCGATGTTGGGGGAGTCCAGAACAAGGGGTCACAGTCTAAGGATAAGGGGGAATTCCTTTAGGACCGAAATGAGGAAAACATTCTTTACACAGAGAGTGGTGAGTCTCTGGAATTCTCTGCCACAGAAGGTAGTTGAGGCCAGTTCATTGGCTATATTTAAGAGGGCGTTAGATGTGGCACTTGTGGCTAAAGGGATCAGGGGGTATGGAGAGAAGGCAGGTACGGGATACTGAGTTGGATGATCAGCCATGATCACATTGAATGGCGGTGCAGGCTCGAAGGGCCGAATGGCCTACTCCTGCACCTATTTTCTATGTTTCTATGTTTCTAATATGGTCTTCTTTCATCGATTATTTGAAAGGGCAGATTGGTTCGGTAGGGGAACCTAACTGAAACTGGGACTCAGGATCAGATGAAAAGTTATACCCTTTGACCCTATCTCCAATGATGTATTAATAGTAAATAATTCCATTCTTTTTTTAAATCTTGACATATATGATTTTTTCTCTCTCTTTAACTTTCTATCTATATTTAAAAAAAGCTATTAGAAGCAGAATGAATCAATTGATAATATTAATAATGTGTGATTGATGCACATGAAATGTTTTCACCATAATATGTATTGGCCTCTAATAAAAATATATTAAAAAAATAAAAAAACTAGCTCACATTAACTTTCCTCAACCACGTACAATGTAGATCCACTTTAAATTCCTTGCTTCTTTTTAATCATAACAATTAATCATCAACTGAAAACCAGTCTTCTTAAAGTGCCCCAATTAAAACTCAATTGGACAGCTATCCCGGAGACAAATTCATTCTTGCCACCACCTTCATGAAGTAAACAGAACCACACCCAGAAATCAGTCTGAAGGCCCCCAACACAAAATCTCACCTATCCATGTTCTCCACAGATGCTGCCTGACCCGATGAGTTACTCCAGCACTCTGTGTCTTTTTTGTAAACCAGCACCTGCAGTTCCTTGATTTTCATCCCAAAACTTCGCTGGTTTCAGGGCTTTTACTAAGTTTGGCATCTGGGCAATGGGTGCATTATGGGGAAAGGAAACCGGTCACAGAGCAATAAAGAACCATTTTGCTGTAAAGAGCACAATTATACCTAATTTGTAGACAGCGCTCACAATGGGCAGTGAATTCATATAACAGGTCACTCCAATTTGTGGTCAACACTCCCACCGTGTGGCGATCCGCTGCATTGCAGGCCCATCTGATATGTGGACAAAGTACTGGTTTGACTTGGCAACAACAATAATTCTTGGCAATATCCTCAAAAATCTTGTCTGCACATTTTCCCAGGGTCTCCAAACATTGGAGACAGAGATAGCATCAGCTCATTGGGAAATTTTATACAACCTTACTCAAATCCACAGCAGACCAATTGTTCCAAGTCACTGGGTTCACGGTAAGAATATCCTTCAGCCCAATACTCTATATTATCCCTGCATCTGTTCCACCTCCTTGTCCCACATTGTGCTTCAATCATTTACAATTATCACTGATCAACATTGTACCACAGATAGACACAGAGTGTTGGAGTAACTCAGCGGGTCAGGCAGCATCTGTGGAGAACATGGATAGGTGACGTTTCACAGAGTGCTGGAGTAACTCAGCGGGTCAGGCAGCATCTGTGGAGAACATGGATAGGTGACGTTTCACACAGTGCTGGAGCAACTCAGCGGGTCAGGCACCATCTCTCGAGGAAAAGGATGGGTGATATTTTGGGTAAGGACCCTTCTTCTATTCCATCCCCAAATCACTTGTTTGTCCAGAGATGCTACCTGACCCACTCAGTTATTCCAACAATGTGTCTATCTTTGGTATAAACCAACATCTATAACCATATAACAATTACAGCACGGAAACAGGCCTTCTCGGCCTTTCCAGTCCGTGCTGACCATTTATTTTCCCCTCGTCCCATCTACCTGCACTCAGACCATACCCCTCCATTCCCTTCCCATCCATATACCTATCCACTTTACTTTTAAATGTTAAAATCGATCCTGCCTCCACCACTTCTGCTGGAAGATCATTCCACACAGCCACCACTCTCTGAGTAAAGAAGTTCCCCCTCATGTTACCCCTAAACTTCTGTCCCTTAATTCTCATGTTATGCCCTCTTGTTTAAATCTTCCCTACCCTCAATGGGAAAAGCTTATCCACGTCAACTCTGTTTTCATCATTTTATCATTTTATCACCCTTTCATCATTTTAAGGACCTCAATCAAGTCCCCCTTTAACCTTCTGCGCTCCAAAGAATAAAGACCTAACTTGTTCAACCTTCCTCTGTAACTTAGTTGCTGGAACCCAGGCAAAATTCTAGTAAATTTCCTCTGTACTCTCTCTCTATTTTGTTGACATCCTTCCTATAATTAGGCGACCAAAATTGTACACCATACTCCAGAATTGGTCTCACCAATGCCTTGTACAATTTTAACATTACTTCCCTACTCCTATATTCAATGCTCTGATTTATAAAGGCCAGCACACCAAAAGTTTTCTTTACCACCCTATCTACATGCGATTCCACCTTCAGGGAACTATGTTTCGGAGTGGCGGCGCTGCTTGTCAGCTGCGGCTCACCTGCAGTCCGTCTGTCTTTATTTTATTTTTGTCCTCGTCCCTGTTTTTGGTGTTTATTTTTGGTTTGTCGGGTTGTGTATGTGTGTGGGGGGGGGGGGGGGAGGGTGGGAGAAACGGGGTTTTAGTCTCTCCCCTCGGGGGGATGCGACTTTCCTGTCGTGTCCCCCGACACCGTCTCCGTCTGTGCTGAGGCCTTGGTGACGGCCTTCCAGCGGCGGCGGCACGGCTTTCGGAGCTTCAGCGGCGACCTGGGCTTCGGGAGCTCCAGCGGCGGCCTGGCTCCCTCTGAGCTGCGGTGCTCCAGCGGCGGCCTGGATGTCGGGAGCTGCGGTGCTCCAGCGGCGGCCTGGATGTCGGGAGCTGCGGTGCTCCAGCGGCGGCCTGGATGTCGGGAGCTGCGGTGCTCCAGCGGCGGCCTGGATGTCGGGAGCTGCGGTGCTCCAGCGGCAGCTTGGGTGTCGGGAGCTGCGGTGCTCCAGCGGCGGCCTGGATGTCGGGAGCTGCGGTGCTCCAGCGGCGGCCTGGATGTCGGGAGCTGCGGTGCTCCAGCGGCGGCCTGGATGTCGGGAGCTGCGGTGCTCCAGCGGCAGCTTGGGTGTCGGGAGCTGCTGTGCTCCAGCGGCAGCTTGGGTGTCGGGAGCTGCGGTGCTCCAGCGGCGGCCTGGATGTCGGGAGCTGCGGTGCTCCAGCGACGGCCTGGATGTCAGGAGCTGCGGTGCTCCAGCGGCGGCCTGGCTTATGGGAGCTGCGGTGCTCCAGCGGCAGCTTGGGTGTCGGGAGCTGCGGTGCTCCAGCGGCAGCTTGGGTGTCGGGAGCTGCGGTGCTCCAGCGGCGTTCCGGCGGCGGGCCCTGTGGCGGTGTTCCGGCGTTCTGGCGTCAGCGGTGGCGGCGGCCTGGATCCCCTCAGCGCAGAGGGAGAATAAGGAGGGGAGAAAATGACTGAGACCTTAAGACTTTTGCCTTCCACCACAGTGAGGAGGTGTTTGGTGAACTCACTGTGGTGGATGTTAATTTTGTGTTTATTGTATGGTATTGTATTGTTGTTTTTTTTATATATGTATGACTGCAGGCACGAAATTTCGTTCAGACCGAAAGGTCTGAATGACAATAAAGGTATTCAATTCAATTCAATTCAATTCAATGCACAGTTATTCCTAGATCCCTCTGTTCCACAGCATTCCTCAATTCCCTACCATTTACCATGTACGTCCTATTTTGATTTCTCCTGCCAAGATGTAGCACCTCACACTTATCAGCATTAAACTCCAACTGCCATCTTTTAGCCCACTCTTCCAAATGTCCCAAATCTCTCTGTAGACTTTGAAAATCTACTTCATTATCCACAGCACCACCTATCTTAGTATCATCTGCATACTTACTTATCCAATTTTCCACCCCATCATCTAGATCATTGATGTACATGACAAACAACCGTGGACCCAACACATATCCCTGAGGCACCCCACTGGTCACCGGCTTCCACCCTGACAAACAGCCATCCACCATTACTCTCTGGCATCTCCCATTCAGCCACTGTTGAATCCATCTTGCTACTCCGCCATTAACACCCAAAGATTGAACCTTCTTAACCAACCTTCCATGGGGAACCTTGTCAAAGGCCTTACTGAAATCCATATAGACACCATCCACTGCTTTACCCTCATCAATTTCCCTAGTAACCTCTTCAAAAAATTCAAGAAGGCTTGTCAAACATGACCTTCCAGGCACAAATCCATGTTGACTGTTCTTGATCAGACCCCGTTTATCCAGATGCTTATATATATTATCTCTAAGTATCCTTTCCATTAATTTGCCCATCACTGAAGTCAAACTAACAGGTCTATAATTGCTAGGTTTATTCTTTGAACCCTTTTTAAACAATGGAACAACATGCGCAGTATGCCAATCCTCCGGCACTATTCCAGTTTCTAATGACATTTGAAATATTTCTGTCATAGCCCCTGCTATTTCTACACTAACTTCCCTCAATGTCCTAGGGAATATCCTGTCAGGACCTGGAGACTTTTCCACTTTGACATTTTTCAAAAGTGTCAGTACTTCTGCTCAAGCGGAGTAGAATAGGGGTGACAGGGTGTAAGATTGTATTTTCGGCATACCCAAAGGATTCCCACCTGTGTGTAGTATCGTATTTGTCCCATTACATTAAGTCTACCAGAACCCTAAGAGGAACAGAGTCAGGATTGTTTATTACCCCAAAAAAAACACACAGTAAGGTGTCGGTGCAAACAATTTCAAGGTGGCTAAAGCAGGTTCTGGTGAGCGCTGGGATTGATACTGATAAATTTAAATCTCATTCCACCAGGGCGGCATCAACATCAGCGGCCAGGGCGATGGACATTCCTATAGACCATATCTTCACGGCCGCAGGATGGTCCAGTGAGTTGATGTTCCAGAGATTTTATCATAAGCCAATTGCAAGGCTGGGGGTATTTGCTGATTCTGTTTTAAATTCAGTTATATAGTTTCCCCCTTGGATAGAAGGTTTGCTATTTTCTTTGTAAAAATAAACCGTTAATTCGTTTAAGCAATGTTATGATTGATGCATTATTGATTATTTAATCATGTTGAGTCAATCAATGCAGTGAGGGACCGGGATTTAAATCTGCGGCATGAAATCACAGAGCTTTGAAATCTTCACGTAGTCACTCACGTGACTCCGAAGTAAATTAGTAAGATTAAATGAGAACTTACCAGTTTGAAGTTGATCTTTATTTTATGAGGAGTTACGATGATGGACTATGTGCCCTCCGCTCCCAACCCTCATGAATGTAATCTGTAGTTCTAGTCTTCTGTTATCTTAGTATTGTACTTCAGTCACTATTACCTGTGATTTCATACCGCTGCTTTGAAGATTGACGCACTTGCGGCTGGACTGGGTTCTTCACGTAGTCCCTCATCGTAACTCCTCATAAAATAAAGATCAAACTTCAAACTGGTAAGTTCTCATTTAATCTTACTATTAATGATAAAACACCATTGATCAAGCATGTGAACCAACAAAATACCAGATCAAAAGGAGGCTACAGATTTTTGGCTGTTGAGTAGAGCAACTACTCGTGGATAAAAACTGTTTTTATGTCAGGCTGTGGCAGATTTGGCAGTCCGGAGTCGCCTTCCAGAGGGAAGTGATTCAAAGAGTTTGTGGCCAGGGTGAGAGGGGTCAGAGATGATCTTGCCCACTCGCTTCCTGGCCCTTGCAGTGTACAGTTCATCAATGGAGGGAAGGTTGCAGCCAACAACCTTCTCTGCTGATCGGACGATTCGCTGCAGCCTCCAGGTGTCGTGCTTGGTGGCTGAGCCAAACCAGACCATGATGGAGAAGGATGGAGGAGGATGAGATGGTTTCCACCCACACTCCAAGGACGTGCAGGTTTGTAGGGTAATTGGCTTCTGTAAATTGTCCCCAGTGTGTAGGATAGTGCTGATGTATGGGTGATCATTGGTCAGCATGGACCCGATGGGCCGAAGGGCATGTTTCCAAACTGTTTCTCCAAAGTCTAAACTCTAATAGCCACATGAGATAGGCAAGGTCTTCAATGAGTATTTCTCCTCTGATTTTACTGTGGAAAAAGACATGTGGACTGGGGAACATGGAACAGTTGAATGAAGTCTCTGGTGAGCAGTCATACAGTCGAAGAAATGCTGATAGTCCAAACGGTTATGAAGGGAGACAATCTCCCACGCCTGGTCAGATATATCCGAGGACACTGGGAAGCTAGGGAGATAATTGCAGGCATGTTGGCTGCGATGTAGGAGTGATCATTAGATACGGGCGGGGTGCCAGAAGACACTGGGATAGATAATGCTCTGCCTCTATTTAAGAAGGGCTGAAACGAAACCCATTGAGAACTCAAGTGAATGAGGGGCGATTTTATAGAGGTGCATAGATTATGAGGGAAATATTTACAAGGATGTTGCCAGGACTCGAGGCCTTGAGCCACAAGCAGAGGTTGAGCATGCTAGGACTTTACTCCTTGGAGCGCAGGAGGATGAGGGGTGAGGTTATAGTGGTGTGTAAGATCATGAGAGGAATAGATAGCATAAAGGCACAGAGTTTTTTACCCAGAGCAGGGAAATCAAAAATCTGAGGTCAGAGGTTTAATGTGAGGGACAAAAGAACCCGAGGGGCAACTTTTTCACACAGAGGGTGGTGGGTGTATGGAGCGAGCTGCCAGAGGAGGTGGTTGAAGCAGGTACTATCACAACATTTAACAAAACATATGGACAGGAAATGAACAGGAGGGATATGAGCCAAACGCGGGCAGGTGGGATTAGTGTTGATGGTATTTTGGTCGGCATGTGCAAGTTGGGCCGAAGGGCCTGTGTCCATGCTGTATAACTATGCTCGGATTATAAACTATTTACAAGAACCAGGCCTGCTCTTACCTGGGGAGGTCCCGTGTCCAGCATGATAAGGAATCGGGACAGACTGGAAGGTGGGAGGTTGTTTATGTTGTGGGTGGGGGGGTGTAAGAGAAAGAAGACTAAACCCTTCTACACAAAACTGGAGTAACTCAGTGGGACAGGCAGCATCTCTGGAGAGAAGGAATGGGTGACGTTTCAGGTTGAGACCCTTCTTCAGACTGATCAATGGGTGATGTTTTCGGGCCGAGTTACACTGAAGGGTTTCGACACGAAACATCACCACTCCTTGTCTCCAGATATGCTGCCTGTCCCACTGAGTTACTCCAGCTTGTCGTGTCTGCCTTGGGTTTAATCCAGCATCTGCAGTTCCTTCCTACACAAAGCCCTTTGCACAGTGGTTGCCATTGGGGATTCACGTCCTGTGGTGGTGCTGGGGGCATGGACCACTCTGCCCATCGTTGATGAAGGCGATTCTGGGACCTTTTAGAGTTCAGGGTGGGCATGACTGCTCCGTGAAGTATCTGCTGCCTTTGTTCATTTTCACAGCTGACATGATCACGTCCATTACATTCAAGTGAAGTTTCTGCATTGGAATCGGTCTTTGCATTTACAATCACTGGAGTACATTCTCCCGACGACGCAGAACACATTCCAATGATGTAACTTACTGCTCACACAAAGGTGGCGCAGCGTGCGCGGGAAACATTGAGCCTTGTTCCATTTACATCTAAAAATAACTCGGTTCCTGCATTGTCAAATGTCAATCTCTGCCCCATCTAAAACAATCACTGTGTTTAAGGTGTGGCCTATTCATGTGAGACAGAGCGTACAGATAAACATCACCAACTGGAAATTCCAAACATAGAAACATAAAAATTAGGTGCAGGAGTAGGCCATTCGGCCCTTCGATCCTGCACCGCCATTCAATGTGATCATGGCTGATCATCCAACTCAGTATCCCGTACCTGCCTTCTCTCCATACCCTGTGATCCCCTTAGCCACAAGGGCCACATCTAACTCCCTCTTAAATATAACCAATGAACTGGCCTCAACTACCCTCTGTGGCAGAGAGTTCCAGAGACCCACCACTCTCTGTGTGAAAAAAGTCCTTCTCATCTCGGTCCTAAAGGATTTCCCCCTTATCCTTAAGCTGTGACCCCTTGTCCTGGACCACCCCAACATCGGGAACGATCTTCCTGCATCTAGCCTGTCCAACCCCTTAAGAATTTGTAAGTTTCTATAAGATCCCCTCTCAATCTCCTAAATTCTAGAGAGTATAAACCGAGTCTATCCGGTCTTTCTTCATAAGACAGTCCTGACATCCCAGGAATCAGTCTGGTGAACCTTCTCTACACTCCCTCTATGGCAATAATGTCCTTCCTCAGATTTGGAGACCAGAACTGTACGCAATACTCCAGGTGTGGTCTCACCAAGACCCTGTACAACTGAAGTAGAACCTCCCTGCTCCTATACTCAAATCCTTTTGCTATGAAAGCTAGCAATCCATTGGCTTTGTGATCTCATTGCTGAAGCCAAATCGTTCTGCACCCCCAACACAGAACAACCAGGAAACACTTGACCTGACTTGACTTGAAGCTGAGTGGCTACAGGAAATATTACAAAAGATTCTCGAATTAATGGGAAGGAAAGCTTGCGATGGACAACAGAGTAAGGTCAGGGCCAATAGCGAGGGGGGAAGTGAATACGGAGGTCAAAGTGTTGTATATGAATGCGCAAAGTATAAGAAATAAATTGGACGAGCTTGAGGCTCAGTTAGAAATTGGCAAGTATGATGTTGTGGGAATTACTGAGACATGGCTGCAAGAGGGCCAGGGCTGGGAACTGAATATTCAAGGGTATACCTCCTATCGAAAAGACAGACAGGTGGGCAGAAGGGGTGGGATTGCCCTGGTGGTGAGGAATGAAATTCAGTCCCTTGCGAGGGGTGGGATTGAAACAGGAGACGTGGAGTCAGTATGGATAGAACGAAGGAATTGTAAGGCTAAAAAGACCCTAATGGGACTAATCTACAGGCCCCAAACAGTAGCCTGGATATAGGGTGCAAGTTGAATCAGGAGTGAAAATTGGCATGTAGTAAAAGTAATGCTGTGGTTGTTATGGGAGATTTCAACATGCAGGTAGACTGGGAAAATCAGGTTGGTACTGGACCCCAAGAAAGGGACTTTGTAGAGTGCCTTCATGATGGATTCTTTGACCAGCTTGTATTGGAGCCTAACAGGGAGAAGGCAATTCTGGATTTAGTGTTATGTAATGAACCAGATTTGATAAAGGACCTCGAGGTTAATGAGCCATTAGGAAGCAGTGACCATAACATGGTCGGGTTTAATCTACAATTGGAGAGGGAGAAGAGTAGATCGGGGGTGTCAATGTTGCAGTTGAATAAAGGGGACTATGGGGCCATGAGGGAGGAGCTGGTTGGTAGTACTGATTGGGGATGATCAGCCATGATCACATTGAATGGCGGTGCTGGTTCCAAGGGCCAAATGACCTACTCCTGCACCTATTGTCCATTGTCTATTGACTTGACTGGTGATCCCGTGGGACATCCCACCATCCTGGTCCTTATGAGATCATGGCAGTCACACAAACGTCTGTCACCAAATCCTTCCAAACTCATAAACTGGGAATGAGGAGCAACTTTAGTTTAGCGTTATTACTGCCATGTGTGGGGGTCGTGACAGAAGCCTCCTCGCGGCGATCCCCAGAAACGACGACACGTTGGTGAACTCTGTGACGCGTCCGGTGACCAATTCTGTCAACGTTGGACGACGACAGAAGACAACAGCGAGCTACGCGTCGTCTGGCACACGAGCGAATGAGCGAGCTGTCGTGTGTAATGATGTACTGTGAAAAGCTTTGTTTTTTTGCAGTCCAAACAGATCTCGCATTACTATACATACATGAGTCAACATCAAGTACAATCAAGTCAAGCTTACGTGTTGTGCCTCAGGGATCGGTGCTCGGCCCATTGCTGTTGGTGGTTTATATTAACTATTTGGATGAGAATACTCAAGGCATGATAAGTTTGTAGATGAAACTAAAGTGGGTGGAAGTTTAGATAGTGAAGATGGTTATCAAAGATTCCAGCAGGATCCTCAGCTGGGAAACTGCACTGCAGATTGGTTAACATAGAAACATTGAAAAATAGGTGCAGGAGGAGGTCTTTCGGCCCCTTGAGCCAACACCGCCATTCAATGTGATCATGGCTGATCACCCTCAATCAGTACCCCTTTTCTGCCTTCTCCCCATATCCCCTGACTCCACTATCTTTAAGAGCTCTATCTAGCTCTCTCTTGAAAGTATCCAGAGAACCGGCCTCCACCGCCCTCTGAGGCAGAGAATTCCACAGACTCACAACTCCGTGTGAAAAAGTTTTCAATATGATCATGGCTGGTCATCCAAAATTAGTATCCCATTCCTGCTTTTTCCCCATATCCCCCGATTCCTTTAGCAATAGAGCTAAATCTAGCTCGCTCTTGAAAACATCCAGTGAACTTGCCTCCACTGCTTTCTGAGGCAGAGAATTCCACAGATTCAAAACTCTCTGGGTGAATTTTGTTTCCTCGTCACTGTTTGCTGTACCTGCCTGCTTAGTATCTGGTTTAGTTTTAAAATAGTTTATTGCTGCATTCTTTGCATTGCTCTAATTTTGCAAACTAATCTCTTGTGTGGGACCTTGTCAAAGGCTTTTTGAAAGTCCAGATACACCAGATCCACTGGCTCTCCCTTATCCATTCTACTTGTTACATCCTCAAATAATTCCAGAAGATTAGTCAAGCATGATTTACCCTTCATAACTGAAAAAGGGTCTCGACCCAAAATGTCACCTATTCCTTCGCTCCATAGATGCTACCTCATCCGCTGAGTTTCTCCAGTATTTTTGTCTACCTTCATAACTCCATGCTAACTTTGACCGATCCTGTCACTGCTTTCCAAATGTGCTGCTATAACCTTTAATAATCGACTCGAGCATCTTCCCCACTGCTGATGTCAGGGTAACTTGTCTATAATTCCCCGTTTTCTCTCTCCCTCCTTTCTTAAACAGTGGGGTTGCATTGGCTACCCTCCAGTCCACAGGAACTGATCCAGAGTTGAGAGAACATTGGAAAATGGTCACCAATGCATCCACGATTTCTAGGGCCACTTCCTTGAGTACTCTGGGATGCAGACCACCAGGCCCTGGGATTTATCTGCCTTCAGTCCCTAACACCATTTCCTAACACCATTTCCTGACTAATGTAGATTCCTTTCAGTTCCTCCCTCGCACTACATCCTCGGTCCCCTAATATTCCTGGGAGATTGTTTGTGTCTTCCTTAGTGAAGACAGAACCAAAGTACTCATTTAACTCTTCTGCCATTTCCTTGTTTCCCATTATAAATTTACCAGTATCTGACTGTATGGGACCTATATTCACTAATCTCTTCCTCCACATATCTAAATAAGCTTTTAAGTCAGTTTTTATATTCCCCGCAAGCTTTCTTTCTTGCTCTTTTTTCCCCTCTTAATTAACCCCTTCATCCTCCTCTGAGTTCTCCCAGTCCTCCGGTTTGCTGCTTCCTCCAGCCAATTTATGTGCATTTTCCTTGGATTTAACACTGTCCCTAATTTCCCTCATTAGCCACAGTTGAGCCGCATTCCCTGTTTTATTTTTACGCCAGACAGGGATGAACAATCGGTGTAATTGATCCGTGTGATCTTTAAATCTTTGCCATTGCATCTCCACCGTCAATCCGTTAAGTATAATTTACCAGTCTATCCCAGTCAATTCCCTTGTCTTACCATCAAAGTTACCTTTCTTTAAGTTCAGGAACCTGGTCTCATTTCGGAGTCACGTGAGTGACTTTGTGAAGACCCCGCCAACACGCATGCGCCACATATCGTTGCTCGCAGTTGCTGTCGACGGCTGGAGGAGGAGCCGTCCACCACCTCCACCACCAGCCCTTCAAAAGGACCGCTCAGGTAAGGGGAACAATCCTTAAACATTGAATTTTCTCAATTCTGTTAACCCAGACTGCAGACTGCTCCTTTCCCCCCACCCCCCCACCTCTCCCTCAGCCCTCGGGCCCTGACATTCCTTCACCATCTCCCCCCCCCCCCCCCCCAAGTCGCACTAGCTTCTCATTTTCACACCAGAAACAGCTTACAATGGCCTGTTTTTCTTATCACCAATACTTTTTTGCATATCTTTCACTCATTGTTCTTGCTTTATCTCTCCATATCACTGTTTATATCTCTCGTTTCCCTGATCCCTGACCAGTCTGAAGAAGGGTCTCGACCCGAAACGTCGCCTATCTCCTTCACTCCTTAGATGCTGCTGCACCCGCTGAGTTTCTCCAGCTTTTTGTGTAACCCTCGATTCTCCAGCATCTGCAGTTCCTTCTTTAACACGGAACAATCCTTGAGTTGGTTAGTTCCTGTGGGGAAAACTTGTTTGTTTCACAGGAACGATGGACAGGAGTAAGAGCATTTCTAACCGCAGGACTTCCGATAGGAGTCAGCGGCTGCATACCCCGGAGCTGCCCGCTACAACGGCAGCACCCGCTCGTCGGGCCGGGAAACGGGCACGGACGTCGGGAAGCCCTGCACCAACGGGACCCGACTCTCCACCACAGCTGTCTTTAGAGCAGCAGAGTGGAAGGAGCACCGCGCAGGAGCAGGGTAGGCAAGACCCTGACTCCTTGCCACTGTCCCCTACACATAGGGGCAGCATGGCTAAAATGCGTAGGCGTATTACCCGCTCGACGGCACGTTCTCTCTCCCCAGCCATTCAGGTCACCAGAGGGCGAACCAGGGAAAGAGCCATATGCCAGTCGGTGAGCCCCGCTGAAGGAGCCGGGGTCGACTTTCCACCGGAGCTGGCCGCCAGACTGCGGACCGGTGAGGGATCGAGACCGGGGTCTACTAGCCCCGCAGGTGCGGCCGGCATAGACTCACCACCGGGGGAGCCTGCCAGATCGCGGGCCGGTGCAGTCTCATCTCGGTCACCGCACCCCCCTTTAGCGGCAGGACGTGACCGAACGTCGCCTTCGTCCCTAAGGAGGACAGGCGGCAAGCCCGCGCGGACGTCGGGGCAACACGCTTTGATGGCCGGGACCGACCTATCACCGCTTATGTCCTTTCAGACCAGCGGGCCGCCTCCGTCTGGAAGACGACGGACCAGCGGCAGGTCCACGCGGGAGTCGCCTAGCCCCGCAGCAGCGGCAGGCAGCGACATCCTGTCACGGCACCCGTGTTATCACCTCGGCGAGGTGCGGGCTGATGACAGGAGCCTCAGGGATTCCCCATAACCTGAGGAAGCCGACTTGTCGTCCGCATATGTCGGCGGCGGTCGCATTGAACGCATGGAGCGCATGATGGAGCGTCTCCTGGAACACAATCTCCAGCAGCAGGACCCTATGTCCTCTAGTTCAAGGAGATATGTGGCTGGGGCCCCCAGCATATCCCCATCATCGGTGGGGAGTGCCAGGGATCAGCAGCTGGGGGAAGAGGAAGAAGGGTTACAGCAGGAACCTGCGGTGCCTGAACAGGCCCAGGAAGAACTTCTAGGAGTTGTCTCCAAGTTCTCCCACCCGAAGCCCTCGGGTCAACCTCTACAGCCCAAATTGGCAGCTAGCTTAGACTTCCTCGCCACCCACCAGCTGCAAGAACAGGTCCTTACTGAGGCAATGAACCAGTACAAGGCCCCAAACAACTGTAATTCATTTAATGTGCCCACAGTAAACACACCCATTTGGGGCAAAATCAGCTCGGGGATTAGAGCACAGGAGTTGAAATTGCAAAAAATCCTGAAGCTGCTCACGTCACTTTTGCCAGGTCGGTAGATGGGACGGAACTGACTACAGAGCAAGAGGATGCTCTTGCTCTATTATGTAATACTCAATACGAGATTAATGCATTCCGGAAGATCACCATAAAGCCGACCCTCAACCCGAAGTTCGCGGGATTATGCAAAGCGTCCTCGACGCCACCGCCGAGACAGTTGTTTGGGGAAGACCTGCCCAATATGCCGATTGCCATGTTCAAGACCTCGGGGGCCACCCGATAGGCTAGCAAGGACCTGCACGCCGGCAGCACCACAACATCAACATCAACAACAACAGCAGAAGCCTTTTTAAGGACAAGGCCCTCAGCGGCCGGCGTGGAAGATGCGTCAAACCCAAAACCAAGCACCTCCACGAAACACCAAAAATGTCAAGGCCCGCGGCTAACCATGGAGGTAAGGCGGTCTGGTTCTCATGCACGAGTTGCATGTGTAACCTCGCAAATTGGTGGGAGATTGAGGTTTTTTTGGGGATGCATGGAGTTCTATCACTTCAGACTCGTTTATTTTACAAAGTATTCAGGGGTACGAAATTGAGTTCATGAATGAACAATTTCCCCCGCCTCAACATGTACCAGACCGGAAATGTGCACTTTCCCATAAGGAAATAGCGGAAGGACATGTAGAAATTTTGAGGCTACAAGGAAAAGGGGTGATAGAAAAAAACGATTCACGAACCTCTTGAGTTCGTATCCAACATCTTTACTAAAACTAAAAAAGATGGTGGATGTTGTATCATCATTGATTTAACCCATTTGAATACCTTTGTGCAATATACCCGTTTTAAAATGGACACGTTTGGAACAGCCAAATTACTGTTTTCTAGAGGTTGCTTCATGGCATGCATCGATTTAAAAGATGCATACTATTCAGTATCCATACGGAAACATCACCGGAGTTCTTGAAGTTTGTTTGGATGGATCAGCTGTGGTAATATAGAGCTCTGCCTAATGGGCTTACTACAGCCCCTAGATTATTTACCAAATTATTGAAACCAGTGTTAGCAACACTGAGGAGACAGAACCATATAGTTATGGCCTATTTGGATGACATCCTAATAGTAGGAGATACCATGGAATCAACAAATTTAGCAGTAACAGCTACTACATCATTGTTTCAAAAAATGGGGTTTGTAATCCATCCAGACAAATCTAAGTTCTACCCATCACAGGTTATGGACTATCTGAGATTCACGATTGACACCAATCAAATGATTGCTTCAATCCCAGCTAACAAAGCTATGGATATCATTGGAGCATATAATGAACTTGTTTGCGCCAGTGCACCGACAATTAGACACACTGCTAAGGTAATTGGGAAATTGGTAGCTACATTTCCAGCTGCCCAATTTGGACCTTTACATTATCAAAATTTACAAAGAACAAAGATTTCAGCATTAAAAATGAATGCTGGACATTTTGACAGACCTATGCAGCTGCCAATCAAGGCAAAATTTGAGTTACAATGGTGGATTGATAATATTCGTAACTCATTGAAGTCCATCATTGTGCCTTACCTGTCAGTGGTTTTACAAACTGACGCAAGCGCCCAGGGTTGGGGAGCTACCAACACTACTTCCAGTTGTGGCAGCAGATGGGACTCACATGAATCTACCCTTCTATTATCACAAGGGATACATTATTTGGAGATGCTTGGAGCATTTCACGGTTACGAGCTTATTGTACAAGCCTCTATGATACGCATGTCCATCTCCAAATAGACAATACCACTGTGGTGGCATATTTAAATCATATGTGTGGTATCAAGTCAATATCTTGTGATGAATTGGCAAATTCAATTTGGTTCTGGTGCATAGAACAAAATATTTGGATATCAGCTACCTATCTTCCAGGTAAGCTCAATACAGTGGCGGACACCAGGTCACGAGTATTCAATGATAACTGAATGGATGTTGAATCATCAAATATTTACAAAAATCACAGCCAAATTTGGTTCACCGGATATCGACCTTTTTGCGTCCAGGTTGAACCATCAGATGCCAACATATGTATCTTGGGAACCAGATCCTGGGGCAATAGCGATGGACGCTTTCTCGCTGCACTGGCGGAAATGGTTTTTCTATGCATTTCCTCCATTTTGCTTCATCAGTCGGGTGTTGCGGAAAATAAAATCAGATTCTGCAACAGGTATTTTAATAATACCCGACTGGCCTACACAACCATGGTATCCGGTGGTCCTTGGGATGATTAAAGAACCATTTTAACAAGAGCCCAGATTTGGTGACTAACTCCACTACAGGGGAATACCATCCGTGCCATGGTCATCTGAACCTGTTGGACCGCAGGTTTTGAAAAGACCTCTGCTACAATATGGACGCACACCAAGGACCATGGACACCATCGGAGCATAGTACAGAGAGTCTACCAGACGGCAGTACCTGACACAAATCAGAAAATGGAAGGCCAACTGCATACGGATTAACATCTCGTATGACTGCCACGATACCACATGTGCTGGAATTTCTCGCAGGGCTGCATCATGACGAACACCTCAGCTACAGCGCCATCAACAGTGCCAGGAGCGCACTGTCCTCCTACCTCTGCATAGGGGTAGGATCATACCAACTTGTGTCCAAATTAATGAGGGGTATCTTCAATTCAAACCCTCCCCGACCACGTTACAACGTCACCTGCGAACATTGGGGTGGTGCTGACCCTACTCAGGAATTGGTCACCTATGATTGGAATTCCACTGGACAAACTCACCCTGAAAGTGGTGATGTTGATGGAACTAACATCAGCTCAGTGGATTCAGACCTTACATAAGATCAATATGGATAAAATGGTCTCTACCCCTGAGAGAGTAACCTTCTATATTGATGAGTTACTCAAGCAGCATAGACCTGGATTTACAGGGCTGCAGCTGATATTTCTGGCATACCCCGCTGATGTGAGGCTCTGCCTAGCCATCCATATACGTCACTACATTAAAGTGATGCATACCCTCAGGGGAATGGAGAGGAACCTGCTGATTAGCCATAAGAAACCCCATCACAGGGTGACGGTGCAGATGATCTCCAGGTGGCTCAGGGTGGTGCTGGATGCAGCAGGTATTGATATTAATATCTTAAAATTCCATTCTACCAGGGCTGCATCCACATCAGTGGCGAGAACCATGGAGGTGCCCATGGACCATATCCTCTGCACAACGGGCTGGGCTAGCGAAGCTACATTCCAGAGGTTTTACAACAAACCTGTGACCGCTCCTGCTATGTTTGCAGAGACTGTGCTGAGTGCTGGTCAGCAACATACGTTAATCCCCGAATGAGGGGCTTTTGTTTTGTGATTAATAAACATTATTATCTTTCAGCCTGTCAAGTCTGAAATATGTAATATACTCCTTCCATCAATATTGTAGCCGTGTGTGAGCATGGACGTGATGCAGGGCATGTAATCACAGAGCATTGAAATCTTCACGAAGTCACTCACGTGACTCCGAAATGAAATAGTAAGATTAAACGTGAACTTACCAGTTTGAAGTTTGATCTGTATTTTATGAGGAGTTGCGATGAGGGATTTCGTGCCTTCCGCTCCCAACCCTCTACTATAAGGTCAACTGGTATATAGTGTCTCTTCAATCTTACTACAGTAGTCATTTCTGGATAGTTCTGTGATTCCACACCGTTGCTTTGAAGAATGTCGCGCATGCATGCTGGCGGGGTCTTCACGAAATCCCTCATAGCAACTCCTCATAAAATAAAAATCAAACTTCTAACTGGTTAGTTCTCATTTAATCTTACTATTTTAATGCAGAATTCTACCCTATTACAGTCAATGTTGCCCAAGGGACTTGGCACAACAAGATTGCTAACTAATCCTTCCTCATTACGCAATACCCAGTCTAGGAAGGCCTGCCCTCCAGTCGGTTCATCTACAATTTAGCTTAGAAAACTTTCCCGCAAACATTTAATGCGTAATAAAGCACCAAAGAAAACAAGTTTGTTTGTTAATGATCATATAAATATGACAATAACTTCAATAAAAATGTATTACTGCAATAAAAAATGTCCCGGTGGCCCAGCACTTCAACTCCCCCTCCCATTCTGAATCCGACCTTTCTGTCCTGGGCCTCCTCCATGGCCAGAGTGAGTCCCACCACAAATTGGAGGAGCAGCACCTCATATTTTGCTTGGGAAGTTTACACCACAGTGGTATGAACATTGACTTCTCTAATTTCAGGTAGTCCCTGCTTTCTCCCTCCTTCCCCTCCTCTTCTCAGCTCTCCCACAGCCCACTGTCTCCGCCTCTTCCTTTCTTCTTCCCGCCCAACCCCCTCTCCCCACATCAGTCTGAAGAAGGGTCTCGACCCGAAACGTCGCCTATTCCTTCGCTCCATAGATGCTGCCAGACCAGCTGAGTTTCTCCAGCATTTTTGTCTACCTTTCTTTAAGTTCAGGAACTTGGTCTCTCAATTAACTGTGTCACTCTCCATCCTAATGCAGAATTATACCCCATTACTGTCACTGTTGCCCGAGGGACTTGGCACAACAAGATCGCTAACTACTCCTTCCTTATTACGCAATACCCAGTCTAGGATGGCCTGCCCTCTAGTTTGTTCCTCTACAAACTGGCTTAGAAAACCATCCCGCAAATATTTAACGCGTAATAAAGCACCAAAGAAAATAAGTTATATAACGATTATATAAATTTGACTTAATTACTTCAATAAATATGTAGGTTAGTGATTTGCCTCCAACCATGGGAGCCACACCCTTGCTGTATATCTGAGTCACTGAGCCAGCTTGATCAGTCTACAATATCTTGACACACAGTAACTGTAGCAACTTGCTGCTCTACGGCTGACTTACATCAGATGTCCCAACCCAGCGATCAGTAGACACATATCGCCAGGACTCACACAAGGTGGACCACCCTCCATTCATCTGTTGCTGCCACAAGTGATTTCTGCTCTCCGTCTCATCCATTGATCCAACAGGTAACTGTGTGATTATCATTAAACCGCTGAGCTTGGTTCCAATGCGTTAAACAATTTTATTCTAACGCTGAATTTATTCGATTCTGCCCACAATGCAGATCAAGTTAAAGTGAACCTTTACTGAACGGGACACATTCTGATCATTGTATTCTTGCCGTTTATATGAATTATTAATTTTTATATCCGCATTTATTAACTCATTGTTTCCTTCATTGAGTTAAATGCAACTTAAATGCAAGAAGAGATGGAGAGGTAATTAAACAGATCAATGACTACACAACATACAAACCAAATACACAGAAAATTAACAAATTAAAACTTCTCTGAACTTTTTGCTTTTAAAATAATTTTAAGAAGCAGCCTTGAATACAGACTTAGCAAGAGTCCTCTTGCCTCGGATGTTGGACAAACATGATGCTTTTTGTGGAACGCGTTTCACTGGTTTAGTTTGTCATTGGATGAGCTATTTTCACCGTCATTCTCTATGAAACACAATACCTAACCCTAAAACAACCTTGGGTTACACAAAAAGCTGGAGAAACTCAGCGGGTGCAGCAGCATCTAAGGAGTGAAGGAGATAGGCGACGTTTCGGGTCGAGACCCTTCTAAAACAACCTTGTTCATTCTGACAATCTGCACCTCGTGGTCAACGGCAAGACTGGATTTTATGCTGTTACTAATTGTGTCATCATTAGATATGGAACTGGTGAAGGCTGCAGCAGGGTCTTGATCAGTTGGCCAGGTGGGCAAAGCAATGGTTAATGGAATTTAATGTAAGTGCAAAGTATTGCATTTTGCAAAGTCTAACGTGGACAGGACCTACGCAGTGAATGGCAGGGCTCTGGTGAGTGATGTTGAAACTGAGGCATTATGGGCCACAGCTACATTGTTCCATCAAAATGGTGTCACGAGTAGATAAGGTGGTCAAGAAGGCCTTCATCAGTCAGGGTGCTGAGTATAGAAGTTGGGATGTAATTTTACAGCTGTACAAGGTACTGTAGAGGCTACAGTTTGAATATTGCGTCCAGTTTTGACCACCTTGCTGCAGGATGTTGTAAAGCTGGCAAGAGTGCAGAGATGATTTATGAGGATGTTGCCAGGACTTGAGGGCCTGAGCTATAGGGAGAAGTTGGGCAGGCTAGGACTATTCCTTGGAGTGTAGGAGGATAAGAGGTGATCTTATAGAGGTGTATACAATCATGAGGGGAATAGATAGCATAGATGTACAGTATTTTACCCAGAGTAGGGGAATCAAGAACCTAGGACACAGATTTCAGGTGAGAGGGGAAATAATGAATCGGAACCTGAGAGGCAACCCTTTCACTCAGGATGGTGGGTGTATGGAACAAGCGGCTAGAGGAGGTTGTTGAGGCAGAAACTAAAACAAGGGAAGCAGCTGGAAGTACTTGTGCATGTAGGCACAAACGACATAGGTAAGAAGAGGAAGGAGGTTCTGCAACACGAGTATAGAGAATTATGTCGGAGGCTGAATAACAGGGCCTCCAGGGTGGTGATCTCTGGTTTGCTTCCAGTAGCTCGTGCTAGTGAGGGTAGAAACAGGGAGATAGGGGAGCTGAATGTGTGGCTGACGAGTTGGTGCAGGGGGCAGGGATTTAGATTTCTGGACCAGTGGGATCTCTTCTAGGGCAGGGGTGACCTGTGTAAAAGGGACGGGTTGCACCTTCATTGGAGGGGGAGCAAATTTCTTTTTTTTAAATTTTTTAATATTTTTATTTATTAGAGTAAATTACATCAGTGTACATCCTGTATATATTATTACAATCATTGTACCCCTTAGTTTTTAAGGCTATTAGGGAAAAAGAATAGAAACAGAGAAAGTAGAGAAAGTGAGAGAGAATTGTGAAAGTGAGGAAGCGTGATGAAGGGAAAGAAAAGAGAGCCCTTAGTCGAAGAGTTAGAGAAAGGAGATTAAGAGATAGACCCGAGAGAAAAAAAAGAAAGAAGAAAAAAGGAAAAGCCAGTTACTTTATAATAAACATTGCGTAAAAGGAATTTACCAACTCGGCAGTTTTTCACCCCCCTTTACCAAGACCCGATGCCGGCACCTTTTTGAGGTACTCTTGCACCCTATCCTTGTAGTAGATCTATAAATGCAGACCAAACAGAAGTTTGGTGACACAAAGCTTCTCTAACACCTGCGAGAGAGAAGCGAGCGTCACCAAACTTCTGAATTCTCTGGGCAGGGTGGAACCCTCTCCAAGACAGACGTGAAGCTCACCGTTTGACCTGTTTTTACAAAATGTTAAATGGTCAGCTAGACAGATCACAAGGCCTACACCAACCCCAAACCAATTAGGAGCAGACGAGGGCATTCGATCCAATTTGTGGTCCCAGCCTCAAAGACAGATGTGTACAGCAATTCGTTCTTTCCACGCACTATTAAAGCATGGAATAATCTCCACCAAGCCACGGTTGCCCAGCCAGATGCAACTAAATTTAAAGTGGCACTTTCTTCCCAATAACCCTCTCTGGCTAAACCCCTCCCTTCACCACCTCCAGCTTAAATTCCAGTTGGAATATTTTGGAGGACCAAGTAACCAAGAACCAAGAAGAACCACGTCTTATAGAAGCCATCTGATTTTCCTGCCAGGCGGAGTCTCATATCTTCCAGATGTACTGTTTCAAACATAGTTGAAATCCACATATTTACTGTTGGTATGGGAGCATTTTTCCAGAATTTTAAGATGAGCTTTTTTCCAGTTATTAAGCCGTATTTAAATAGGTTCTTTTGAAACATTTAATTAAGGGCTACCTTCCGTTGTTCCAAAAATAATCCATTCTGCCTTTGGTGTCAGTTTTATTTTAAATAATTTTGTGAAGATTTCAAAAATTACAACATTCTGGCGGGCAGGTTTGCAAGTGCTACACAGGTGGGTTTAAACTAAATATGGGGGTGGGGGGTGGAGTCAACAGCATGGAAGCATACACGTGCGGTCAACGGGATAAAGTGCAGGAAAGGTCACGGAAGTCTCCAGAAATAACAGGACAGAACATTTATAAAGGGGGAAGAGAGTAAGGTCGGGTTAAATTGGGATGGTTGTGAGAGGTGGTAAACACTGAATTGAAGGTGTTATATTTGAATGCATGTAGCATAAGGGACAAAGTGGATGAGCTTGTAGTGTGATGTTGTTGGCATTACGGAGACGGATCGGAGCTGGGAACTGAATATTCAGGGTTTTACGTGCAATCGCAAGGACAGACATGTGGGCAGAGGGGGTGGGGTAGCAGTGCTGGCAAGGAATGAAATTCTGTCCTTAGCAAAGGGTGACATAGGATCAGAAGATGTAGAGTCCCTGTGGGCAGCACTGGGATGAAGTAGATGGAAAGTCAGGACCACTCTCTGGTTGTGGTAGGATGGTTCTTTTGCCTGATAACAGCTGGGAAGAAACTGTCCCTGAATCTGGAGGTGTTCGTTTTCACACTTCTGTACCTCTTTCCCGATGGGAGAGGGGAGAAGAGGGAGTGACCGGGGTGAGACTGGTCCTTGATTAAGAAAAAATAAACAGTTGTGATGGATTTTCAGATCTGAGTTTGAGTCGAGCATGTTTAAATTGTTGTATGTACTGTAGGCAGTGCAGTTGTAACCGTGTATACACGTATGGGGACGAGGCAGACAGACCTGGACATCATTACTAACGGCAGCAGCCCACCCCGTGACCAGTGGAGTCACTTCCTTCATTCACCCTTTACTCTCACTCCTATAGATGCCGATTTAACAGCATTTAAACACCTTCTTATACTTCTATAAATTAATTCTCCATTTGCAGCGGAGTAGCTGAGCGGCACGGTGGCACAGAGGTAGAGTTGTCGCCAGAGACCCGGGTTCGATCCTGACTACAGGTGCTGTCTGTACGGAGTTTGTACGTTCTCCCTGTGACCTGCGTGGGTTTTTCCCCCACACTCCAAAGACACCCAGGTTTGTAGTTTAATTGGGGGTACACAAAAGGCTGGAGAAACTCAGCGGGTGCAGCAGCATCTAAGGATAGGCGACGTTTCGGGTCGAGACCCTTCTGCAGTAGTTTAATTGGTTCTGTAGTAACTCAGCGTGTCAGGCAGCATCTGTGGAGAACATGGACCGGTGACTTTACAGATCGGAACCTTGCTTCGGACTTTGAAAAGTTCTTCTAACAATTCTGGATTGGGTTCTGCGTAGGTTCTTTATAATTTTCTGAGTCCATGGAAGGCAGTAAATAAATACAAACTATGTTTTCTTTAGTGTAAGGGGATTTGTGAATTTGAAAGTCTATTTTATGGCAGCAAATATGTGCTGGAAAATAATAAGGGGCAAACGCCCTCTCAGATTGCAAACAATAGTCATACACACTGGTATTAGTGCTCCATTTGCATGATCTCTGAACCTTTATAAATACATTAACTAACAATCGAAAAAAAACAATGTCACTAGTTTAATGCCACAGATAACAGTAGGAGAAATAGGTCATGGTGACAATCACTGATCAGGAATTCCCTTCCAGCTATGGCCTATCCCAGGAGAACAGCCAGGGGCCAGCAGATGACACAAAGCTGTGTGGCAGTGTGAACTGTGATGAGGCTGCTATGTGAATGCAGGTTCACTTGGACAGGTTGGGGGAGTGGGCAGATGCATGGCAGATGAAGTTTAATGCGGATAAATGTGAGGTTATCCACTTTGGTAGCAAAAACAGGAAGGCAGATTACTACCTAAATGGCATCAAGTTGGGAAAAGGTGAAGTACAACGGGATCTGGGGGTCCTTGTACATCACTCTATGAAAGTAAGCATGCAGGTACAGCAGGCAGTGAAGAAAGCGAATGGCATGTTGGCCTTTATAACAGAGGAATCGAATATAAGAGCAAAGAGGTCCTTCTGCAGTTGCACAGAACCCCAGTGAGACCACACCTGGAGTATTGTGTACAGTTCTGGTCCCCTAATTTGAGGAAGGACATTCTTGCTATTGAGGGAGTGCAGTGTAGATTTATAAGGTTAATTCCCGGGATGACGGGACTGTCATATGCTGAGAGAATGGAGCAGCTGGGCTTGTACACTTTGGAGTTTAGAAGGATGATTTGATTTGATTTGATTTGATTTTATTACTTGTCATTCGAACCTCAGAGAGGCTCGAACGAAACTCCGTTTCTACAAGCCATACAAACAGAACAATTCATAAAAAAAGACACAGAAAATTCAATTCACACAAACATCCATCACAGTGAATCTCCTCCTCACTGTGATGGAAGGCAAAGTCTTCTCTCTCCCCCGCACCATTTCTCTCCCGAGGTCGAAGCCCCAGGCGGGCGGTGTTAAGTCCCACGGCAATTGAGGCAGCGCCGGGCGATGTACGGCCCCGCTCTAGGCCCAAAGGTCACAGTTGGAGCCCCCGGCGGGCGCTGGAATGTCCCGCGGCCATTAGAGCCGCGCCAGGCGATGTACGACCCCGCTCCGGGTCGCTCCAACCCCGCGACGCAGGCTGGAGAAGCTGTGTTGCGGGAGCTCCGGAGAGCGGTCTCCCACCCAGGTCCGCGAGCTCCTGATATCCCGACAGTCCACCGGTCTGCAGCTGCAGCTGGAGCTGGAGCTCCGGAGTCGGGCCGTAGCGGTGAGCCACCACCACTCCCCACGCTCCGAGGACGGCCAGCCCCACGACAGTGAGTCCGCAGCTCCGCAGGCTCCGTGACTGGAGCCCCCAGGTCGTCCCGATCGGAGCCCGCTCCACGGTGCTAGGCCCCAACGACAACGGAGACCCGACAGGGAAAAAGTTGGGTCTCCCGTGCAGGGAAGAGATTTAAAAGTTTCCCCACCCCACCCCCCACCCCCCACAAACACACAATTAGAGACAATACAAAAAAAACAAAACACGAACAGCTACATTTAACTAGACAAAAAAAAAAGACAGTCAGGCTGTAGGGGCCGCTGCAACGTGAGTCGCGCTGCCGGGGATCACATTGAGAGGGGATCTCATTGAAACATATAAGATTGTTAGGGGTTTGGACACGCTAGGGCAGGAAACATGTTCCCAATGTTGGGAGGGAGTCCAGAACCAGCGGCCACAGTTTAAGAATAAGGAGTAAGCCATTTAGAATGGAGACAAAGAAACACTTTTTCTCACAGAGAGTGGTGAGTCTGTGGAATTCTCTGCCTCAGAGGGCGGTGGAGGCGGGTTCTCTGGATGCTTTCAAGAGAGAGCTAGCTAGGGCTCTTAAAAATAGCTGAGTCAGGGGATATGGGGAGAAGGCAGGAACGGGGTACTGATTGAGGATGATCAGCCATAATCACATTGAATGGCGGTGCTGGCTCAAAGGGCCGAATGGCCTACTCCTGCACCTATTGTCTATAACATAAATCAGTACAACACAGGAAGAGGCCCTTCGGCCCACATGTGTGTGTGGAACACGATGCCAAGATGAACTAATCTCCTCTGTCTACACATGTTCCACATCCCTCTGTTCCCTGCATGTCCCCCTGTTTGTGGTTTATATCAGTGATTTGGATGAGAATGCCAAAGGCATAATTAGTAAGTTTGTAGCTGACACTGAAGTCGGTGATGTCGTAGATAGCAAAGATTGTTCTCTAAAATTACAGCGGGATCTGGCCAGGTGAGCTGAGGAATGGCCAATGGAGTTAAACGCTGAGAAGTGTGAGGGGTTACATTTTGGGGCGTCTAACATGGGCAGAACCTACACAGTGAATGGCAGGGCCCTGGTTAGTGTTGTAGAGCAGAGGGATCTAGGAGTACAGGTGTGTGCAGGAAAGAACTGCAGATGCTGGTTTAAATCAAAGGTAGACACAAAGTGCTGGAGTAACTCAGTGGGACAGGCAGCATCTCTGGAGAGAAGGAATGGGTGACGTTTCGGGTCAGTTCTTCAGAAGAAGGGTCTCAACCCGAAACGTCACCCATTCCTTCTCTCCAGAGATGCTGCCTGTCCCGCTGAGTTACTCCAGCATTTTGTGACTACCTCGGAGTGCAGGTACATAGTTCCATGAAAGTACCATCCTGTAATGGATCGGGTGGTCAAAAAGGCTTTTGGTACATTGGCCTAATACCCCCTAATCCAGGCATCATTCTGGTAAACCCCCTCTGCTCCCTTTCCAAAGCCTCCACATACTTCCTGTAATGGGTTGACCAAAACTGCATAAGATAAGTTTGAAGAAGGGTCTCGGCCCAAAAACGTCACCCATTCCTTCTCTCCAGAGATGCTCCCTGTCCCACTGAGTTACTCCGGCTTTTTGTGTCTATCTTCGGTTTAAACCAGCATCTGCAGTTCCTTCTTCTGCAATACTTCAACTGCAGCCTGACCAAAGTCCTATAAAGCTGCATAATGACTTCCTGACTCGTATACTGAATGTACTGACCAATGAAGACAAGCTTACTGTATGCCTGACTGACCACTCTGTCTACTTGTGTTGCCACTAACAGGCAGATATGGAGCTTGAGACCCCCTGATCTCAGTAGGCAAATACCAGCTGGCTATTGGCCTCCCAGATTAAACACCGGTCAGGTACGCCTCATTATCGTTCCATGTGCCTGATCTATATATGTTGACAACAATCAGATCAGGTTTGCCACTAGTTTAATGCAGCTTATGTAACGATGGAAGAGGCGGGCACATGGGCGATTGAGGCACAGGTCAGGAAATCCCTTGCAACCCTGAGCTGTCCCAGGAGCGGCCCGTGTGGCCATGATGGGATGTCGGCAAGTGGGCGGCTGTGGACTGAGTGGCCCCACAGTGAATGTGGACACACCGCATCGTCCAGTCTCCAGAAACCCCCAGCGATGTGTGAGATCTCCCACTGTGTAGCAACTGCTGGTCATATGGACTGAGGTTCAAGCTCAACTTCCTACGGCTTCTAAACAAGTTGTTTTTTTTTAAGTATTTTTATTAGAAGCAACGCATATTGTCTAAAGTATAACAATTCTTCAAATACAAATTTAACTTGTTACAAAAATTATACAGATGTTACGGAATAATTTATGTATGCTTCTGGTTTTTTTTGGAAAGTAAAGAAGTAAAAGTATAGATCTATAATCAATAGAGATGGTGATTAAATAATAATGATTATGATTATATAAGGAAAATATATATATTTTTTTTAATTAAACAAAAAGTATAAAAATAAACAAATAAGGAAAAAAAACAATTATTATGTAATAAAAAAATTTAGTCTACATCTTAACAATGAATGGAGAAATTTGACATAACAATATAGAGACGTGTATACAAATCCCAGAATACATCTTTTCATCTAATCCTACACCAGGGTACTTATTGAGTTACAATGCTGAGCTCAGCTACCCCTTTAAATAATCAATGAATGGAGACCATATTTGTTCAAAAAGTTTGTATTTGTCCATTAGGACAAACCTAATTCTCTCCAAATGCAATGTCTCCGACATTTCCACAGTCCACATTTTGATTGTGGGGGATAATGTTCCCTTCCAGAATTTTAATATTAATTTTTTTCCAATTATCAAACAGTAATCAAGAAAATGTATTTGACTTACTGTTAATATTAAGCTTGAATCAGGAATAAACAAGTTGCTGGTGATATCTATCCCTAAGAACTTGAAACGTTTGGCCATCTCTTCGTTGGCGCCATCAAAGGGCTTTGCTTCCTGAGCCAATCACAATCTCCCTTGTCCTGCTGACATTGATTGAGGGAGAGGTTGTTGTCTCCTCATCGGGTTACGATGTTTCAATCTCCTTCCTGCATTGTAACGACTCAACTATGTCCTCTGGCAATTCGTTCCATATAGAGGCACACCCTGACTAATGTAATAAGCCACTTGCATAAACTAGTACTTAAGGAAGCAATTCTTTAAGCTCACTGATGCCCATGTGGGCTCCACCTCGGAGCTCCACCATGGTCTCCACATCGCAGCTCCCCCATGGACTCCACCTCAGAGCTCCCCCGTGGTCTCCACCTCAGAGCTACCCCATGATCTCTGTGGTGAATAGTAAATTCACCCGTGTGCCATAACTTATCAGTTTCTGACATGTAACATCTGACATGAACAACACACAATACTCAAAATGCGGCCTCACCAACATCTTATACAACTGCAACACAGCATCCCAACTTCTATGTTTTTAAGAAGACCTGCAGATGCTGGAAAATCAGAGGTAGACAAAAGTGCTGGAGAAACTCAGCGGGTGCAGCAGCATCTATGGAGCGAAGGAAATCGACAACGTTTCGGGCCGAAACCCTTGTTCAGACTGAAGAAGGTCTGAAGAAGGGTTTCGGCCCGAAACATTGCCTATTTCCTTCGCTCCATAGATGCTGCTGCACCCGCTGAGTTTCTCCAGCACTTTTGTCTACCTCCCAACTTCTATACTCAATACTCTGACTGATGAAGGCCAATGTACTGAAAGCCCTTTTGACCACCCGATCGATCTGCAATGTCTCTTTGAAGGAACCATGCACCTGTGTTTCTAGATCCCTCTGCTCTACAACAATACCCAGAGGCCGACCATTCACTGTGTAGGTCCTGCCCTTGTTAGTCTTTCCAAAATACAACACCTCACACTTCTCTGTATTAAATTCCACCAACCATTCCTCAGCCCACCTGGCCAATGGATCCAGATCCTGCTGCAATCTTTGACAACCACTATCCGCAAAACCACCCACTTTAGTGTCATGTTCTCCAGAGACGCTGCCTGACCCAATGTTCATAAGTGATAGGAGCAGAATTAGGCCATTTGGTCCATCAAGTCTACCGCACCATTCCATCATGGCTGATCTATCCTTCCCTCCCAACCCATTTTCCTGCCTTCTCCCCATAACCCCTGACACCCGTACTAATCAAGAAGCTATCTATCTCTGCCTTAAAAATATCCACTGACACAGCATCCACAGCTGCCTGAGGCAATCTTCTTCTTGCGTATTGCGTGCACAGCCCAAAGTTGGTCAACTTGTTCGATTTGATCTTGTTTGTGCACGTCGGGTTGCTAGCATAAGTTGAAACAGGGTGGACCACGTGAAGGTTGCAATCTCCCACCCCAATGAATTCCACAGATTCACCACCCTCTGACTAAAGTATTTCCTCCTCATCTCCTTCCAAAAGAAACGTCCTTTAATTATGAGCCTGCGGCCTTTAGTCCTGGACTCTCCCACTAGTGGAAACATCCTCTTCACATCCACTCTATCCGGGCCTTTCACTCTCCTCCTAGTCTTTCATAGACTATGGAGTACTTTGAGTTGGCCGATGACATTCACACACAAGAAAGCTGAGCTGGAAATCAAGGATTTGCTTCTGTATGTTGATTTTTTAATTTCAAACTTCCCCTTGACTTTGTGCATCTCCTGGCCTCACCACCTACAGCCCCCTCTCTCTACACGGCATTCCCTCAGTTGCCGGAAGATCGGTGGTGGAACTGTATTAGTGCAAGGATATTGCCAAGAGAAACCATCTCTAGAAATGGACGAAGTACAGTACAGCACAAAAACAGGCCCTTCAGCCCAACATGTCTGTGTTGAACGATGCCAAGACCATCACATCTGCATGATCCATATCCCCCCCCATTCCCTGCATATCCATGTGCCTATCCAAATGTTCCTTAAACATCACTATCATATCTGCCTCAGCATCATGTTCCAGGCACCCACCACCCTCTGTGTAAAATATCTTGTCCCGTACGTTCCCATTCAACGTTGCCCCTCTCACCTACAAGATAGAATGTAATTGTTTCATTGTCAATACATGTGACCATGAAACGCTCTTGGCTCTTGAATGCAAATGTGCAAAGGCTTTATTCCAGCCTGCATTTCTTTACTTCCACATCCAGCAAAGGATAGAATTTAGATTTAGACATACAGTATGGAAACAGGCCGTTCAGCCCACTGATCCATGCCGACCATCGATCACCCTTTTATGATATCCCACTTTCTCCCGCTCCCTACACACTAGGGGACAATTTACAGAGGGCCAATTAACATACAAACCCACACGCCTTTGGGATGTGGGAGGCCACCAGAGCACCCGGAGGAAACCCACGCCGAAATGGGAGAACGTGCAAACTCCGCAAAGGCAGCACCTGAGGTCAAGATCAAACCCTGGTCTCTGGCGCTGTGAGGCACCAGCTCTACCTGCTGCACCACCGTGCTGCCCAGGTGGTGACACCCATGTGATGTCTCGCTGCATCCCGATCTCTGAGCCTCGGCACTAATCCCTGGACCAAAGGATGGACATAAAAAGCTGGAGAAATAAGTGACGGTTTGGGTCAAGACCTTTCTTCAGACGTTCTCTCTGGGCCGTGACTGGAAAACGCTCGTGCAGAAAGTGTGTAAACATTGTCATTTGTTTTCGTTCCTCTGACAGAAAGCAAACAGCCTCGTTTTGTTCTGTCTTCACAGAGCCGTTCTCGTTACTCACCATGAAAGTCTCCAAAAGCTTCGTGGCCACGGTTGTGATCATTTCCACACTGCTTGTTCTCGCTGCAGTGGCAGTTATTATTATAGCCGTCTTTCTGACTAAAGGTAAGAACCAAGTCTGTTCATCACTCGTGAGTCAAAGTGCCAGCTAACACCAGAACCTGCAGCAAGACGTAACTCAGTGGGACAGGCAGCATCTGTGGAGAGAAGGTTGACGTTTCAGGTGGAGACCCCTCTTCAGATAGAGATGCTGCCTGTCCCAATGAGTTACTCCAGCATTTTGTTTGCTTCACTTCAGTTTACTACTGTCAACAAAATAGAGAGAGTACAGAGGAGATTTACTAGAATGTTGCCTGGGTTCCAGCAACTAAGTTACAGAGAAAGGTTGAACAAGTTAGGTCTTTATTCTTTGGAGCACAGAAGGTTAAGGGGGGACTTGATTGAGGTCTTTAAAATGATGAAAGGGATAGACAGAGTTGACGTGGATAAGCTTTTCCCATTGAGGGTAGGGAAGATTCAAACAAGAGGACATGACATAGAAACATAGAAACATAGAAAATAGGTGCAGGAGTAGGCCATTCGGCCCTTCGAGCCTGCACCGCCATTCAATGTGATCATGGCTGATCATCCAACTCAGTATCCCGTACCTGCCTTCTCTCCATACCCCCTGATCCCTTTAGCCACAAGCGCCACATCTAACGCCCTCTTAAATATAGCCAATGAACTGGCCTCAACTACCTTCTGTGTGGCGGCTGTGTGGAATGATCTTCCAGCAGAAGTGGTGGAGGCAGGATCGATTTTAACATTTAAAAGTAAAGTGATTTGGGTACTATCGAACAGTCCACAGTGTACAACTACAGGATATAAGGTATAATGTTTCATGCAAGTCCACTAAAGTCTGATTAAAGGGCACACAAAAGGCTGGAGAAACTCAGTGGGTGCAGCAGCATCTAAGGAGCGAAGGAGATAGGCGACGTTTCGGGTCGAGACCATTCTTCAGACTGGTTGGGATCAGGGAAACGAGAGATATAGACGGTGATGTGGAGAGTGTCGCGTTTGTTAGTATAATAAGGCTCGTACCACGACGTAAACAGAGTATCTCTTTAATTAGCAACTCTGTACAGCAGCCGCCTGCTTGTGTGCTTGCCCGGCAACTCCCTAACTGCCACACCCCCGGGTTCCCACGTCACCTCCGGCCACTGCATTCCCATAATACCACATCTCCCTTTCTTTGAGAACAAAGGGTGGACTACCTTTGTCTCTGCAGGTCTTAAGGGGTTTATTCTGCCCTTTTGCTGGAAGACCTGTCCTTGATTCAAGCATGCAAAGTAGAAATAAAATAACTTCTGCATTACCATACTGTGAACTATGGCTGTGTTCTTCAAAACTTAAACTCTCTGGTTTCAGGTAAATGTACCAGGTTTACAGAACAATAAATCACAAATCAAGTCTCTTCGGCTTTCTAACTTCTCTCCCACACCTGGTCCGCACAGTCTCTGTGGTGGGGCCCTCTCTGGTGGGTGATGTTGTCACTGATGGAGCTGGCTCTGGTGGAGCTGGCTCTGGTGGAGCTGGCTCTGGTGGAGCTAAATCTTCTCCCACTGGTGGCTCATCAGCGTCGACTACCCCACTGTTGGTCTGCAGCGACACCAAGTGCTGCCGGTTCCTCCTCAGTGTGCCCTGCGGCACCTGGACGATATAGGAGCGAGGGGTATTGTGTGTAGATAGCACTTTGCCCTGGACCCGTGCATCGGTGATCCACACCTCCTCCCCAGGTACTAGTGGCTCCAGATTTCTCACTCCGTGCCTTTTGTCGAAGGATCTTGCGTCGTTCCACCTCTTCTCCCTTTCTTTGGCCCGCAGCGCGTTGTAGTCAGGCAAAACTGGATTCAGCAGGGTTGGAAGGGCAGGAACAGTAGTGCGGAGGCGGCGCCCCATCAACAGCTCGGCCGGGCTATAGCCGTTCTGTAGAGGGGTTGCTCTGTAGGCCAGCAATGCAAGATATGGGTCGGACGCCTTTGTTAGCAGGTTTTTCACTGTTTGTACAGCGCGTTCCGCCTCACCATTGCTTTGAGGAAACCTGGGGCTGCTCGTGATGTGCACAAAGCCATACTCTGCTGCAAAGGCTTTAAAGTGGCTACCTGAGAACTGGGGCCCATTGTCACTTTTAAGAACTTCACCAATTCCATGACGAGAAAACATGGATTTCAGGTGTACCACCACATCTGTGGACCTTGTGGGTGACAGCAGAGCAACTTCCACATACCTGGAGAAATAATCTACTACTAGTAGATAAGTCTTGCCTTTCAGCGTGAATAGGTCAGCTCCCAAAGTTTGCCAAGGCCTGTCTGGCATCTCCGTTGGCATCAGCGGCTCTTTGACATTCCTTCTCTCTTGGATGCAGGTTCTACATTTCAGCACCATATCATTCAGCTGGCTGCTGAGTCCTGGCCACCATACCGTCTGTTTGGCCCGGCCCCTGCACTTTGTTACCCCCAGGTGTCCCTCATGTAGTCTCTGCAGCACATTACCTTGTAAGGCTGATGGGATGACGAGCCTCGTGCCCCGCAGCAGCAGCCCATCGTGCACAGTCAGCACTGCTCTATCAGCCCAGTAATGTCTCAGCACTCCCTGCAGTTGGCTTTTGTCGGGCCAGCCGTCTGTGCAGTACTCCATCAGTGCAGAGCATGTGCTGTCTGCCCGCAGGTGCTCACGTAGGCTGCTCAGATAATCTCCACTGACAGGAATGTTGCTGATGACAGAGTCTACATAGATGTTGGTGTCCTCTAATAGGCTTGTGTCTGTGTGTGTTCTTGCGGCTCTCAGAGGAGCACGCGATAGGGTGTCGGCTGTCCCCATGCTTTTGCCAGGGACATGATTGACTGTATAGTTGTACCTCATGAGTCTCATCCTAAATCTTTGGACTCTTGGTGGGAGGTCATCCAAAGCTTTCCCTCCCAGCAGACTCACCAACGGCTTGTGGTCAGTTTCCAGCTCAAATGGTCTTCCCAGGATGAAACAGCTGAACCTTTCACATGCCCACGTCGCAGCCAATGCCTCCTTCTCTACTTGAGCATAACGCTGCTCTGTTGGTGTCATTGACCTGGACGCATATGCCACAGGTGACCATATGGCATCGCTTTTCTGCAGCAGGACTGCCCCCAGGCCAAAGGAAGAAGCATCAGCAGAGATCTTTAGAGCACTGTTTGGGTTGTATAATGTGAGTACCGGTGTGGATGACAGCTCTGTTTTTAACTGATCAAAGGCGGCCTGCTGCTCTGTCCCCCAGTACCAGTGGTTCTTCTTGGACAGCAGGTCTCGTAGCACTTTGTCTTTTTCAGCCAGGTTAGGCAAGAAGCGACCCAGCTGATTGACCATGCCCAGAAAACTCCTGAGTTCGCTGACATTTTTGGGTGCATCCATTTCTTGTACTGCTCTCGTCTTCTCTGGATCTGGCTTCACTCCATCTGCTGAAATCACATGACCCAGGAATCTGACTGTGTGGCGTGTGAGCTCACATTTGTCCATGTTGAGCGTAATGCCGGCCTTATATGCCTTCTCTAGCACCGCATGCAACCGCACATCATGCTCCTCCTGCGTCTGTCCCCAGACCAGGATGTCATCCATGTGACACAGTACCCCCTCCAGGCCACCGGTCACTTCTGTCATCATCATCCTTTGAAAGTGCTCGGGGGCTGATGCTATGCCAAAGGGTAGACGATTAAAATAGTAGCGCCCAAAAGGCGTGATGAAGGTGGTGTATTTGGCAGACTCTTTTGTCAATGGTACTTGCCAAAAGCCCATGTTGGCATCTAATTTGCTGAATACTGTTGCGCCAGCTAGCATGCCCAGAGTGTGCTCGACAGAAGGCAGGATAAACTTTTCTCTGCATACTGATCCATTCATCATCGTGAAGTCCACACAAATGCGAACATCACCTGTTTTCTTCGGCACCACCACCATCCCGGCACACCAATCAGTTGGCTCCTCAATCTTGGTGATTACGCCCATCTTCTCCATACGGTCTATCTCCTTCCTCACTTTTCCCATAAGCGGCAGAGGGACTCTGCGTGGCGTGTGGAGAGAGAAGGGCACAGCCTCTGGCTTCAATTTAATTGAGTATGGCCTCCGAACAAGACCCAAGCCGCTACACAGCTTCGGATATTGTTGTTTCACTGATTCCACGGTGATGCCGTTAACCCTGCACACAAGCTGAAGCCGTTCTATGGCAGGCCTTCCCAACAGTGCAGTGTGCAGGTCTTTTACTACATAAATGTTTTCTATGGTTGTCTTTTTGCCTCTGCGCAGTGTTTCTCTGGCTACACCCAGGACAGAGAGTGCATTGCCCCCTGGCCCAAACAATGGGCGTGTCGACACTGCCAGGCGCTTCACATCATGCCCCTCTGTAATGTCATGGTACACCTCGGCTGGCATGGCGGTGACATCAGCACCAGTGTCTATTTTAAAGCACACTTTTTTTTTTCTCACTTCTAGCTGCACCGTCCATGGGTCTTTTCCAGCATCCACGGCTCCCAGGAAAAAGCTCTCTTCTTCCTCTGTAGTTACAGCATTGAGAGATTTTGCACTGTTTCTGCACAGTCTACCATAATGTCCCTTTTTGCCACAGTTATGACACACAGCATCTTTAGCAGGGCATTCCCATTTCCCATGCGAGGGCATTTTTCCACATCTATAACAGGCCTTTGAACCAGGCTGAGGCCGTGTATTAAATCTATTTTTGCTTGGTGTTTGTGCTTGTGGCGGAGGCTTTGAGGGAAATTTGGGTTTTCTGTAGCTTTTAGCATGCACAGCATCAACATTAGAGCACTTGCTAGCACCGCTATTTTCTCCTCTTAAGTCAGACCACTGTCGTCTAACTTCTGCAGACTGCCTTGTTTTTGTTATTGCAGTTGCCAGGGTTAGGTCTCTGTCTAGCTGGAGCTTTTCTGACAATGAGACGTCTCTCAGCCCGACCACTAACCTGTCGCGGATCAGCTCGTTCTGTAACTGTTCATAGTTGCAGTGTTCAGCTAATCCGTATAGGGCAGTGATGAAGGAATCCACCGTTTCTCCTGGCAGTTGCACACGCTGATTGAACTTGGCTCTTTCATAGATTACATTCTTTTTAGGTATAAAAAATGCATCAAAGCCCGCCTTGACATCCGTGTACTCCCTCCTCTCATCTGCAGTTAGCGTTAGCCCCTTTAGCACATCTTCGGCTTCATCGCCCATGCAATACACTAACGTGTTCACCTGGTTTTCTGCCGACGTCGCGTTTAAATTGCTTGCAAGCCGAAAGCGGTCGAATCTCCTTATCCAACGCTCCCATTCTTGAGGCTTGGTGAAATCGAATGGCTCTGGAGGCTGTATGGTGAACGTAGCAGTTGGTGTGGGTTGCGCCATATCTGCAGGCTCGTCTCCCATTTCGCGCCAAAACGATACCCCTTCCTCTTTTTTTTTTTGCTTACAAGGATCCCTTGTCTGACACCATGTCGCGTTTGTTAGTATAATAAGGCTCGTACCACGACGTAAACAGAGTATCTCTTTAATTAGCAACTCTGTACAGCAGCCGCCTGCTTGTGTGCTTGCCCGGCAACTCCCTAACTGCCACACCCCCGGGTTCCCACGTCACCTCCGGCCACTGCATTCCCATAATACCACAGAGAGATAACGAACAATGAATGAAAGATATGCAAAAAAGTATCGATGATAAAGGAAACAGGCCATTGTAAGCTGTTTGTAGTGTGAAAATGAGAAGCTAGTGCGACTTGGGTGGGGGAGATTTAGAGAGAGAGGGAATGCCAGGGCCCGAGGGCTGAGGGAGAGGTGGGAAGGGGAGGAGGCAGCAAGGGTTAACAGAATTGAGAAAATTCAATGTTTAAGCCCAGAGGATGCAGACTCCCCAAGCGGAATAAGAGGTGCTCCCCCAACTTGCGGTGTTGCTCACTTTGGCCGTGGAGGAGGCCCAGGACCGAGAGGTCGGATACGGAATGGGAGGGGGAGTTGAAGTGCTGAGCCACGGGGAGGTCGGGTTGGTTATTGCGGACCGAGCGGAGGTGTTCGGCGAAATGATCGCCAAGCCTCCGCTTGGTCTCACCGATTAAAGTCTGATTAAAGATAGTCTGAGGGTCTTCAATGAAATAGATGGGAGGTCAGGACCACTCTCTTGTTGGTGATAGGATGATTCAGTTGCCTGATAACAGCTGGGAAGAAACTGTCCCTGAATCTGACTATGTTTTGCTCAGGATTTCAGTGTTTTCAGTTCCTTTTGTCTCCAGAAGCAACAATGTAGAGGAAGCTGCAGATGAGCAAATAGGCGGCAGGAAGAGCCAATAAGATGGTCAACAAAGTGGCTGGGGCTGTCGAAGGGAACAGAATATCTAATTCCCAGTTTAGAAATCTTCGCTCAATTCAGATCTACACTGTTGTCGGTGTGAATTAGCATCTTTTCTCTGGTTTCCTCTCACAACCCAAAGGTGTGCAGGATGTTATGTGAAACAGGTGCTTGTTGCCTGTTGTCTAGGTGGGCGGGAGGCAGGAGAGAGAATCACACAGGAAAATAAGTGGGCCATTGGGATTGAGAGTCAGGATAAGTTCAGTGTTGTAAAGAATAGTGGGGCAGTGGTAGAGTTGCTGCCTCACAGCGCCAGAGACCCGGACTCCATCCTGACTGGGTGCTGTCTGTACGGAGTTTGCACGTTCTCCCTGTGACCGAATGGGTTTTCTCCGGGTGCTCCGCTTTCCTCCCACACTCCAAATGCGTACAGGTCTGAAGGTTAATTGTCCCAAGTGTGTAGGATAGTCCTGGAGTGACACAGTGTGGAAACAGGCCCTTCGGCCCAACTTGCCCACACTGGCCAACATGTCCCAGCTGTACTGGTCCCACCTGCCTGCGCTGGTCCATATCCATCCAAACCTGCCCTATCAAACATAGTGTTAATGTGCGGGGATTGCTGGTCAGCGCGGACTCTGTGGGCCGAAGGGCCTGTTTCCATGCTGTATCTCTAAACTAAATTCAACAAAATCCCTTGTAGAAAGTTCAATTTCCTTATCAGCTTGGGTGACTTGCCGATGTAGAAATAGGATGCTGAACGCAATAGGACAACTATAATAGCTCTGTTTCTCATCTTTTGAAGCTGCCAGTTCGCAAACATGGAATATTTACTACAGAGGGAATTTCAGAATATTGAACGTTCCCTACAACGAGAGCCTGGCATTGAGCAGCTCCATGGAGTTCTTTGAGTTGGCCGATGACATTCAGACACAAGTAAGAAAGCTCAGCTTTGTCACGTCAAGGATTTGCTTCTGAAAGTTGATTATTTCAAACTTCCCTTCAACTTTGCACATCTCCTGGCCTCACCACCGACAGCACCCCCCTCCCTCTACACCACCTCCCTTTGCACCCCCCCCCCCCCCTCTGTACCCCCCCTCCCCCTACACCTCCTCCCCCTACACTCCCCCACACATTGAGAAAACTCACGCAGGTCACGGGGAGAACGTACAAACTCTGTACAGACAGTACCCGTAGTCAGGATCGGGCCTGGGTCTCTGGCGCTGTGAGGCAGCAACTCTACCGCTGCGCCACCGTGCCGCCCTTAATGTAGAACAACCTTCAAAGACATTTAAAAGTTTGAGACTCAATATGGTTCGTTATCAGGAATACAGAATTAATTGGAACAAAAGCAAAATTATGCCAATAAGGGAAAGTAACCCACATATTTTACAACAATTCCCTTTTAAAATAGTAAAAGAATAACTTAAATATCTTGGAATTTATGTAACAAAGAGATATACTTCTTTATTTAAATCTAATTTTCCGCCTTTACTGAATAAATTAGATAAGAATATATTGTATTGGAAAACATTACCCATTTCTATGATGAGATTTTTCTCCCGCAACTATTATACCTTTTTCAATTAATCCCGATATATCTCCCAAAAACTTTTTTAAAAAAGGTTGATTCTATAGTTACCAATTTTATATGGGATTATAAGAACCACAGAATAAACAAGAAACTTTTATGTAAATCAAAGGTAAAGGGAGGCTTAGCATTACCGAATTTTATGTTTTATTTCTGGGCAGTTAATATCAAGAATATGAACTTTTGGTTGGAAGAATTAGATAAACAACCAGACTGGTTAAAAATGGAAAAAGAAGATTGTTTACCTTTTGAAATTGGGTCAATTCTATTTGCTATTACCAAATTAAGCAAACAAAACCTATAAAGAAAACCCTATAATAGACAGTGGAATACGCACTTGGAAACAAATAAAGAAAACATTAAAATTGGATTATATACCACTATCTCTTCCTATTGTAAACATCGCAGCATTTAAACCCGCATGGATGGATAAAGGTTTTTTTACAATGGAAAAGCCATGGAATTACAAAGATGGGAGATCTCTATAGGAAAAATACATTTCTCTCATTTCAGGAATTACAACAAATTTATGGGCTTCAATCAAAGGATTACTTTAGATATTTACAAATCAGAGACTATGTTAAGTCAATTACAAATGAATATAGATTTAGAAAGATAGACATTTTTGATGAATGTTTGAATAAACATCCGAACACAGAAAAACTGATACCATATATTTATAGTATTTTATTAGATAGCGATGCTCCAAAGACGGATTTATACAGGCAATCGTGGGAAAATGAATTAGGTCAAACAATTAGTCGAGAAATTTGGGATGATAGCTTACAACATATACATCATTGTTCGTTAAACAATAGACATTCTTTAATACAATTTAAAGTATTGCATAGACTGCATTATTCAAAAACAAAACTGAATAGAATTTTTCCAAGTGTTTCCCCTATTTGTGATAAATGTCAACACTTAGAGGCTAACCTATTGCACTCATTCGTAAGTTGTATAAAAATTAATAATTTTTGGATGGAAATTTTTAAGATAATCTCAGAAGTCGTCAATACCAAACTGGCTCCTGACTCAAAATTAATAATATTAGGAATAACGGAACCAAATCAATTCATTACTTCGAATCAAAGAATTTTTATTGATTATAGTTTAATAATTGGGAAAAAATTAATATTAAAATTTTGGAAACATAGAAACATAGAAAAATAGGTGCAGGAGTAGGCCATTCGGCCCTTTGAGCCAGCACCACCATTCAATGTGATCATGGCTGATCATCCAACTCAGTATCCTGTACCTGCCTTCTCTCCATACCCCCTGATCCCTTTAGCCACAAGTGCCACATCTAACGCCCTCTTAAATATAGCCAATGAACTGGCCTCAACTACCTTCTGTGGCAGAGAATTCCAGAGACTCACCACTCTCTGTGTAAAGAATGTTTTCCTCATCTCAGTCCTAAAGGAATTCCCCCTTATCCTTAGACTGTGACTCCTTGTTCTGGACTCCCCCAACATCGGGAACAATCTTCCAGCATCTAGCTTGTCTAACCCCTTAAGAACTTTGTAAGTTTCTATAAGATCCCCCCTCAATCTTCTAAATTCCAGCGAGTACAAGCCGAGTCTATCCAATCTTTCCTCATATGAAAGTCCTGACATCCCAGGAATCAGTCTGGTGAATCTTCTCTGTACCCCCTCTATGGCAAGGATGTCTTTCCTCAGATTTGGAGACCAAAACTGTACGCAATACTCCAGGTGTGGCCTCACCAAAACCCTGTACAACTGCAGTAGAACCTCCCTGCTCCTATACTCAAATCCTTTCGCTATGAATGCTAACATACCATTTGCTTTTTTCACTGCCTGCTGCACCTGCATGCCTACTTTCAATGACTGGTGTACCATGACACCCAGGTCTCGTTGCATCTCCCCTTTTCCTAATCTGCCACCATTCAGATAATAGTCTACCCTCATGTTTTTGCCACCAAAGTGGATAACCTCACATTTATCCACATTATACTGCATCTGCCATGCATCTGCCCATTCACTCAGCCTATCCAAATCACCCTGCAGCCTCCAAGCATCCTCCTCACACCTAACTATACCCCCCAGCTTGGTGTCATCTGCAAATTTGGAGATGTTGCATTGAATTCCCTCGTCCAAATCATTAATATATATTGTAAATAGCTGGGGTCCCAGCACTGAGCCTTGCGGCACCCCACTAGTCACTGCCTGCCATTCTGAAAAGGACCCGCTTACTCCTACCCTTTGCCTCCTGTCTGCTAGCCAGTTCTCTATCAATACTGAACCCCCAATACCGTGTGCTTTAAGTTTGTATGCTAATCTCTTATGCAGGACCTTGTCGAAAGCCTTCTGAAAGTCTAGATATAACACATCCACTGGTTCTCCCTCATCCACTAGTAGTTACATCCTCGCAAAATTCTATCAGATTTGTCAGACATGATTTACCTTTCGTAAATCCATGCTGAATATGTCCATTGATTTCACCACTTTCCAAATGCGCTGCTATACCATCTTTAATAACTGACTCTAGCAGTTTCCCCACTACCGATGTTAGACTAACTGGTCTGTTTTCTCTCTCCCTCCCTTTTTAAAAAGTGGGGTTACATTAGCCACCCTCCAATCCTCAGGAACTACTCCAGAATCTAAGGAATTTTGAAAAATTATCACTAATGCATCCACTATTTCTGTGGCTACCTCCTCGAGTACTCTGGGATGCAGACTATCTGGTCCTGGGGATTTATCGGCCTTCAATCCGTTCAATTTACCCAACACCACCTCCCGGCTAACCTGGATTTCACTCAGTTCCTCCATCTTATTTGACCCCCGTTCCACTGCTATTTCTGGCAGATTATTTATGTCTTCCTTAGTGAAGACAGAACCAAAGTAGTTATTCAATTGGTCTGCCATGTCCTTGTTATTGGTCTGCCATGTCCTTGTTTATAGAGTCTTGGAAAGGCTCTATAACCCCCACAATTAAAATGTGGACCACAGAAATGTCAGAGACCCTATATTTGGAAAGAATAAGATTTGTCTTAATGGACAAACAAGAACTATTAAAAAAAATATGGTCCCCATTTATTGAATATTTGAAGGGGCAAACTGGTTCGGCACGAGAACCCGACTGAAACCAGAATCGAAGAATAGATGAAGTAGTACATTTCATAAAACGCGGATGTATCTCCAACGATGTAAAATCCGTAGAATATTCCATTCTTTCCCAACTTTATATATATATTTTTTTTTTTTGTTTAATCTTTTTCTACTATTTTCTACCTTTATAAAAAATGGAAAAAAATAACATAGAAGCACAATTATTAAGCAAGGATTAACATAAATAATACTGATTATGTATATCTACAAAGAACACAATGATTTTTATTATGTCAACAATGAACACGCACCTTTTTTTAAATTATGTAATTGCTTCTAACTAATAAAAAAATTTAACAAAAAAATAAAACTTTGAGATTGTCCAATCTTCATTGTATGATTCTTGAAAGCATAAATGTCAGTGAATGTCCTGTCATTAGTTTTAAATCATTCCTCAGTAAAGATTGAAGGCCATGCATCAATACTGTGACTGTGAACTGTAAGTGTGTAATGAACATGATAAAGAGGGATTCCCCAGACGTGTAAAAGTTATTAAAGTTGTCTGAGAAACCGTCTCTTTGTACTTCACCATCTGCAACCTTCTTCCTTCCCATTGACTGCAGCTGGACTTGGTGTATTCACAATCAGAATTGTCCAAGGAATTCAGCCGTGGACAAGTTGTAGAATTCAGGTACGCTCTTGACGTTTCCCACCCAATGCTCGTAAAGTTAAAGTTCTGACAGGTTTTCATAGAGTCATGATATCATATTTACAGCTTAAGTTGTTCAGGTCACTGCCTGATCAGAACATATCTGGTTCTTCTACGGACAGGTGATGACAGCACAGAAACTGGCTCTTCGGCCCAACTTATCTATGCTGACCCATTAGCCTGAGTTTGGCCCATAAGCTGCTTGACCTTTCCCATCTGTGTACCTGTCTAAATCCCCTTTAAACATTGCCATTGTCTCTACCTCAGAGCTTCCTCTGTCTCATCCCATATACACCCCGTGTGTGGACGGAACGACAAAGGATGAGAAGCCGACACCAAGACGTGGAAGCCCGGATAACAAATGGACACGACGCTGCAAGGATACGAAGCCGAACAGACACGATGTTGAAAAGTCAAGACAAAGAGCGGACATGATATCGAAAAGCCGCTGAACGGACATGACGTCTCTAGGGACGATATTTGTCCTAGACCTTGTCAGCGATTGGTCCAGACCCCCGCGTCCAGTGATGTACTGGCCGGGGGGTGACAGGAGGGTTGGGGGGAGCTTGAGCTTACGTTTGTAAAATGGTGGCGGTGACTCCAAGCAGCTGCGATTGCCACAGAGGCAGTGACGTGATGGACATTGTGGGGGTCTGGACCAATCGCTGACCTTTGTCGATGACTGACAAGGTGTCAGACCAATCCCGTCCCCGGAGACTTCATGTCCGTTCGGCGGCTTTTCGACGTCATGTCCATTCTGCGTCTTGTCTTTGCGGCGCGGTGTCTGTTCGGCTTTGTGTCCTTTCGGCGTGATGTACTTTCGATATCTTGGCCTCGGCTCCTCGTCCTTCGACGACCCGTCCGCGTATCTATACACCCACCCTCTGCATGAAGAAATTGCCCCTCAGGTCTCTTTCAAATCTCTCATCTAAAACTTATGCATTCTGGTTTTAGACTCCCTGACTCTGGTGGAATAAACTGTGACCATTCACCTTATCTATGGCCCTCGTGATTATAGTCACCCCTCAGTCTCGTACGTTCCAAAGACAAAAATCCCAGCCCTTTCAGACTCGGCCTATAATTCAAGCCCTCCTTATCCAGTAACATCCTCAGCACCCTTTCCAGCTGAATGTCATCCTCCCCCTAAAAGAGCAAACACTACATGTTCTCACCAACGATAGACACAAAATGCTGCAGTAACTCAACGGGACAGGCAGCATCTCTGGAGAGAAGGATTGGGTGACGTTTGAGTTACTCCAGCATTTGGGTATTTTTACTTCTGTTTAAACCAGCATCTGCAGTTCCTTCCTACACGTGTTCTCACCAACTACATGTAACAAGATGTCCCATCTCCTATATTGATGAAGAAAGACTCACTTCACAGCCCGATCATCCCGGGCACCACTTGGAGGGAACTGTGTACGTGTATCACCAGGTCTCTCTGCCCCACCACACTCCCCTGGCCTCTGCCATTGGATATTCCCCTGCCCTGACTACACTGGCCATATTGCACCAACTTACACTTGTCAGGGTTAAATTCCATCTGCCATTTGCAGTCATAGAGTGATACTGCGTGGAAACAGGCCCCTCATCCCAACTTGCCCATACCAACCAACATGCCCCATCCATTCTAGTCCCACCTGCCTGAGTTTGGTCCATATCCCTCTAAACCTGTCCTATCCATGTACCTGTCTAAATGTTTCTTAAATGCTGTGGCATTGCCTGTCTCAACTACCTGCTCTTCACCCACCACCCACTTTGTGAAAAAGCTACCCCTCGGGTTCCTGTTAAACTTCCCCCCCTTCACCATAAACCTATGGCCTCTGGTTCTTGATTCCCCTATTCTGGGCAAAAGACTCTGTCTGGCTACCCGAACTATTCCATGATTTTGTACCTTTCTATAAGACTGCAACAGTGTAGGAGTCTGGTCCCTGGTGTGTGTGGGTGAATGGCGATGGGCATCTGGAAGCCAGGCATCATCCTCGTGATCGGAGGTGTTCTGCATGGCAGACCCTCCATCTGCATTGGATTGACCAGAGTAAAGTAAAGCACATCATGGTCAACTAACTGGAAGTGAAACATGACTTCACCTGCAGTAAAATACTTGGTTGCCTTGATGCTGGGAGTGTTGGAGCTAGAAGTGTAGACGTTGCATCTCCTGAGGTTGCCTGGGAAGGTGCCCAGGGAAGGGAAGAGATTGTTGGTGGAGATAGAAGAGGGGGATCGGTAACTTTGGAATTCTGAAAGGGAAGAGGAAGGAAAGATATGTCATGTGGGAGCAAATCACAGATGGTGGAGCTTATGGAGGAAGCAGTGTCACAAGTTATAGGAGTAGAATTAGGCCATTCGTCCCATCAAGTCTACTCCGCTGTTCATTCATGGCTGATCTCTGCCACCTAATCCCATATTCCTGCCATCTCCCCATAACCCTTGACACCGTTCTAATTTGACCATCTCTGCCTTAAAAATATTTACTGATTTGGTCCCCACAGCAGTCTATGGCAATGAGTTCCACAGATTAACTGCCCTCTGACTATAGAAGTTCCTCCTCACCTCCTTTCTAAAAGACCACCCTTTAATTCTGAGGCTGTGAAATCTGGTCCTAGACTCTCCCACCAGTGGAAACATCCTTTCTACATCCACTCTATCTCTGCCTTTCATTATTCCATATGTTTCAATGAGGTCCCCCCTGAACATTCTAAACTCCAGCGAGTACAGGTCCAGTGCTGTCAAATGCTCGTCATATGCTAACTCACTCATTCATAGAAACATAGAAACCTAGAAAATAGTTGCAGGAGTAGGCCAGTCGGACATTCGAGCCTGCACCACCATTCAATATGATCATGGCTGATCATCCAACTCAGTATCCTGTACCTGCCTTCTCTCCATACCCGCTGATCCTTCTAGCCACAAGGGCCACATCTAACTCCCTCTTAAACATAGCCAATTAACTGGCCTCAACTACCTTCTGTGGCAGAGAATTCCACAGGCTCACCACTTTCTGTGTGAAAAATGATTTTCTCATCTCGGTCCTAAAGGAATTCCCCCTTATCCTTAGACTGGGACCCCTTGTTCTGGACATCCCCAACACCGGGAACAATCTTCCTGCATCTAGCCTGTCCAACCCCTTAAGAATTTTGTAAGATTCTATAAGATCCCCCCTCATTATTCTAAATTCTAGCGAGTACAAGCCGAGTCTACCCAGTCTTTCTTCGTATGAAAGTCCTGACATCCCAGGAATCAGTCTGGTGAACCTTCTCTGTACCCCTTCTATGGCAAGAATGTCTTTCCTCAGATTTGGAGACCAAAACTATGCGCAATACTCCAGGTGTTGTCTCACCACGACCCTGTGCAACTGTAGTAGAACCTCCCTGCTCCTATACTCAAATCCTTTTGCTATGAATGCTAACATACCATTCGCTTTCTTCACTGCCTGCTGCACCTGCATGCCTACTTTCAATGACTGGTGTACCATGACACCTAGCCTCCTAGCATCCTCCTCACAGCTAACACTGCCCCCCAGCTTTGTGTCATCCGCAAACTTGGAGATGTTGCATTCAATTCCCTCGTCCAAATCATTAATATATATTGTAAATAGCTGGGGTCCCAGCACTGAGCCTTGCGGTACCCCACTAGTCACTGCCTGCCATTCTGAAAATGACCCGTTTACTCCTCTCTTTGCTTCCTGTCTGCCAGCCAGTTCTCTATCCACATCAATAATGAACCCCCAATACTGTGTGCTTTAAGTTTGTATACTAATCTCTTATGTGGGACCTTGTCAAAAGCCTTCTGAAAGTCCAGATATAACACATCCACAGGTTCTCCCTTATCCACTCCACTAGTTACATCCTCGGAAAATTTTATAAGATTCGTCAGACATGATTTAGCTTACGTAAATCCATGCTGACTTTGACCAATATTTCACCAATTTCCAAATGTGCTGCTATCCCATCTTTAAAAATTGACTCTAGCAGTTTCCCCACTACCGATGTTAGACTAACTGGTGTGTAATTCCCCGTTTTCTCTCTCCATCCCTTTTTAAAAAGTGGGGTTACATTAGCTACCCTCCAATCCTCAGGAACTACTCCAGAATCTAAAGAGTTTTGAAAAATTATTACTAAGGCATCCACTATTTCTGGGGCTACTTCCTTAAGTGCTCTGGGATGCAGCCTATCTGGCCCTGTGGATTTATCGGCCTTTAATCCATTCAATTTACCTAACACCACTTCCCGGCTAACCTGGATTTCACTCAGTTCCTCCATCTCATTTGACCCCCAGCCCCTGTTATTTCTGGCAGATTATTTATGTCTTCCTTAGTGAAGACAGAACCAAAGTAGTTATTCAATTGGTCTGCCATGTTCTTGTTCCCCATGATCAATTCACCTGTTTCTGACTGCAAGGGACCTACATTTGTTTTAACTAATATTTTTCTCTTCACATATCTATGAAAACGTTTGCAGTCAGTTTTTTTATGTTCCCTGCCAGTTTTCTTTCATAATCTATTTTCCCTTTCCTAATTAAGCCCTTTGTCCTCCTCTGTTGGACTCTGAATAAACATTCCTGGGATCATTCTTGCAAACAAGAGTCATAGAGTCATAAACTGTGGAAAGAGGCCCTTCATAGAGTCATAGAGTGACACAGCATGGAAACAGGCCCTTCGGCCCAACACTGGTCAAAATGCCCCATCTACACTAGTCCCACCTGCCCACGTTTGACCCCACATTCCTATCCATGTACCTGTCCGAATGTTTATTAAACATTGTGATAGTACTTGCCTCAACTACCTCCTCCGGCACCTCGTTCCATACACCCACCAACCTCCGTGTGAAAAAGTTGTCCTTCAGGTTCAGATTCATCTTCCACCCCTCACCTTCACGGAGGTGATGCTGTCAATTGAGCTGCTCTGGGATTCTAAAAGATGCATCAAGCACCTGAGCTGTAGGTAGGGGCTGGGGCAAGCTAGGACGTTATTCCTTGGAGTGCAGAAGGCTGAGGATCTTACAGAGAGGTGTAGAAGATCATAAGGGCAATAGATAAATAGTAAATGGAGTCTTTTTTTCCCCAAGGAGAGGGGAATCAAGAACCAGATGACATGGGTTTAAGGTGAGAGGGGCAAGATTTAATTGCAGCCTGAGGGGTAACGTTTTCACAGAGTATGGAACGAGCTGCCGGAGAAGGTAGTTGAGGCTGGGACTAGGGCAACGTGTAAAAGACTCTTGGTCAGATGTGCAAGGGCTGTGTGTCTCGATGATTGTGAGTGGAGCAGGGAAAGGGATGAGCCAGACGCAGAGCATGTGAGGAACTATTGGATGTGACATCACTTTGCTACTTTCTCCGCCAGCTTTGGGAGCGTGAAGGTTGAGCTGGTCCTGAAGTTCACGGGCAACGGCAGCATCCCCGCCTCAATGATGGATGCAGTGAAGTTGGCATTCCAGCAAAGCCTGACGCATGTGGACATGTCCACCCTGACTGCCTCCCTCAACCACTTCCTCATCGACATCAACTCCATCCAGTTCACCGGTACGCTGCACAACAATGGTCCTCAGCTCAGTGCTACTTGTTACAGCATCCAGAGTTTAGCAACACCTGCAGATATTGGACAAACCAGGCTGGTGGGACTAGTGTAATGGGGCATGTTTGTCAACGTGGGCAAGTTGGGCCGAATGGCCTTTTTCCACACTGTACGACTGTGATTCTGTGCCTCTGTGTCTCTGTGACTTAGAATCTGTGTCTCTGTGACTCTGTGTGTTTCGGGGTGGTGTGGGGTATGGGGGGTGGGGTGGTGGAGGGGTGGGGTGGATGGGGGTGGGGTGGAGTGGGGAGGTGGTGGGGTGGGTGGGGTGTTTGGGTGGGAGTGGGATGGGGTGGGGAGGCATGGGGTGGGGGGGGGGGGAGAGGGGTGAAGAGCTGGTGATGGGAAAAGACCAGGACCAATCTGGGCCGGCCACAAATGACTTCAGGCAGGGCGGGCGGTGCCTGGTAGGTCCATTGTTGTCCAGGGAAGGTGTGATCTGAAGAGAAACAATGTGCAGAAGTGTGGAACTGGTAAAACGACGAGGGTGGAGGAAGGGAGCAAGAGAGGAGGGGAACATGAGATGAAGTTGTGTATCTAGATGGGGTCAAAGCAGAGACTGCTGCGGTACATTTAGGGTAAGTACCTCAGCACGGTGACGATGACAAACTTAGTGATGCCATTCAGCAGCTGTCAATGTCCATATTGTTGACCTGCCTCGTCACCATTGACCTTTTCCACCTTCATTCATTTCAGAAATCAGCAAGGCAGAAGCAGATAAAGGTAAGCCATTCATCTGGAACATTTTAATGTTGATTAGTTTATATCTATTTGTTTTCAGTTTTGAACAGCACAACACAGGCGTAAGCCTCCTCTGCCTGCACATGATCCATATCCCTCCATTCCCTGCGTTTCCGTGTTGTCTATCCAAACACCACTATGGTAGCTGCCTCCATCACCACCCCTGGCAGCGTTCCAGACACCCACCACCCTCTGTAAAACCTAGACCATAGAACAGTACACCACAGGAAGATTGTCCCACATGTCTGTGCTGAACATGATGCTGACCAATGATATGCCTGCAGATAATCCATCTCTCACCAGTCCCTGCATATCCAATTACCTACTGGAAGGAGTCTTATACGCCACGACCGTATCTGCCTCCACCCCCACCCTCAGCAGTGTGTTCCACGCACTCATCAACCTCTGTATGAAATACTTAGCCTGAACATGGTTAGGAAAGTTTCTGATGGACATGGATCGAACACAAGTAGGTGCGAGGGCATGGGCAGGTTTGGTCAGAATGCCAGTTCCAGAGTTGTATGATTCTATGACTCCATGTTCTTGGAATGCTGCCCCTCACCTTAAAGCTATGCCCTCTACAATATCTGCCCTCTAAGATCTGACTGCCAACCCTGTCTATCATTTATTCCTCTCTGTAATGTATCTGCTTCTATCAGGTCTCCCCTCAACCTCCAGCAATCCACAGAAAACAATTCAAATCTGTCCAACCTCTCCCTGTAGCTAATGCCCTCTAATCCAGGCATCATTCTGGTTAATCTCTTCTGCCCCCTCACCAAAGCCTCCACATCCTTCCTGTAATGGGGTGACCAGAACTACACGCAATACTCCAAATGTGGCCTGACCAAACTCCAACAGAGCTGCATTATGACGATCTTATTAAACTCCATGTGGACTACATCCACAACCCAACCCTCATCCACCACCTCTTCAAGTTATTGAAAAATGACCTGCTGTGGACAAAACCATGCTGCCTAGTGTGGTTCTCTCATTAACACACTCTCGTCCAAATGGGAGTAAATCCCACCCCAAACAATCCTCACCAATCGTTTCCCTACGTCTGACATGAGTCTCGCCGGTCTGCAGTTCCTGCATTATCTCTACTTCCCTTCTTAAACAAAGGAACATTAGCTACTATCCAGTCCTCTGGGACCTTGCCTGGGGCTACAGAAGATGCAAAGATCTTCATCTGGGCTCCCACAATCTCATCCCAGTCTTCTTCAATAGCCTGAGACCGATCCCATCAGGTCCTGGGGATTTATCCACCTTCAGGCTCTTCAAGATCCCCAGTGCCTCCTCCATCTTCATCTCAAACTGCCCTTGCATATTAATGTTCTCCACACTGGCCTCACTGCCCGCCATGTCCGTCTCCTTGGTGAAAACAGATGCAAAGTACTAGTTTAGTGTCTCGCCCACAACTCTTTTGGTGAGATGTTGTGCATCGACCAGTAATCCCCGCACATTTACTCGATCCTGCACACTAGGGACAATTTTACATCTCTACATTTATACCAAGTCAATTAACCTACAAACCTGTGGAGTGTGGGAGGAAACCGAAAATCTCATTAAAAAACCCACGCAGGTCAGGGGGAGAATGTACAAACTCCGTACAGACAGCATCCGTAGTCAGGATCGAACCGGGTCTTTGACGCCATGAGGCAGCAACTCTACCGCTGCGCCACCGTGCCGCCATTTCTTGTTGATTCAACAGGGTTCCATTTTAACCATTGGAACCATTAAATGCAGTAAATAGCCATTAGAAGGCAGTGGTGGACTTGTTTTTAGCTAATTGAGTAACTCGAATAGTGAAAGGCCTGGAAAGAGTGGATGTGGGGAAGATGTCTCCACTAGTGGGGGAGTCTGGGACCTGAGGTCACAGCCTCAGAATAAAACGATGTACGTTTAGGAAGGAGATGAGGAGAAATTTATTTTGTCAGAGGGTGGTGAACCTGTGGAATTATTTGCCACAGAAGGCTGTGGAGGCCAAGTCAATGGATATATTTCAGACAGGGATAGACAGATTCCTGATTAGTATGGGTGTCAGAGGTTCTGGGGAGATGGCAGGGGAATGGGGTTGAGAGGGAAAGATAGATCAGCCATGATTAAATGACAGAGTAGACTTGATGGGCCGAAGGGCCAAATTCCACTCGTATAACATGAACTTATGAACTTCAAAGCATCCCACTGACAAAACCATTATCTTACTTAAGTTAGTAGACAGTGAAAATATGTTTCTATTCACAGCTGCTTAGAATGAAATGGTAGATAAGTGGTTTTATGAAAATGAATGAATGTGCCCAGAGCTAATTGTGGATACATGTCAGGTGGGCATAGCTTTAAGGTGAGAGGGGCAAAGTTTGAAGCAGATGTGCGGGGAAGTGTTTTACACGGAGGGTGGTGGGGGCCTGGAACGCGCTGCCAGGGGTGGAGGTGGAGGCAGATGTATAGTGGTGTTTAAGAGGTTTTTGGATAGGCGCATGGATATGCAGGGAATGGAGGGATATGGATCACATGCAGGCAGATAAGAATTGGTTTTGACTGTGTTTGGCACAGACATTGTGGGCCGAATGGCCTGTTCTTGTGCTGTACTGTTCTATGGAACTGCAGAAATGATGGATGGGGAATAGCCTTGGGAGGTCAGATTAGCGTAATGCTGAGAAGCAACATCACGAGGTTTCAGCCATGACCAACACATTTGTTGATCACCATGTTCAGGGTTGTGCTATATGGGTGGCACAGTGGTGCACAACAGGTAGAACTGTTGTCTCTCAGCTCTACAGAGCCAGGTTCGATCCTGACCTCGGGTGCTGTCTGTGTGGAGTTTGCACGTCCTCCATGTGTCCACATGAGTTTCCTCCGGTTGCTCCGGTTCGCTCCCACATCCCAAAGACATGCGGATTTGTAGGTTAATTGACCCTCTGTAAATTGGGATAACATAGAACTAGTGTGAACTGGTGTTGATGGTCGGCATGGACTGGGTGGGCCGAAGGGTCTGTGCTGTATCTCTAAACTGAACTCAATAAAACTGAAAGATTGTAAAAATAGATTCAGCAGTAGCTTACAAAAGGGCATTGGATGTGTAAATGAAAGGAAAGCGTGTGCAGAGTGGGGAGGGGTGTGTTGCAAAGAGAATTGGTTTCCACATGCGTGTGCAAGCTGTGTACAACTTCCATCTCTCTGACGCCTGCTCCTTGCATCCTTTGTTCAGTTTCTCTGGGTGGTTCTGCGGCACCAGATTCCACCGTTGCGACCAGCACGGACGTCCCAACACAACCGACCTCAGGTAAGATTTTCTTTTGTTAGAAGTAAGTACAATAGTGTGGTACTTGAGTCCCTAATACATACATACACATTACCATTCTTGTACAACTTTGTATTTTTAATTTAATAATAAAAGAACAGTGAAAGGAAAAAGAAATCAAGTGTCGAAATCGATAGACAGGCGAGTAGAAACAGATAGCGAAAGAAATAAAGAGCAGAGATGAAAAGCTGAAAAGAAAAAGAGAAAGTAGAGAAAAGAGAGATTAGGAGAGATCTACCTATTTCGTATTTTTGCCCATCCGACACCCGGTTCTGAACCATTTAATTTCTAAGGTTGTGTTATGTTGCACCATATCCTTGTAAAAAGTTGATAAAAGGAGACCGTCTTTAAGAATTGGTCTACTTTGCCGAGTAGGAGGAATTTCATTTCTTCAAGATGTAGCGTTTCCGACATTTTGAAATCCACATTTTGAATGTTGGCGTGGTTGCGTTTTTCCAGAATTTGAGTAATTTATTTGCGTTTATTAAACCGTAATTAAGAAGGAATATAGTTAATTTACTTCCCTCTTCCATTGATCCAAAGATAATCAGTTCTGTATTGGGGTTCAATTTTGTGTTAAATAGTTTTGTAAAAGTTCCAAAAATTTCATTCCAAAATTTATGCAGTTTTGTACAAGACACAAAGGAATGCGCTGTAGCGGCATTTTGAGTTAGACATTTATAACAGACGGGGGAAACATTTGGAAATATTTTATTCAGTCTAGTTTTCGAGTAATATAATCTATGTAAAATGTTTTATTGGATTAGGAAATTGAAAAGAATGTACTTGTAGAGCTGAAATCCTCAGTATAAAACGAATGATACAGGTGTGTAATTCCTGCTCTTACAGCAAGATGGGCTTTCAGGTGAAGGCACCTTTCATGCACTATTATGACACAGAAAAGATGTCAGCTTCCCACAACTGCAACAAGATATTAATCATTGATTTTTTGGTGAGGTTGGTTAACAGGTAATTAGCGGGACAGGGGATTGGTCTGTTTTCTTCAAAACTGTCCAATAAAAGCATGTCCACCTTTAACACGTTGATCTTGTCACATTGTCTGACTTTTTCCAGATTCTACACTACGAAACACAGGTGTCACACCAGACAAGACCGTTGCCAACATTAACATCTCCACTGGAACCACAATAGGTGAGACTGACAGTGTTGTGTTCAGTTCTGGGCACCATGTTATAGGAAAGATGTTTTCAAGCAGGAAAAGGAACAGAGAAGAGTTACGAGGATATGGCCAGAATTCGAGAGCCTGAGCTACAGGGAGAGGTTGGGCAGGCTAGGACTCTATTCCTTGCAGTGGATGAGGAGTGATTTTATAGACGTGTATAAGATCATGAGTGGATTAGACAGAGTAACTGCACAGTCTTTTATCCAGAGTCGGGGAATCTAGAACCAAAGGACTTAGGTTTAAGGTGAGGGGGGGAAAGATTTAATGGGAACCATAGGGGCAACAGCCTTGCACAAAGGCTGGTGGGTGAATGTAATGGGCTGCCTGAGGAGGTAGTTGAGGCTTTTAAAAAACAATTGGACAGGTACATGGACAGGACAGGTTTAGATGGATACTAGACCAAGTGCAGACCAAGTGCAGGGAGGGTGGGTGAGGTGGGGAAGGTGGTTGGGGGAGGAGGGGAGAGAGAGATGGGAGGAGAGAGAAGGAGAGAGGGGCGGAAGGGAAGGTGGAGAGGGGGAGAGGGGGAGAAAGGAGGGGTAGAGGTGTGGGGGAAGGGGAGGGGGAGGGAGGGTGGGGAGAAGCGGGTAGAGGATGGGTGGAGTGGAGGGGGGAAGGGGGTTTAGGAGAGAGAGGGGAGAGAGAGAGAGAGGGGGAGAGAGAGAGAGGGGGAGAGAGAGAGAGAGAGAGGGGGAGAGAGAGAGAGGGGGAGAGAGAGAGAGGGGGAGAGAGAGATGGGGAGAGGGAGAGAGGGGGAGAGAGAGAGAGAGAGGGGGAGAGAGAGAGAGGGGGAGAGAGAGAGAGGGGGAGAGAGAGAGAGATGGGGAGAGACAGAGAGAGTGAAATGCAGCCGTGCGTCACGCATTCAGAATGTTTTGGAAATGAAGCGTCCGCGTCTCATGCACGAAAGCTGTCGGTAGCTCTGTGGAATTCGGGGAGGACCCACCACACACACAAAGCAGGTCCGACCTAAGCTGTCAATGAAGACAGCAAATTGATTTATTAAAAACTGTCTTTGAAATTAAAAGTTAATGGTAAGAATTAGTGATGTTCAGTGAGAAATAATTCAATTCAATTCAATGAAAAACAATGGAATCAACAACCTGGCAGGCTGGTGTGTCAGGCCGGGCGAGACCAGGAAGTAGTTGGGCCAGGTGCAAAGGCATTGTGAGGTCAGCAGTTGGGCCAGGTGCAAAGGCATTGTGAGGTCAGCAGCTGGGCAACCTTAATATTTAAAAAAAATGTCAGTTTGGTTATAAATGTAAACATTTCTCTGTTATTGTAACATCAGCAGCTGGGCAACGGTGGCGTGAGATGGCACTGTCACTCATGCAGCAGTTTGATTTTAGTGGTTCCAATCTCTCACCCCTGTCCCATTGTGATGTCATATATGTAAATGAGATCCATTGTGATTAGACATGTGAGGTGGCACTGACTCATGCAGCAGTTTGATTTTTTTTTAATTTTGATGTTTTGTGAACAATTATATTCAAAAATAGGGGAAATAATCGACAATTTAGAAAGGAGTGGATTTATGAAATCATAAGTTAAATCCCTACCGAATTTGTAAAAATCTCCACGTTTTTTGGGTCTGGTTTTTGAGGAGATACGTCTCAAAGGCAAAATGACATACACCCACACACACACACACACACACACACACACAGAGTTTTAAAAGTATAATATAGATGGACCTAACACAAGCCGGTGGGACAGGTGTAGATGGGCATGTTGGTCGGCATGGACACATTAGGCTGAAGGGTCTGTTTTCACATTGACAACTGTGAATTTCAATGTTCATAACGTTTTGTCGTTTTAAAGCTTTCTGTCCGAGTTGATCTAAAATTGATTATTTATTCAGAATTTGTGACATATGTGTGAATATTTAAAAGTAAGTAAAGAAAAATGCAATGGCTGGTGTGATGTTTTATCTGGGGTAACCGTGGTGGATCAACTTGATGTTCTCATCAACCTGATGTTTCTAACGCACGACCTGTAATATTGGCTCATATGGCTTTGGGTCCAATGAGGGTTGAATATATTGCTGTGGAGACCACAACAAGTTACTCATGAAACACGTGGTCCTGAGTGGTCATTTGTCCTTTCACCATGGTCATTGAATCACCTGGGCCATTCAAAGACCCCTCCCCCACACCCACCCCACCCCTCCCCCAACCCACCCCCACACCCCACCACCCCATCCCGCTCTCAAACACCCCTGCCCATCCTCAAGCACCCCACCCTACCCCACCCCACACCCCTCCACCCCACCCAACCCGCTCCCACCCCACAACCCCAAAGTTGCCTGATAACAGCTGGGAAGAAACTGTCGCTGAATCTGGAGGTGTGCGTTTTCACATGTCTGTATCTTGTGCCCGATGGGAGAGGGGAGAAGAGGGAGTGGTCAGGGTGCGACTGGTCATTTCCTCCCCTTCGACGGGGGCGCCGTCCTGTACGGGTAGGGCTGCCCAGCCTGCAGCTGTCCATCTTTTCTCTCTTTTTTTTATTTTTAGTAAGTTGAGTTTTTTGTTTTTCAGAGTCCTAGCCTTTTTTTATGTGGGGGTGGAGGAGGGGAAGGGGGAAACTGCTTTCTAGGGACCCTACGTGGATGGAGAGGCAGCTTTTCTCCGGGCTGTACCGTCTACCCGTCCTCGCGGCCCACCAGCGGGCCTGGAGCGGCGTTTCCTGAGGGGACCACCCAGAGCCTCGGCTTCGGCAGCAGCGCAGCGCTGGAGCTCCATCGTGGAGCGGAGTGGGCGATGCATTGCCTGGGTCGACGCGCTGGAGCTCCGGTGAGCTGAAGACCGCAGGTGAACATCGCGGAGCTGCGGGGCGGCCGGCCGCAGGCGGCGGCGCTGAAATTTAAATCGGGAGCCTGGGATCTCTTGGCGAGATCACCAGTTGTGGAGCTCCATCCAGCGCGGCCTGTTGGCGTCGGAAGCCGCGGTCTCCAGCGAGGAAGCGGCCGTCACAGGCACCCTGAGCCGCTGACAGGGTTCTCCCGTCGCCGGAGCACCATCACTCGGCAAAGAAGGGCCTGGAACATCGGCCCCCACAGCGGCGACTGTTGGGGCCTCAATAGGCCCGACTATGGGTGAACTGGGGATGGGGTCTGGACTTTGTGCCTTCCCTCATAATGGGAACCATTGTGGGGGGATGTTTTTTATGTTTATGTTAAAATCTTTAATGTTATGTCCTATCTTTATCTGTGTGCTGCATGGCAAGACAAATTTCACTGCACCAATTGGTGTATGTTACAATAAATGTCCTTTGTCCTTGATGATGCGGCTGGCCTTGCTGAGGCCCCACCTGCCATTGTTTTTCCCACATCCCTTTAAACCTTTCCCCTCCATGTACCTGTTCCAATGCTTTTAAAATTATTATATTTATAATTTTGCATCCTTCCTGGTGGAAAATTAAAATGATGATCGATGGTTGGCATGGAGTGAGTGGGCCGAAGGGTCTGTTTCCGTGCTGTATCTCTAAACTGAACTCAATAAAACTGAAAGATGGTAAAAATAGATTCAGCAGTAACTTACAAAAGGGCATTGGATGTGTAAATGAAAGGAAAGTGTGTGCAGAGTGGGGAGAGGTGTCTAGCAAAGAGGATTGGTTTCCACATGCGTGTGCAAGCTGTGTACAACTTCCATCTCTCTGATGCCTGCTCCTTGCATCCTTTGTTCAGTTTCTCTGGGTGGTTCTGCGGCACCAGATTCCACGAATGTCCCAACACAACCGACCTCAGGTAAGATTCATCTTCTGCCCACTGGACTTCAGCTTCGAAACGTCAAAAGAACGTACTTGTAGAGCAGAAATCCTCAGTATAAAATGAATGATACAGGTGTGTAATTCCTGCTCTTACAGCAAGATGGGCTTTCAGGTGAAGGCAACATTGAGGAACTATTCTGACACAGAAAATATGTCAGCCAGTGTGTACACAGCATCTTCCCACAACTGCAACAAGATATTAATCATTGATTTTTTTGGTGAGGTTGGTTGGGTTTGATCTGGAGTAACTGTGGTGGATGGTAAAGAGTTCTCATCAACCTGATGTTTCTAACGCACCACCTGTAATATTGGCTCATATGGCTTTGGGTCCAATGAGGGTTGAGATTGAATATTTGCTGTGGAGACCACAAGAAGTTACTCATGAAACACGTGGTCCTGAGTGGTCATTTGTCCTTTCACCATAGTCATTGAATCACCTGGGCCATTCAAAGACCCCACCCCACCTCACTACGACAGTGGTGTTTTAGTGATAGATAGGCACATGGACTAGAGTGATGGACATGGACTGGACTGCTTTAACTTCTATGGTCGATGGCTGAGGCAGATACAATAACAACATGTCAAACACATTCAGACAGGTACATGGATAAGAAAGGTTTAGATGGATATGGCTCAATGGCAGGTAAATGGGACTAGTGTAGATGGAACAGCTTGGTCAGCATGAACGAGTTGGGCCGGTATCTATGCTGTTGGACTCTAAAGCTCTTGTTTTGGAATGAATGTACTTGACCATGACTATATTTTGCAGGCTGTGGCATTAATGCTCCAACGTCCAGTAGGATTGTTGGTGGGACCAACGCAGCAAATGGCGAGTGGCCGTGGCAGGTCAGCCTGCAAGTCTGGAGTCACGTTTGCGGAGCCTCCATCATCTCCGACCGATGGCTCATCTCTGCCGCTCACTGCTTTCAAATGTAATTTCACTCATGTCTTCGTTCAGATCTCCATTCACAGCACCAGCGCAAAACCCCCAGCAATCATTGTCACTTGGTGTGGGTTGCACTTTGGGCGCTAGAGATTTTCATGGAGGTTTACTCATGCAACTCCTAAAGTTCATGCTCACCAGACATAGGAGCAGAATTAGGCCATTTGAGGCTTTGTTAGAAATTGGCAAGTATGAGGTTGTGGGAATTGCAGAGACATGGCTGCAAGAGGGCCAGGGCTGGGAACTGAATATTTAGGGTATATACATCCTATCGAAAAGACAGACAGGTGGGTAGAGGGGGTGGGGTAGCTCTGTTGGTGAGGAATGGAATTCAGTCCCTTGCGAGGGGTGACATTGAAACAGGAGATGTGGAGTCAGTATGGATAGAACTGTGGAATTGTAAGGGTAAAAAGATCCTAATGGGACTAATCTACAGGCCCCCAAACAGTAGCCTGGAACCGGATTTGATAAGGGAACTCAACGTAAAGGAGCCATTAGGAGGTAGTGACCATAATATGATACGGGTAAATTGGAGATGTCAGTATTACCGTTGAGCAAAGGGGACTATTGATGCGGTGGTGGGGAGGGGTGGGGTGGTGGGTTGGTGTGGGGTGGGGGGGTAGTGTGGGGGTGGGGTGAGGCGTGTGGTGTGGTGTGGGGTGGATGGGTGGGATGGGGTGGGTGTGGGGTCTTTGAATGGCCCAGGTGATGTAATGACCATGGTGAAAGGACAAATGACCACTCAGGACCGCGTGTTTCATGAGTAACTTTTTGAGGATGTAACTGGGGAAATGGACGTGGGAGAGCCAGTGGATGTAGTGTACCTGGACTTTCAGAAAGCCTTTGATAGGTTCCCACATAGGAGATTAGTGGGCAAAATTAGAGCACATGGTATTGGGGTTAGAGTGCTGACATGGATAGAAAATTGGTTGGCAGACAGGAAACAAAGAGTACGGATTAACGGGTCCCTTTCTGATTGGCAGGCAGTGACTAGTGGGGTACCGCAAGGCTCGGTGCTGGGACCGCAGCTATTTACAATATACATCAATAATTTAGATGAAGGGATTAAAAGTAACATTAGCAAATTTGCAGATGATGCAAAGCTGGGTGGCAGTGTGAATAGACAATAGACAATAGGTGCAGGAGTAGGCCATTCGGCCCTTTGAGCCAGTACAGCCATTCAATGTGATCATGCCTGTTCATCCCCAATCAGTACCCCGTTCCTGCCTTCTCCCCATATCCCCAGAATCCGCTATCTTTAAAAGCCCTATCTAGCACTCTCTTGAAAGTATCCAGAGAACTGGCCTCCACCACCCACTGAGGCAGAGAATTCCACAGACTCACAACTCTCTGTGAGAAAAAATGTTTCCTCGTCTCCGTTCTAAATAGCTTACCCCTTATTCTTAAACTGCGGCCCCTGGTTCTGAACTCCCCCAACATCGGGAACATGTTTCCTGCCTCTAGTGTGTTCAAACCCTTAACAATGTTAATTGTTTCAATAAGATCCCCTCTCATCCTTCTAAACTCCAGAGTGTACAAGCCCAGCCGCTCCATTCTCTCAGCGTATGACAGTCCCGCCATCCTGGGAATTAACCTTGTGAACCTACGCTGCACTCCCTCAATAGCAAGAATGTCCTTTCTCAAATTAGGGGACCAAAACTGCACGCAATACTCCAGGTGTGGTCTCACTAGGCCCTGTACAACTGCAGAAGGACCTCTTTCTCCTATACTCGACTCCTCTTGTTATAAAGGCCAACATGCCATTCGCTTTCTTCACTGCCTGCTGTACCTGCATGCTTACTTTCACAGAATGATGAACAAGGACCCCCAGATCCCGTTGTACTTCCCTTTCATAACTTGACGCCATTCAGATAGTAAACTGCCTGCCTGTTTTTGATGTTTTGAACTATGAAGAGGATGCTATGAGAATGCAGGGTGACTTGGACAGCTCGGGTGAGTGGGCAGATGCATGGCAGATGCAGTTTAATGTAGATAAATGTGAGGTTATCCACTTTGGAAGCAAAAACAGGAAGGCAGATTACTATCTAAATGGTATCAAGGTGGGGAAAGGGGAAGTACAATGGGATCTGGGGGTCTTTGTTCATCAGTCAATGAAAGTAAGCAATGAAAATAAGATCTACCCTCATCCTCCTGCGCTCCAAGGAATAGAGACCCAGCTTACTCAACCACCCCCTAGAGTTCAGGCCCTCTAGTCCTGGCAACATCCTTGTAAACCTTCTCTATACCTTTTCCAGCTTGACAACATCTTTCCTATAGCATGGTGCTCAGTACTGAACTATTGTCCTTCTTTGTTTGAAGATACAAGAACCCAACCGCCTGGCAAGTGTACATGGGATCGGTGGAAGTGGGCAAGGGTACCAGACGAGACATCAAACAGATCATTGTCCACCCAAGTTACGCATTGAACACCCCAAAAGACTTTGATGTTGCAGTCCTGGAACTGTCCAGCCCACTCAGCTTCTCCAGCCACATCCAACCGATCTGCCTCCCGTCCAGTGAGCAAGTGTTCCCCACCGGCCAGCAGTGCTACATCACAGGATGGGGCAAACGCGCTTACGAAGGTACGGACAACTGTGGATGAATTGAGTTGAGTATAGGAGCAAAGAGGTCCTTCTGCAGTTGATAGGTCCCTAGTAAGACCGCACCTGGAGTATTGTGTGCAGTTTTGGTCCCATAATTTGAGGAAGGACATTCTTGCTATTGAGGGAGTGCAGCGTAGGTTTACAAGGTTAATTCCCGGGATGGCGGGTCTGTCTTATGCTGAGAGAATGGGGCGGGTGGGCTTGTATACTCTGGAATGTAGAAGGATGAGAGGGGATCTTATTGGAACATATAAGATTATTAAGGGTTTGGACACTCTAGTTTGGACAACATGTTCCCGATGTTGGGGGAGTCCAGAACCAGCGGCCACAGTTTAAGAATACGGAGTAAGCCATTTATAACGGAGACGAGGGAACACTTTTTCTCACAGAGAGTGGCGAGTCTGTGGAATTCTCTGCCTCAGAGGGCGGTGGAGGCCGGTTCTCTGGATACTTTCAAGAGAGAGCTAGATAGGGCTCTTAAAGATAGCGGTCAGGGGATATGGGGAGAAGGCAGGAACGGGGTACTGATTGGGGATGATCAGCCATGATCACATTGAATGGTGGTGCTGGCTCGAAGGGCTGAATGGCCTACCCCTGCGTCTACTGTTTATTGAATAGGCAGCATCCCCACCAAGCTCACCCAAAACACCTATCCAGACAAAAGAAGAATTTAGAAATTAGGAGAACATTTAATTTAGTTGAGAGATACAGCACGGAAACAGGCCCTTTGGCCCACCGAGTCTGCACCGACCAGCGATCCCTGCACACAACACAATGCTGCACACACAATCTTTTAACAATTATTTTTACCAAAGTCAATCCACCGACAAACCGGCACGACTTTGGAGTGTGGGAGGAAACCGGAGCACCCGGAGAAAAACCCATGCGGTCACGGGGAGAACGTACAAACTCCGTACAGACAGCGCCCGTAGTCAGGTTGGAACCCGGGTCTCAGGTGCTGTGAGGCGGCAACTGTACCGCTGCGCCACTGTGCCGCCCTGTTTTCCAGAGATGCTGCCTGACCCGCTGAGTTCCTCCAGCACTCTGTGAAACGTCACCTATCCATGTTCTCCACAGATGCTGCCTGACCCGCTGAGTTACTCCAGCACTCTGTGAAACGTCACCTATCCATGTTCTCCACAGATGCTGCCTGACCCGCTGAGTTACTCCAGCACTCTGTGAAACGTCACCTATCCATGTTTTCCACAGATGCTGCTTGACCCGCTGAGTTACTCCAGCACTCTGTGAAACATCACCTATCCATGTTCTCCACAGATGCTGCCTGACCCGCTGAGTTACTCCAGCACTCTGTGTATAACACAGGTAATACCTTTATCCAATGTACTGCTGCACCTCAGTGATGTGATGGCTTTAGTGTTTAAATTGTTTTTTCCAGGATCCCTTGCCGACATCCTACAAGAAGCAGAAGTGCCGATTATTGGGGACCAAACGTGCAGGGATATCTACGGATCCGTTTTCACTCCGAGAATGCTGTGTGCTGGCGTATTAACAGAAGGAGTAGATTCATGTCAGGTACCGTCTTACCATTTTATTCACATTTACCGAGCAAAAATGATGTAGATTCTGTGTTCATTAATGGCGGCAATGAGTGACTTCAGCAAGTAGCTTTAGCTTAGAGATACAACTTGGAAACAGGCCCTTCGGCCCACTGAGTCCGTGCCCGCGTGGATTTTCTCCGGGTGCTCCGGTTTCCTCCCACATTCCAAAGATAGGCAAGTTTGTACGTTAATTGGCTTCGGTAAGTTGTAAATTGTCCCTAGTGTGTGTGTAGGATAGTATTAGTGTGTGGGGATCGTTAGTCGGCAGGGACTCGGAGGGGCCCATGGGCCTATTTCAACGCTGTGTCTCTAAAGATGGCATTTATACTGTATTTATATTCAACAAACATAACGAACGGTCATGGACGTACAGAAGTTGCAGACGAGGTGTACTGAAATTAAAGCCAAAATGAGGGGTTTATTTAACGGAGGGGGTAGTGGTGGTGGTGGGCGGTGGGTGGCTAGTGGGCAGTGGGTGGGGGGGGAGGGGGGCGGGTATTGAGTGGATGGGGGTGCTGTGATGGTTCTGTCCTCGGCACTAGAGCTGGGAGATGAAGCTCAATCATGATGGGGCCACAGCAACGGTTTCCAAAGCCAAAGGGTGAGAAAGCAGAAGATACACATTCAAATGCAGCCACTTAGATGGACAAGGGCTGATTAGGGAGATTCAGCATAGTTCTGTACATGGGATGTCGTGTCTCATGAAACTCATTCACTTTTTTGAAAATGTGACAGAGCTGTATATGTTGTGTACATGGTTTTCAGTAAGGCATTCAACAAGGTTTTACATGGTAGGCCGCTCTGGAAGGTTAGATTGCATGGGATCCAAGGAGAGATAGCCGAATGGATAGCAAATTGGCTCCATGGAAGGAAGCGGAGGGTGACGGTGGAAGGTTGCTTCTCGGACTGGATGCCTGTCGGACTAGTGGGGTGCCACAGGGTTCGGTGCTGGGCCCGTTACTGTTTGTCATCTACATCAATGATTTGGATGAGAACCTACAGGGCAAGATTAGCAAGTTTGCTGATGATAAAAAAGTGAGTGGTTTTGCAGATAGTGAAGATGGTTGTGAACGATTGCAGCAGGATCTGGATCGATTGGCCAGGTGGGCAGAGGAATGGTTGCTGGAATTTAATACACAGAAATGTGAGGTGTTGCATTTTGGGACGTCCAACAAGGGCAGGACCTACACAGGTCCTGAATGGTCGGCCTCTGGGTAGTGTTGTAGAGCAGAGGGATCTAGGAGTGCAGGTGCATGGTTCCTTGAAGGTCGAGTCACAGGTAGATAAGGTGGCCAAAAAAGCATTTGGCACTTTGGCCTTCATCAGTCAAAGTATTGAGTATAGAGGTTGGGAGGTCATGTTGCAGTTGTACAAGACGTTGGTGAGACCGCATTTAGAATATTGCTTTCAGTTCTGGGCACCATGTTATAGGAAAGATATTGTCAAGCTGGAAAGGGTACAGAAAAGATTTATGAGGATGTTGCCAGGACTAGAAGGTGTGAGCTACAGGGAGTGGTTGAGTAGGCTGGGACGTGTCTGTGTCTGTGTCTATGTCTGTGTCTGTGTCTGTGTCTGTGTCTGTGTCTGTGTCTGTGTCTGTGTCTGTCACTATCCCCGATGTTTGGGGGAGTCCAGAACCAGGGGCAGAGTTTAAAATATAACCATATAACCATATAACAATTACAGCACGGAAACAGGCCTTCTCGGCCTTTCCAGTCCGTGCCGACCATTTATTTTCCCCTAGTCCCATCTACCTGCACTCAGACCATACCCCCCCATTCCCTTCCCGTCCATATACCTATCCACTTTACTTTTAAATGTTACAATCGATCCTGCCTCCACTACTTTTGCTGGAAGATCATTCCACACAGCCACCACTCTCTGAGTAAAGAAGTTCCCCCTCATGTTACCCCTAAACTTCTGTCCCTTAATTATCATGTCATGCCCTCTTGTTTGAATCTTCCCTACCCTCAATGGGAAAAGCTTATCCACGTCAACTCTGTCTATCCCTTTCATCATTTTATAGACCTCAAACAAGTCCCCCCCTTAACCTTCTGCGCTCCAAAGAATAAAGACCTAACTTGTTCAACCTTTCTCTGTAACTTAGTTGCTGGAACCCAGGCAACATTCTAGTAAGTCTCCTCTGTACTCTCTCTATTTTGTTGACATCCTTCCTATAATTAGGCGACCAAAATTGAACACCATACTCCAGAATTGGTCTCACCAATGCCTTGTACAATTTTAACATTACTTCCCTACTCCTATATTCAATGCTCTGATTTATAAAGGCCAGCACACCAAAAGCTTTCTTTACCACTCCATCTACATGCGATTCCACCTTCAGGGAACTATGCACAGTTATTCCTAGATCCCTCTGTTCCACAGCATTCCTCAATTCCCTACCATTTACCATGTACGTCCTATTTTGATTTGTCCTGCCAAGATGTAGCACCTCATACTTATCAGCATTAAACTCCATCTGCCATCTTTCAGCCCACACTTCCAAATGTCCCAAATCTCTCTGTGGACTTTGAAAATCTACTTCATTATCAAACAGCACCACCTATCTTAGTATCATCTGAATACTTACATCCAATTTTCCACCCCATCATCTAGATCATTGATGTACATGACAAACAACAGTGGACCCAACACAGATCCCTGAGGCACCCCACTGGTCACCGGCTTCCACCCTGACAAACAGCCATCCACCATTACTCTCTATATATTACTGCTTATATATATTATTTCTAAGTAACCTTTCCATTAATTTGCCCACCACTGACGTCAAACTAACAGGTCTATAATTGCTATGTTTATTCTTTGAACCTTTTTTATACAATGGAACAACATGCGCAGTACGCCAATCCTCCGGCACTATTCCCGTTTCTAATGACATTTGAAATATTTCTGTCATAGCCCCTGCTATTTCTACACTAACTTCCCTCAATGTCCTAGGGAATATCCTGTCAGGACCTGGAGACTTATCCACTTTTATATTATTCAAAAGTGTCAGTAATTCCTCCTCTTTGAATCTCATAGTTTCCATAGCTACTCTCCTTTTTTCCCTTGCCTCACAGAGTTCAATATCCTTCTCCTTGGTGAGCACCGAAGAAAATAAATTGTTCAATATCTCCCCCATCTCTTTTAGCTCTGCAGATAGCTGTCCATTCTGGCTCTCTAATGGTCCAATTTTATCCCTCGTTATCCTTTTGCTATTAATATAGCTGTAGAAACCCTTTGGATTTACAAATAAGGGGTAAGCCATTTAGAACGGAGATGAGGAAACTCTTTTTCACACAGGGTTGTGAATCTGTGGAATTATCACAGTGGAATAGCAGTGCCGGCCGGTTCTCTGCATGCTTTCCAGAGAGTTAGATAGAGCTCTTAATGATAGCGGAGTCAGGGGATATGGAGAGAAGGCAGGAACGGGGTACTGATTGTGGATGATCAACCATGATTACATTGAATGGCGGTGCTGGCCCGAAGGGCCGAATGGCCTACTCTTGCACCTATTGTCTATTGTCAGTCTATCACAGATTTCGGGGCCTTGTCGAGGGTGCAGAGGAGTTTTACGATCAGGCTGCCTGGATGAGAGGATATTAGCTATCGAGAGAATAGACCAGGGAAGGTAGTGCATCCGTGGATAACAAGGGAAATCAGGGATAGTATCAAAGCAAAGGATGATGCGTACAAAGTAGCCAGGAAAAGCAGCATACCAGAGGACTGGGAGAAATTCAGAGACCAGCAGAGGAGGACAAAGGGCTTGATTAGGAAAGGAAAAATAGATTATGAAAGAAAACTGGCAGGGAACATAAAAACTGACTGCAAAAGTTGTTATAGATATGTGAAGAGAAAGAGATTAGTTAAAACAAATGTAGGTCCAAAGGGTTTCTACAGCTATATTAATAGCAAAAGGATAACAAGGGATAAAATTGGTCCATTAGAGAGACCGAGTGGACAGCTATCTGCAGAGCCAAAAGAGATGGGGGAGATATTGAACAATTTCTTTTCTTCGGTATTCACCAAGGAGAATGATATTGAATTATGTGAGGTAAGGGAAATTAGTAGAGTAGCTATGGATACTATGAGTTTCAAAGTAAAAGAAGTACTGACACTTTTGAAAAATATAAAAGTGGATAAGTATCCCGGTCCTGACAGGATATTCCCTAGGACATTGAGGGAAGTTAGTGTAGAAATAGCCAGGGCTATGACAGAAATATTTCAAATGTCATTAGAAACGGGAATAGTCCCCGAGGATTGGCGTACTGCGCATGTTGCTCCATTGTTTAAAAAGGGTTCTAAAAGTAAACCTAGCAATTATAGACCGGTTAGTTTGACTTCAGTGGTGGGCAAATTAATGGAAAAGATACTTAGAGATAATATATATAAGTATCTGGATAAACAGGGTCTAATTAGGAATAGTCAACATGGATTTATGCCTGGAAGGTCATGTTTGACTAATCAACTTGAATTTTTTGAAGAGGTTACTAGGGAAATTGATGAGGGTAAAGCAGTGGATGTTGTCTATATGGACTTCAGTAAGGCCTTTGATAAGGTTCCTCATGGAAGGTTGGTTAAGAAGGTTCAACTGTTGGGTATTAATGCAGGAATAGCATGATGGATTCAACAGTGGCTGAATGGGAGAAGCCAGAGGGTAATGGTGGATGGCTGTTTGTCGGGTTGGAGGCAGGTGACTAGTGGGGTGCCTCAGGGATCTGTGTTGGGTCCTTTGTTGTTTGTCATGTACATCAATGATCTGGATGAATGGGTGGTAAATTGGATTAGTAAGTATGCAGATGATACCAAGATAGGGGGTGTTGTGGATAATGAAGAGGATTTCCAAAGTCTACAGAATGATTTAGGCCAGTTGGGAAAATGGGCTGAAAGATGGCAGATGAAGTTTAATGCTGATAAATGTGAGGTGCTACACTTGGCAGGACAAATCAAAATAGGACGTACATTGTAAATGGTAGGGAATTGAAGAATACAGTTGAACAGAGGGATCTGGGAATAACCGTGCATAGTCCTTGAAGGTGGAATCTCATATAGATAGGGTGGTAAAGAAAGCTTTTGGTATGCTAGCCTTTATAAATCAGAACATTGAGTATAGAAGCTAGGATGTAATGTTAAAATTGTACAAGGCATTGGTGAGACCAAATCTGGAGTATGGTGTACAATTTTGGTTGCCCAATTATAGGAAGGATGTCAACGAAATAGAGAGGTAACAGAGGCGATTTACTAGAATGTTGCCTGGGCTTCAACAGCTAAGTTACAGAGATAGGTTGAAGAAGTTAGGTCTTTATTCTCTGGAGCGCAGAAGGTTAAGGGGGGACTTGATAGAGGTCTTTAAAATGATGAGAGGGATAGACAGAGTTGTTGTGGACAAGCTTTTCCCTTTGAGAATAGGGAAGATTCAAACAAGAGGACATGACTTTAGAATTAAGGGACAGAGGTTTAGGGGTAACATGAGAGGGAACTTCTTTACTCAGAGAGTGGTAGCGGTGTGGAATGAGCTTCCAGTGGAAGTGGTGGCGGCAGGTTCGTTGGTATCATTTAAAAATAAATTGGATAGGCATATGGATGAGAAGGGTATGGAGGGTTATGGTATGAGTGCAGGCAGGTGGGACTAGGGGAAAAAAGTTGTTCGGCACGGACTTGATGGGCCGAGATGGCCTGTTTCCGTGCTGTAATTGTTATATGGTTATATGGTTATATGGTCCCTTGCAGTCAGAAACGGGCGAGTTGATCATGGGGAACAAGGATTTGGCGGACCAATTGAATAACTACTTTGGTTCCGTCTTCACTAAGGAAGACATAAATAATCTGCCGGAAATAGCAGGGGACCGTGGGTCAAAGGAGGAATTGAGTGAAATCCAGGTTAGTCGGAAAGTGGTGTTGGGTAAATTGAATGGATTAAAGGCCGATAAATCCCCAGGACCAGATAGGCTGCATCCCAGAGTACTTAAGGAAGTAGCTCCGGAAATAGTGGATGCATTAGTGATAATCTTTCAAAACTCTTTACATTCTGGAGTAGTTCCTGAGGATTAGCGGGTAGCAAACATAACCCCTCTTTTTAAGAAGGGGGGGAGAGAGAAAACGGGGAATTACAGACCAGTTAGTCTAACATCGGTAGTGGGGAAACTGCTAGAGTCAGTTATTAAAGATGGGATAGCAGCACATTTGGAAAGTGGTGAAATCATTGGACAAAGTCAGCATGGATTTACGAAAGGTAAATCATGTCTGACGAATCTTGTGGAATTTTTCGAGGATGTAACTAGTAGCATGGATAGGGGAGAACCAGTGGATGTGGTGTATCTGGACTTCCAGAAGGCTTTCAACAAGGTCCCACATAAGAGATTAGTATATAAACTTAAAGCATACGGCATTGGGGGTTCAGTATTGATGTGGATAGAGAACTGGCTGGCAAACAGGAAGCAAAGAGTAGGAGTAAACGGGTCGTTTTCACAATGGCAGGCAGTGACTAGCGGGGTACCGCAAAGCTCAGTGCTAGGACCCCAGCTATTTACAATATACATTAATGATCTGGATGAGGGAATTGAAGGCAATATCTCCAAGTTTGCGGATGACACTAAGCTGGGGGGCAGTGTTAGCTGTGAGGAGGATGCTAGGAGACTGCAAGGTGACTTGGATAGGCTGGGTGAGTGCGCAAATGTTTGGCAGATGCAGTATAAATTGGATAAATGTGAGGTTATCCACTTTGGTAGCAAAAACAGGAAAGCAGACTATTATCTAAATGGCGGCCGATTAGGAAAAGGGGAGATGCAGCGAGACCTGGGTGTCATGGTACACCAGTCATTGAAAGTAGGCATGCAGGTACAGCAGGCAGTGAAGAAAGCGAATGGTATGTTAGCTTTCATAGCAAAAGGATTTGAGTATAGGAGCAGGGAGGTTCTACTTCAGTTGTATAGGGTCTTGGTGAGATCACACCTGGAGTATTGCGTACAGTTCTGGTCTCCAAATCTGAGGAAGGACATTATTGCCATAGAGGGAGTGCAGAGAAGGTTCACCAGACTGATTCCTGGGAAGTCAGCACTGTCTTATGAACAAAGACTGCATAGACTCAGTTTGAACTCTCTAGAATTTAGGAGATTGAGAGGGGATCTTATAGAAACTTCCAAAATCCCTAAGGGGTTGGACAGGCTAGATGCAGGAAGATTGTTCCCGATGTTGGGGAGGTCCAGGACAAAGGGTCACAGCTTAAGGATAAGGGGGAAATCCTTTAGGACCGAGATGAGAAGGACTTTTTTCACACAGGGAGTGGTGGGTCTCTGGAACTCTCTGCCACAGAGGGTAGTTGAGGCCAGTTATATTGGCTATATTTAAGAGGGAGTTAGATGTGGCCCTTGTGGCCAAGGGGATCAGAGGGTATGGAGAGAAGGCGGGTACGGGATACTGAGTTGGATGATCAGCCATGATCATATTGAATGGCGGTGCAGGCTCGAAGGGCCGAATGGCCTACTCCTGCACCTAATTTCTATGTTTCTATGTTTCTATGAGAGTGGTTGGACAGACTTGGATTGTTTTCTCTGGAGCTCTAGAAGTTGCGGCGAGACCTGAGAGAAGTTTCTAAAGTTATGAGAGACATAGATAGGATAGACAGTCAGAACCTTTTCCTAGAATAGGAGAATAAGATACTTGAGGACATAGATTTAAGGTGAGAGGGGCAAAGTTTAAAGGAGATGTGTGGGGCAAGTGTTTTTTCACAGAGGGTGGTGGGTGCCTGGAACACGCTGCCAGGGGTGGTGGTGGAGTCAGATACAATATTGTGGTGTTTAAGAGTCTTTTAGATAGGCACCTGGCATGTGCAGTCAGGGTAGGCAAAGTAGTCTGATTAAAATTACAAAAAGGTCATTATTAAATATAAATAGTTGTGGCGTCAGCATAAACATACGCCACTTAAGCTCGAACCCTCGTCAGGAGAGGGCGGGCACACGACGTCATGGGCAGAGGGAGTGTCCTTGTACATAAGCTCTCTCACCACGAGACCCACCAGGAGTTTACCGGTAGCTGAGCCCGAGGGAACAACCTCGCTCAGCTACAACAACCCTACATATAGTTAGCGCACCCACTATATGTGTGACAACAGAATAAAGAACCACTTGCACCAACCTGATGTCTATTCTTTATTCGCCACGTATGGTGCCGCTACATTGGTGACCCCCGACTGTCCGAATTTAAATTTGGACTCACCTGAAGACGCAGCCTCGGGAGACCTGATGTCTGCAGCCGGCTGCCCAGCCCTGCAGAACTACGCTGCCGTCAACCAGGCCCTGCAGTGAGGTATGTCGCCGCTGCCCCACCAGCTGCTGCAGGAGCTGCGAGCATTGCAGCCTCCTGCCCACCGGAATGCAACTAACCGGGGACACTGCTCCAGGCCTCACTGGGTCTCCAGGCCCCAGCACCGCTCCAGGCCTCACTGGGTCTCCAGGCCCAGCACCGCGCCAGGCCTCACCGTGTCTCCAGGCCCCAGCACCGCGCCAGGCCTCACCGCGTCTCCAGGCCCAGCACCGCGCCAGGCCTCACCACGTCTACAGGCCCCAGCACCGCTCCAGGCCTCACCGCGGCTCCAGCCCCTGCACCGGACCCGGCTCCCGGCCTCACTGCGTCCCCAGGCCCTGCACCGGACCCGGCTCCAGGCCTCACCACGTCTCCAGGCCCTGCACCACGCCTGGCCCCGCCGACCGCTGCACCTGAAAAAGTGGGCTTACCTGAGGCGGCCGCCGAAGCCGCCCTTCAGCTCCTCGCCGGCCTCCAGTCACCAGGTGATTCCTCTTCACCCGGCCGGCAAAATGGCCGCCGCGCCATCTTGAAACGGGCGGCTTCCGACTACAAACATGGCCGCCGCCGGCCGGAAGTGCACTACGAACTTACCTGGCCGCCGTCTACAGCGCCACCTTCTGGCCGGATGCCGTCCCTGCAGCTTCACTGCCAGCAACAGCGCCACCGTCAGTTCGGCTGCTGTCACTGCAGTCTCACCGTCATCCACAGCGCCACCTTCCGGCCGGATGCCGTTCCTGCAGCTTCACTGCCAGCAACAGCGCCACCGTCAGTTCGGCTGCTGTCCCTGCAACCTCACCGTCATCCACAGCGCCACCTTCCGGCCGGATGCCGTCACTGCAGCCTCACCACTGCCCACAGCGCCACCTTCCAGCTGGACGTTGTGGCTGCACGATAGACACTGGACACTAATTATTATTATTTTTTTTTTCTAACTGATTTTTTTTTGTGTGCACTGCAATTAGTTTGTATATTGTATTTGGTTTTTCCCCCATCGTCTTTGGGGGCCGTGTGTCACAGGACACTCTCCCTTAGCTGGTCAAGGAGATGCAACCGTGTCTCTTCAGTCTCGTCGCACCCCTCGGTACATCGGGATCTCACACGCAGAGCGTCAACTGCGCCCGTGTAGAGCACCATCCCGACCCACGCCCGGGGTGTCCCAGACCTCTTCTGTCCGGCGGCTTCTGCATCGGTCTCCTCGCACCCCTCGGTACATCGGGATCGCCCACGCAGAGCGTCAACTGCGCCCGTGGAGCCCTCCGTCCCGACCCACGTCCGGGGTGTCCCAGACCTACATGCAGGAGCCTCCCTTGACCAAGCTATACCTTCCTCCTGTTCTGGGGGGGGTCCTGTGGCATCAGCATAAACATAGGCCACTTAAGCTCAAACCCTCGTCAGGAGAGGGCGGGCACACGACGTCATGGGCAGAGGGAGTGTCCTGGTACATAAGCTCTCTCACCACGAGACCCACCAGGAGTTTACCGGTAGCTGAGCACGAGGGCACAACCTCGCTCAGCTACAACAACCCTACATATAGTTAGCGCACCCACTATATGTGTGACAACAGAATAAAGAACCACTTGCACCAACCTGATGTCTATTCTTTATTCGCCACGTATGGTGCCGCTACATAGTAATGATTTCTAATTCATTTACTAAATTCAGTATTTATTATTAAATGGTTATTATTTTTATAATGGATCGTAGGTAGTCGTATTTCTCCCTTGCCTTTTATCCGCAGTACGTGTAATACACGTAACTACGTTCAACTCGCGTGCCGTGGACTTACTTACAACGGGCAATAAAGGCAGCTTAAATCCTGTCTTTACACCGTGTACTGTGCGCAAGGTGCTGCGCGCGCCCGCAGAAGAGGAGACCGATCTCCGCATGCGCGGTTATACCATTTTCTGCGCGTGTGTGGATTATTTAAAGTCAACTGACAGCCCAGGGCCTACCCTGAGTAATTATTCACGGCACGTGCCTGATAGGCACATGGATATGCAGGGAATGGATGGATATGGATCACGTGCAGGTTGATAATGGTCTTGGCATCATGTTTGGCACCTACATAGGGCCGAGGAGCCTGTGCCTGTGCTGGGCTGTTCTATGCCCTATGATTGAATGTAAAGGAGACGGTATTTTGTAAAGGGTGAAGCGGCTCACGAGCTGAGGCTCGGTCACTTGTTCACTCAGTGTCTGCCACTCACACGTCTGCTTTGCTTTATCACAGGGGGATTCTGGAGGACCCTTGGCCTGCAGTGACTCGAGAGGAACCTGGTTCCTGGCGGGAATCATCAGCTTTGGCGACCAATGTGGTCTGCCCAACTCCCCCGGCGTGTACGTGCGTGTGGCAGCTGTGAGAGACTGGGTGGAACAACAGACAGGGGTGTGATCCAGCCAGCACCTCGCCCTGTCGTCTCCCTCAACCCCCCCCCCCCCCGCCACCGTGGAGTCTGCCCCTCAGTGTAAGCTCATTAAGTTACACCTACAATGGTATTGTTTCGTTTGAAAACTGATGTGAAATTTCAAACTAATAAAAGGTCGTTTTGACGTCAATCTTGATACTAGAGTAATATTTAACAATTAAGTGGCGACTAAGTTATGATGTAACAAATATGCTCACCCCTCCTGCTGTGCAAAGGCTAGTGATCAGATGTAAACTGTAAATTATGTATTCCAATGATTATTTAACAGAATAAAAGAAAGTTGAATTTTTATATCAAAGCTGTTGTCTGTGCATTATTGATAATGTTACATAGAAACATAGAAACATAGAAAATAGGTGCAGGAGTAGGCCATTCGGCCCTTCGAGCCTGCACCGCCATTCAATGTGATCATGGCTGATCATCCAACTCAGTATCCCGTACCTGCCTTCTCTCCACAAGCCACAAGTGCCACATCTAACGCCCTCTTAAATATAGCCAATGAACTGGCCACAACTACCTTCTGTGGCAGAGAATTCCAGAGACTCACCACTCTCTGTGTAAAGAATGTTTTCCTCATTTCGGTCCTAAAGGAATTCCCCCTTATCCTTAGACTGTGAGCCCTTGTTCTGGACTGTGACCCCTTGTTCTGGAAATGTTGTCTGATTAGAGAGAGTCATACAAAGTGGTAACAGGCACTTCGGCCCAAATCGTGTGTGCCAACCACCATGCCCCATCTACACTAATCCCACCTGCCCACATATGGTCCATACCCCTCCTATCCTTTCCCATCCTCGCACCTGTCCAAATGTCATTTAGAAACATAGAAACATAGAAATTAGGTGCAGGAGTAGGCCATTCGGCCCTTCGAGCCTGCACCGCCATTCAATATGATCATGGCTGATCATCCAACTCAGTATCCCGTACCTCTCCATACCCTCTGATCCCCTTAGCCACAAGGGCCACATCTAACTCCCTCTTAAATATAGCCAATGAACTGGCCTCAACTACCCTCTGTGGCAGAGAGTTCCAGAGACCCATCACTCTCTGTGTGAAAAAAGTCCTTCTCATCTCAGTCCTAAAGGATTCCCCCCTTATCCATAAGCTGTGACCCCTTGTCCTGGACCTCCCCAACATCGGGAACAATCTTCCTGCATCGAGCCTGTCCAACCCCTTAAGGATTTTGTAAGTTTCTATAAGATCGCCTCTCAATCTCCTAAATTCTAGAGAGTATAAACCGAGTCTATCCAGTCTTTCTTCATAAGACAGTCCTGACATCCCAGGAATCAGTCTGGTGAACCTTCTCTGCACTCCCTCTATGGCAATAATGTCCTTCCTCAGATTTAAACGCTGGCATCTAAAAGCGGAGCCTGTGGAGGGTTTTTATACCCCCGACCACGGGTGAACAAGGAGGAGGACTGGCTGAACTTTGTGCCTTCCGCCACAGTGAAGAATGCTGTGGTGGATGTTTGTGTTAAATTTTATTGTGTATTGTGTGTTCTTTTTTGATTGTACCGCTGCTGGCAAATTCATTTCACTACACTTTGTTGTGTATGTGATGAATAAATCTGATTGCTTGATTGTTATAATACCTGCCTTGAGTAGCTCCTCAGGCAGCTCGTTTGAACCTTCCGGTTCCTATCAAATCTTTCCTCTCTCATAGAAACATAGTAAGATAGGTGTAGGAGTAGGCCATTCGGCCCTTTGAGCCAGCACCATCATTCAATATGGTCATGGATGATCATCTAAAATCAGTACCCTGTTCCTGCTTTTTCCCCATATCTCTTAATTCCTTTAGCTCTTTGGGCTAAATCTAACTCTCTTGAAAACATCCAGTGAATTGGCCTCCACTGCCTTCTGTGGCAGAGAATTCCACAGATTCACAACTCTCTGGGTGAAAAAGTTTTTCCTCATCCCAGTCCCAAATGGCCTACCCCTAATTCTTAAACTGTGACCCCTAGTTCTGGATTCCATTAAAAAAGGGAACATTTTTCCTGCATCTAGCCTGTCCAATCCTTTAAGAATTTTATATGTTTCTATAAATCTCCTCTCATCCTAAATTCAATTGAATACAATCCCAGTCAACCCATTCTTTCATCATATGTCAGTCCCACCATCCTGGGCTTTAAGTTGGTGAACCTATGCTGCACTCCCTCAATAGCAAGAATATCCTTCCTCAAATTGGGAGACCAAAATTCCACACAATACTCCAGCTGTTGTCTCACTATGACCCAGTACAACTGGAGTAGGACCTCATTGCTCCTAAACTCAAATCCTCTCGCATTGATGGCCAACATGCCATTGGCTTTCTACACTGCCTGCTGTACCGGCATGCTTACTTTCAATGACTAATGTATAAGGACACCCAGGTCTCGTTGCACCTCCCCTTCTCCTAATCTGACACCATTCAGATAATTATCTGCTTTCCTGTTCTTGCTACCAAAGTGGATAACCACACATTTATCCACATTATACTACATCTGCCCACTCACCCAACCTATCCAAGTCACCCTGCAGCCTCATAGAATCCTCCTCGCAGCTCACACTGCTACCCAGCTTTGTATCATCTGCAAACTTGATGTCACATTTAATGCCCTCATCTAAATGGTTCATATATTTATAAATAACTGGGGTCCCAGCACCGAGCCTTGCGGCACCCCACTAGTCACTGCCTGCCATTCTGAAAAGGACCCGTTAATTCCTACTCTTTGCTTCCAGTCTGCCAACCAGTTCTCTATCCATGTCAATACCCTACCCCCAATACTGTGTGCTCTAATTTTGCACACTAATCTCTCGTGTGAGACCTTGTCAAAGGCTTTTTGAAAGTCCAGATACACCGCATCCACTGGCTCTCCATTATCCATTCTAGTTATACCCTCAAAAAATTCCAGAAGATTAGTCAAGCATGATTTCCCCTTCATAAATCCATGCTGACTTTGACTGATCACGTCACTCACAGTTTAAACCTTTGTCATTCGATTCGAGATTCTCCTACCCTGTTTGTTTTGCAGAGTAACACCATCTTTCCCACAGCAGGGTGGTCAAAACTGTACACAATCTCCCAAACGCAGCCTCACCAACATCTTCTACAACTGTAACATTATATCCCAGCTTCCAGACTCCATACTCTGCCTGATGAAGGCCAATGTACTGAAAGTCTATCTATCAGTGACACAACTTTAGAGGAACTACTGTATGTACCTGTACTCCTAGATCCCTCTGCTCTACAACACTCCCCAGAGCCCTGCCGTTCAGTGTGAAATTTCTGCCGTGGTTTAGCGTCCCAAAGTGCAACACCTTGCACTTGGTAACCGGACGGGGCGTCGAAGGACACAAAGCCGAAGCGAAGAAGTGGAAGCCAAGATACCCAACGGACACGACGCCAAAAAGCCAAATAACGGACATGACGTCTCTGGGGACGGGATTTGTCTGAGACCTTGTCAGCGATTGGTCTAGACCCCCGGGTCCATCTGGCCGGGGGAGACGGGAGGGTGGGGCGAATTTTTAATTTACTTCACAGCTTTTGGACTTTCCTGAATATAAAATAAAACCCCGTATGATTGGATCGCAACAACTTGGAGTCACTGCCAAAGATCATAGAGCGGATTAGTTTTGTAAGCGTTGATCTACCATGGGTGCTTGGGGTTAAGATGCCTCTCTCTCTCTCCCCCTCTCTCCCCCTCTCTCCCCCTCTCTCTCTCTCCCTCTCTCTCTCCCTCTCCCTCTCTCTCTCCCTCCCTCTCTCCCTCCCTCCCTCCCTCCCTCTCTCCCTCCCTCTCTCCCTCCCTCTCTCCCCCTCTCCCTCCATTCCCGGAATCATTTGGCGTTTTACAAAGACAACTGCATCTGCAGTTCCTTCCTATTGAAGAAGAACCCTGGCCCGAAACATCTCCTAATCCATTCCCTCCACAGATGCCGCCCAGCCCGCTGAGTTTCTCCAGCACTCTGTGTTTTTAATTTAATTCTGAAATTTAAGATAGACACAAAAAGCTGGAGTAACTCAGCAGGACAGGCAGCATCTCTGGATAGAAGGAATGGGTGACGTTTCTATGGAGCCAATTTGGATAATCATTTTGTTAAATCACCCGACAGTTCCAATCACACCAGGTTTATTTTATATACAAGAAAGTCCAAAAGAGGCGAAGGAAAATTAAAAATCCCCCCCCACCATCCTGTCTCCCCTGGCCAGTGATGTGATGGACACGGGGTTTAGACCAATCGCTGACAAGGTCTCGGACAAATCCCGTCCCCGGGGATGTCATGTCCGTTATTTGGCTTTTCGACGTCATGTCCATTTGGTATCTTCCACTTCTTCACCGGCTTCTCGTCCTTCGATGCCCCATCCGGACTCGGACACTGGTACTAACATGGACACTCATACTAACATGCACACTGGTATTAGTTCCCCCCCATTCCACGGATACGATGTAATCCCGTGCTACCTGCCCCATGGTCGGAGAGTCGGTGACTAAACCGTCTCCCCCACCTGGTTTGCCAGGTGAGGAGGGAGCTATGGACCCCCAGCAGGACCAAAAACAAGACCTGTCAAAGGGCGGATGATCTCCAAGCGAGCCAACGGCCATCCACAATTCAACAGCATTGTAAGGAAAGATGATAAAGCACACACACACCAAAATCCGATACTTCCAGCAGTGGAAGTCCGCAGGAATTGGAGGACAGAGATGTGTGGTGCGTCCGTCACCGTTACCGTCGGAAACCAGCACCACTGCATCGCTGATGTTTTCAAAGATGGTGATGATGACTAACATGGACTCTGGTACTAACATGCACACTGGTACTAACATGCACACTGGTACTAACATGCACACTGGTACTAACATGCAGACTGGTACTAACATGGACACTGGTACTAACATGGACACTGGTACTAACATGGACACTGGTACTAACATAGACACTGGTACTAACATGGACACTGGTACTAACATACACACTGGTACTAACATGCACACTGGTACTAACATGCACACTGGTACTAACATGCATACTGGTACTAACATACACACTGGTACTAACATACACACTGGTACTAACATACACACTGGTACTAACATGGACACTGGTGCTAACATGCACACTGGTGCTAACATGGACACTGGTAATAACATGGACACTGGTACTAACATGGACACTGGTACTAACATGGACACTGGTACTAACATGGACACTGGTACTAACATACACACTTGTACTAACATGGACACTGGTACTAACATGGACACTGGTACTAACATACACACTGATATTAACATACACACTGGTACTAACATACACACTGGTACTAACATGGACACTGGTACTAACATGGACACTGGTACTAACATGGACACTGGTACTAACATGCACACTGGTGCTAACATGCACACTGGTGCTAACATGCACACTGGTGCTAACATGCACACTGGTGCTAACATACACACTGGTGCTAACATACACACTGGTGCTAACATACACACTGGTACTAACATGGACACTGGTACTAACATGGACACTGGTACTAACATGGACACTGGTACTAACATGGACACTGGTACTAACATACACACTGGTACTAACATGCACACTGGTACTAACATGCACACTGGTACTAACATGCACACTGGTACTAACATACACACTGGTACTAACATACACACTGGTACTAACATACACACTGGTACTAACATGGACACTGGTACTAACATACACACTGGTACTAACATACACACTGGTACTAACATACACACTGGTACGAACATAGATTCAGAGTCAAGTCCCACTTTGGCCACACCGACTAATTTGCCATATTGGGCATGTCTGATTTTTCCGGATTTGGTCCATTGACCATAAAACGATTCCAATTGATGTACAGATCTAAACGCCTTTAAAAGTAATCACTGTATCCGCTTCTATAGTTTCCTGTGGCAGATTATTCTGGATACGGACTATACTCCAAATTAAAATGTTAAACACAGAACAGTACAGGCACATGGTCACTTGAAGGTGGAGTCGCAGGTAGATAAGGTGGTCAAAATGGCTTTTGGCACTTTGGCCTTCATCAGTCAGAGTATGGAGTATAGAAGTTGGGAGGTCATGTTGCAGTTGTATAAGACGTTGGTGAGACCACATTTAGAGTATTGTGTTCAGTTCTGGCAGTCATGAGAGGAATAGATCAGGTAGAGTCAAGTCTGTCTCCACAACCGAGCCAGAGTAGGTGACTAGAGAACCAGTGGACCTAGGTTTAAGGTGAAGAGGGAAAGATTTAAAAGGAATCTGAGGGGTAACGTTTTCCACACAAAGGGTGGTGGGTGTATGGAACAAGCTGCCTGGGGAGGTAGTTGAGGCAGGGACTATCGCAATGTTTAAGAATCATTTAGATAGGTGCATGGATAGGACAGGTTTTGGGAGAAATGGGCTAAACGCAGGCAGGTGGGACTATGTAGATGGGGCATGTTGGTGGTGGAGGCCGTTACAATCGGGACTTTTAAGAGACGTGTACAGGCACATGGATCGACATGGAATGGAGGATGTACAGGCAGAGGAGATGAGTTCAATTTGCCAGCATGTTTGGCAGGGACATGGTGGGCCGAAGGGCGTGTTTCTGTGTTGTACTGTTCTTTGTCCTACATCATTCAGGCAGATTGGTGATCTGAAGGATCAAGACTTTTGAAATGCTCAACAAATGAGAGATTTAAAGCCACCCAAAATTAACGCATTTGAAAGGAGCCATTTAGCCTCTCCAGCTCTCCCCTTGAAACTGACCTAGTTAAATAATATTAAATAGGCTTCACTTGATTACACTCACATTGAGTGTGGGGACTTTAAATCTGTTAATACCTTTGCAGATTTTAATGAAAGTGAGTTGTTGTTTTCACAACATTACATCTGTTGTTTCCCAGTGCCACCTATGCCATATTAATTCCACTTTATATTCTGGCACAAAACTCACTGCATATTTACTGCAACTCTACAGTTAGATTCTTTTTGGCAGAAAATGCAAATCGTGCAAAGTTATGAAAAGTGGAATGAGTGTTAATTGATCTGTAATTGTAGAGTGAAGGGATCTGTGGCCACAGATGGACAATATGTTTCATTGAGCAGCTAATCTACCTTTCCCTGTCAGCTTGTTTTAGATTTACCAACATTTAGGTGGGAGGGGTGGGAAATTGCAACCTTCATGCGGTCCGCCCGGTTTCGACTAATGCAATCAACTCGACGTGCACAAACGGAAGATCAAATAGAACAAGTTGTCCAACAACTTTAGGCTGTGCACGCCACACGGAAGAAGAAGAAGAAGAAGAAGAAGAAGGTGGGAGAAGAACGATTTAATGGGGAAAGTGCATGCTTTTTATCCATGACAGGATGGTGGGTATATATGCCACAGAGGGTGGTTGAGGCAGGTATTGTAACAGCAATTAAAATACATTGGGACAGGTACATGGATAGGGAATGTTTAGAGGGATATGGGCCGGGCATTGGCCAATGGCACTAGTATAGATGGGGCATGTTGGTTGGCATGACGTGTTGGGCTGAAGGGCCTGCCTGTGTGCTGCATCAATCTATGACTCCAACTAAAACACATTATAATCACAGGCCATTTACTCAGCATTTTGTGTGCCAAAGGTTGGAACTATTCTGATGTCCACTACTGATGTGCCAGCAGGATCACGGAAATCCTGTATTTCTGGACAGCACAGACGGCTGTGGAGGCCAAGTCTTTGGGTATCTTTAAAGCAAGAGATAGACAGGTTCTTGATTAGTAAGAGGGTCAGGGGCAGGAGATTGGGGTTGAGAGGGAGAGATAGATCAGCCATGATTGAATGGCAGAGTAGAGTTGATGGGCCGAATGGCCTAATTCTGCTCCTATGAACTTCCGTTACTTCACATTTGCTCAGTCCAATGTCGGACACGTTTGTTTGGTCAGCTGCTGCTTGGCCTGAAGTAGCCAATACGACAAATGACTGGGTCAACTGTTGAGCATCCCAAAAGTAAAGAGTGTATGGTTGATGGATTCAGGAAGCTCCATCTTGTTTATCATGGCTGGGAAAAAGTTGTACCAGAATCCCAGGATGTAATATGGAGTCTGGCAAATGATGAAGGTGCTGACAAGGACAGTAGACAGTTTCATCGTATTCACCCGCACCTTGGGAACATAGTTCTTGCTGCACCTCCAATCAGCATCTGTCAACAACACTAGAAAAACAAAATACAAGATAACCAATATGCCCAGCCTCAAAGGTAGACAAAAATGCTGGAGAAATTCAGCAGGTGAGGCAACATCTATGGAGCGAAGGAAATAGGCAACGTTTTGGGTCGAGACCCTTCTTCAGATTGATTTGGGGGTGGGGAAGGCGGGAAGAAGAAAGGAAGGAAGAGATGGGGAAGATATTGAACAATTTATTTTCTTCAGTATTCACCAAGGAGAAGGATATTGAACTCTGAGGTAAGGGAAAAAAGTAGAGTAGCTATGGAAACCATGAGATTCAAAGAGGAGGAAGTACTGACACTTTTGAAAAATATAAAAGTGGATAAGTCTCCAGGTCCTGACAGGATATTCTCTAGGACATTGAGGGAAGTTAGTGTAGAAATAGCAGGAGCTATGACAGAAATATTTCAAATGTCATTAGAAACGAGAATAGTGCCGGAGGATTGGCGTACTGTGCACGTTGTTCCATTGTATAAAAATGGTTCAAAGAATAAACCTAGCAATTATAGACCTGTTAGTTTGACGTCAGTGGTGGGCAAATTAATGGAAAGGATACTTAGAGATAATATATATAAGCATCTGGATAAACAGGGTCTGATAAGGAACAGTCAACATGGATTTGTGCCTGGAAGGTCATGTTTGACAAACCTTCTTGAATTTTTTGAAGAGGTCACTAGGGAAATTGATGAGGGTAAAGCAGTGGATGTTGTCTATATGGATTTCAGTAAGGCCTTTGACAAGGTTCCCCATGGAAGGTTGGTTAAGAAGGTTCAATCTTTGTGTGTTAATGGCGGAGTAGCAAGAAGGATTCAACAGTGGCTGAATGGGAGATGTCAGAGAGTAATGGTGGATGGACGTTTGTCAGGTTGGAAGCCGGTGACCAGTGGGGTGCCTCAGGAATCTGTGTTGGGTCCACTGTTGTTTGTCATGTACATCAATGATCTGGGTTATGGGGTGGAAAATTGGATAAGTAAGTATGCAGATGATATTAAGATAGGTGGTGTTGTGGATAATGAAGTAGATTTTCAAAGTCTGCAGAGAGATTTGGGCCATTTGGAGAAGTGGGCTGAAAGATGGCAGACGGAGTTTAATGCTGATAAGTGTGAAGTGCTACATCGTGGCAGGACAAATCAAAATAGGACTGCATGGTATATGGTAGGGAATTGAGGAATGCTGTGGAACAGAGGGATCTAGGAATAACTGTGCATAGTTCCCTGAAGGTGTAATTGTATGTAGATAGGGTGGTAAAGAAAACTTTTGGTGTGCTGGCCTTTATAAATCAGAGCATTGAATATAGGTGTAGGGAAGTAATGTTAAAATTGTACAAGACATTGGTAAGACCAATTCTGGAGTATGGTGTACAATGTTGGTCACCTAATTATAGGAAGGATGTCAACAAAATAGAGAGAGTACAGAGGAGATTTACTAGAATGTTCCCTGGGTTCCAGCAACTAAGTTACATAGAAAGGTTGAACAAGTTAGGTCTTTATTCTTTGGAACGCAGAAGGTTAAGGGGGGACTTGATTGAGGTCTTTAAAATGATGAAAGGGATAGATAGAGTTGACGTGGATAAGCTTTTCCCATTGAGGGTAGGGAAGTTTCAAACAAGAGGGCATGACATGAGAATTAAGGGACAGAAGTTTAGGGGTAACATGAGGGGGAACATCTTTACTCAGAGAGTGGTGGCTGTGTGGAATGAGCTTCCAGCAGAAGTGGTGGAGGCAGGATCGATTTTAACATTTCAATGTAAGGTGGATAGGTATATGGACAGGAAGGGAATGGAGGGGTATGGTCTGAGTGCAGGTAGATGGGACTAGGGGAAAATAAATGGTCGGCACGGACTGGAAGGGCCGAGAAGGATTTTCCGTGCTGTAATTGTTATATGGTTATATGGTTATAAGAGGCGGAGACAGTGGGCTGTGGGAGAGCTGGGAAGGGGAGGGGAAGGAGGGAGAAAGCAGGGACTACCTGAAATTGGAGAAGTCAATGTTCATACCGCTGGGGTGTAAACTACCCAAACAAAATGAGGTTCTGCTCCTTCAATTTACAGTGGGACTCACTCTGGCCATGCAGGAGGCCCAGGACAGAAAGGTCAAATTCGGAATGGGAGGGGGAGTTGAAAAGTTGAGGATGTTCAACCAATGTCACCACCAGGGGGCGCCGAACGATTGGCAGCCCCGCCAACAGTCTGTCTGTTTTTTTGTCTTTTTTTAATTTTTAGTGTGCGGTAAAAGTCTGTGTAAATGTTCTCTGGTTTGTTTTAAGTGGGGGGGTGGGGGGGGGGGGGGGTCGGGGGAAACTTACTTTAATTTGTTACCTTGCCGGAGATGCGATCATTTTCCGGATCGCATTCTCCGGTCGCTCTGCAGCCTACCATCGATGGAGCTGGAGGCCGCCTCAGCCTGACTTTGAGCCCCACCGCGGGGCGTGGACATCGGAGCTGATCCCTTGCCTGGCCCGACCGCCGGAGAGCACAGATGGGAAGAGATTTTACCTTTTTTTCACCTTCTTTCACAGTGAGGAATATGGAGGAGTCACTGTGGTGGATGTTCATGTTAAAATGTGTTTTGTGTGTTCCGTTGCTTTTTATTGGTATGACTGATGTGGAAAATGAAATTACTTGTATGTTGCAAAACATACTTGGCCAATAAAGTATTATTGTGATTGTGATTGTGATTGAGAGAGAATTAGTTCAGTTTAGTTCAGGCAGAGACCCGGGACCGTTGGAGCGAGTGGAGGAGGGTCAGGAGCGGTGAGTACATAAATCCAGCGCGGAGCTTGTTCAGGCAGAGGCCCGGGACCGTTGGAGCGAGTGGAGGAGGGTCAGGGGCTTGTTTTTACTTAAATCCGGAACATTCCATTCTGAATAGGGAGGTTTCTGGTGGAAGCCGCTGATTGGTGGAAGCAGACTAGAGGAAGCAGCTGATTGGGTGGAACCTCTGGTTAGTATTTCTGCTTTCTGGTTAAAAGTACAGTGGGTGAGTAAAGGTACAGGGGGTGAGTAAAGGTACAGGGGGTGAGTAAAGGTACAGGGGGTGAGTAAAGGTACAGGGGGTGAGTAAAGGTACAGGGGGTGAGTAAAGGTACAGGGGGTGAGTAAAGGTACAGGGGGTGAGTAAAGGTACAGGGGGTGAGTAAAGGTACAGGGGGTGAGTAAAGGTACAGGGGGTGAGTAAAGGTACAGGGGGTGAGTAAAGGTACAGGGGGTGAGTAAAGGTACAGGGGGTGAGTAAAGGTACAGTGGGTGAGTAAAGGTACAGGGGGTGAGTAAAGGTAAAGGTGCAGTGGGAGCAGCTGTTTGAGTCAGATACCTGCTGATTTCTCCTAGCAGTTTCCATTATAATATACTGATATCGATCCAGGGTAAGGCGAGAGAATGTCAGCCAGAGCAGTGTACTGTACTGCATGTCAGATGTGGGAGGTCATGGTGTCGGATGGCCCTCTTGACGTCCACATCTGCATCAGGTGCAGAGAGATGGGGCTCCTAAGGGACCGTATTAGGATCCTGGAGCAGCAGCTCGATGACCTCTGCCTGGTCAGGGAGAGTGAAAAGGTGATAGAGGAGAGTTATAGGGAGGTGGTCACTCCAAAACCACAGGAGAGAGACATGTGGGTCACGCTAAGGAAGGGCAAGGGGCAGAGGCATGAACGAGTGAGTACTCCAATGTCAGTACACCTGGCAAATAAGTACTCCTGTTTGAGTACGGATGGGGGTGACAGCCTACCCGAGGGTAGCGACAGCGGACGGGCCTTCAGCACAGAGACCGGCCCTGTTGCTCCGAAAGGTAGGGGAAAAAAGAGGAGGGCAATAGTAATTGGGGACTCTATTGTTAGGGGGTCGGATAGGCGATTCTGTGGACGCAGTCAGGAGACCAGGATGGTGGTCTGCCTCCCTGGTGCCAAGGTCTTGGACGTGTCTAAACGTGTCCAAGATATCCTCAAATCAGAGGGAGAGGAGCCTGAGGTCGTGGTACATATAGGTACCAATGACATAGGTAAAAAAAGGGAAGAGGTCCTGAAGGGAGGATTTAAGGACTTGGGAGGAGAGTTGAGGAAAAGGACCAAAAAGGTAACAATCTCAGGATTACTGCCTGTGCCACGTGACAGTGAGAGTAGAAATGGAGCAAGGTGGAGGATAAATGCTTGGCTGAAAGACTGGTGCAGAGGGCAGGGATTCAAGTTTCTGGATCATTGGGACTTCTTTTGGGGTAGGTGGGACCTGTACAGAAAGGATGGGTTGCACTTGAACCCGAGGGGGACCAATATCCTGGCGGGGAAATTTGCAAAGGCCACTGGGGAGACTTTAAACTAGAATGGTTGGGGCGAGGGATGCAAATAGCAAAAGCTAGTAGACAGAATGGGAGGCAGGAAGCAGAAAAGGGAAGCACTCGGACACAAGAGGAGAAAGAAAAAAAAGGAAATAAACAGAGAACAAGAGATGGGGGGTTTCTTAAATGTGCATATTTTAATGCTAGGAGCATTGTCAGAAAGGTGGATGAGCTTAGAGTCTGGATAGACACCTGGAAGTATGATGTTGTGGCGATCAGTGAAACATGGTTGCAGGAGGGCTGTGATTGGAAAATAAATATTCCAGGATTTCGTTGCTTCAGGTGTGATAGAATTGGAGGGGCATGAGGTGGAGGTGTTGCATTGCTAGTCAGGGAAGATATTACAGCAGTGCTTTGGCAGGATAGATTGGAGGGCTCATCTAGGGAGGCCATTTGGGTGGAACTTAGAAGTGGGAAAGGTGTAGCAACGCTTATAGGGGTATATTATAGACCGCCAAATGGGGAACGAGAATTGGAAGAGCAAATATGTAAAGAGATAGCAGATATTAGTAGTAAGCACAAGGTAGTGATTGTGGGAGATTTCAACTTTCCACACATAGACTGGGAAACACATTCTGTAAATGGGCTGGATGGTTTGGAGTTTGTAAAATGTGTGCAGGATAGTTTTTTGCAGCAATACATAGAGGTGCCTACTAGAGGAGGGGCAGTGCTGGACCTCCTGTTAGGAAATGAGACGGGACAGGTGGCGGAGGTATGCGTAGGGGAGCACTTCGGGTCCAGTGATCACAATACCATTAGTTTCAATATAATTATGGAGAAGGACAGAACTGGGCCTAAGGTTGAGATTTTTGATTGGAGAAAGGCTAACTTTACCGAGATGCGAGATGATTTAAAAGGAGTGAACTGGGACATTTTGTTTTATGGGAAAGATGTAGAGGAGAAATGGAGGACATTTAAAGGGGAAATTTTAAGAGTACAAAATCTTTATGTTCCTGTTCGGTTGAAAGGAACCAGTAAAAATTGGAAAGAGCCCTGGTTTTCAAGGGAAATTGGACATCTTGTTCGGAAAAAGAGGGAGATCTCCAATAATTATAAGCAGCATGAAGCAAATGAGGTGCTTGAGGAGTATAAGGAATGTAAAAAGAATCTTAAGAAAGAAATTAGAAAAGCTAAAAGAAGATATGAGGTTGCTTTGGCAAGTAAGGTGAAAGTAAATCCAAAGGGTTTCTACAGCTATATTAATAGCAAAAGGATAACAAGGGATAAAATTGGTCCATTGGAGAGACCGAGTGGACAGCTATCTGCAGAGCCAAAAGAGATGGGGGAGATATTGAACAATTTCTTTTCTTCGGTATTCACCAAGGAGAAGGATATTGAATTATGTGAGGTAAGGGAAACTAGTAGAGTAGCTATGGATGCTATGAGTTTCAAAGTAAAAGAAGTACTGGCACTTTTGAAAAATATAAAAGTGGATAAGTCTCCAGGTCCTGACAGGATATTCCCTAGGACATTGAGGGAAGTTAGTGTAGAAATAGCCGGGGCTATGACAGAAATATTTCAAATGTCATTAGAAACGGGAATAGTCCCCGAGGATTGGCGTACTGCGCATGTTGTTCCATTGTTTAAAAAGGGCTCTAAAAGTAAACCTAGCAATTATAGACCGGTTAGTTTGACTTCAGTGGTGTGCAAATTAATGGAAAAGATACTTAGAGATAATATATATAAGTATCTGGATAAAGAGGGTCTAATTAGGAACAGTCAACATGGATTTATGCCTGGAAGGTCATGTTTGACTAATCTTCTTGAATTTTTTGAAGAGGTTACTAGGGGAATTGACGAGGGTAAAGCAGTGGATGTTGTCTATATGGACTTCAGTAAGGCCTTTGACAAGGTTCCTCATGGAAGGTTGGTTAAGAAGGTTCAACTGTTGGGTATAAATGCAGGAATAGCAAGATGGATTCAACAGTGGCTGAATGGGAGAAGCCAGAGAGTAATGGTGGATGGCTGTTTGTCGGGTTGGAGGCAGGTGACTAGTGGGGTGCCTCAGGGATCTGTGTTGGGTCCTTTGTTGTTTGTCATGTACATCAATGATCTGGATGAAGGGGTGGTAAATTGGATTAGTAAGTATGCAGGTGATACCAAGATAGGGGGTCTTGTGGATAATGAAGAGGATTTCCAAAGTCTACAGAGTGATTTAGGCCAGTTGGAAAAATGGGCTGGAAGATGGCAGATGGAGTTTAATGCTGATAAATGTGTGGTGCTACACCTTGGCAGGACAAATCAAAATAGGACGTACATGGTAAACGGTAGGGAATTGAAGAATACAGTTGAACAGAGGGATCTGGGAATAACCGTGCATAGTTCCTTGAAGGTGGAATCTCATATAGATAGGGTGGTAAAGAAAGCTTTTGGTATGCTAGCCTTTATAAATCAGAGTATTGAGTATAGAAGCTGGGATGTAATGTTAAAATTGTACAACGCGTTGGTGAGACCAAATCTGGAGTATGGTGTGCAGTTTTGGTCACCCAATTATAGGAAGGATGTCAACAAAATAGAGAGGGTACAGAGGAGATTTACTAGAATGTTGCCTGGGTTTCAACAGCTAAGTTACAGAGATAGGTTAAATAAGTTAGGTCTTTATTCTCTGGAGCGCAGAAGGTTAAGGGGGGACTTGATAGAGGTCTTTAAAATGATGAGAGGGATAGACAGAGTTAATGTGGACAAGCTTTTCCCTTTGAGAATAGGGAAGATTCAAACACGAGGACATGACTTTAGAATTAAGGGACAGAGGTTTAGGGGTAACATGAGGGGGAACTTCTTTACTCAGAGAGTGGTAGCGGTGTGGAATGAGCTTCCAGTGGAATGAGCTTCCAGTGGAAGTGGTGGCGGCAGGTTCGTTGGTATCATTTAAAAATAAATTGGATAGGCATATGGATGAGAAGGGTATGGAGGGTTATGGTATGAGTGCAGGCAGGTGGGACTAAGAGAAAAAAGTTGTTCAGCACGGACTTGAAGGGCCGAGATGGCCTGTTTCCGTGCTGTAATTGTTATATGGTTATATGGTTAGTTGAGTTCAACCATGAGATACAGTGTTGGAACTGGCCCAGTGCCGATCCCATTTTTGCTGATCCCACACCGACTGCCGATCACCCATTCACACTAGTTCTACGGTATGTTACTGTGCATGCTTCCATGTTATATGGCACATGGTTTGCTTGCTTTCATTAATAGTCAGGAAGTCATTCTCCAGTTTTATAGGACTTCAATTATATACATTTTGAGTATTGCATGCAGTTCTAGTCATGTCATTAAAAGAAGATTAGAGAGGATGCAGAAGAGGTTTACCACAAAGATGCCTGCATTAGAGGGTATTAGGTATAAGTAGAGGTTGGGCAAAGAACACAGAATAGTACATCACAGGAACAGGCTCGTCGGCCCACAATGTTTGCACTAAATATGATGACGTTAACTTGATCTCATTGACCTGTACAGGATCCAATTCCTTCTATTCCCTGCCCTTCCACACGACTATCTAAATACTTCTTAAACACCACTATCGTATCAGCCTCCTCCAACCGCCCTGTCTGTGCATTCCAGGCACCCACCACTCTGTGTAAACAAAAACCTGTTCCTCACATCTCCACCCTCTCACCCAATAGCTATGGCCTCTAGTGTTGGACATTTCTACCATGGGAACAGCGTTCTAACCTCCCCTCAACCCCCTACATTCTGGAAGTAACAATCCAAGTCGATCCAACCTCTCGGTGTAGCTGAAACCGTCTAATCCAGACAGCATTCAGGATCAAACCTAAGTCTCTGGCACTGTGAGGCAGTAACTCTACCACTGTGCCACTGTGACACCCAAATATTCATCGCACCTTCTGATTTCTTCACAATTTTAATCATTTTAAACTTCCATAATCAAAGGAATACTTGAGAGCTTACTTCTTGGAATGTACAAGTGTGTACAAGCATATAGAAGTGTGTACAAGCGTGTACAGTGAATAGAAGCATGTACAAGCATGTACAAGCGTGTACAACATGTACAGTGAATAGAAGCGTGTACAAGCGTGTACAGTGAATAGAAGCATGTACAAGTGTGTACAAGCGTGTACAAGCATGTTCAGTGAATAGAAGCATGTACAAGCATGTACAAGAGTGTACAAGCGTGTACAAGCGTGTACAGTGAATAGAAGCATGTACAAGAGTGTACAAGCGTGTACAGTGAATAGAAGCATGTACAAGCGTGTAGAAGAGTGTACAAGTGTGTACAGTGAATAGAAGCATGTACAAGTGTGTACAAGTGTATACAAGCATGTACAAGTGTGCACAAGTGCCATCATGGACTATCACAAGAACATCTAAACGATTTGTAAACTTAAATTGTAGAATTGCATCAATATATTCTTGGTTGGGCAGTAGAGAGAAAGTAAATACCTACATTTTCCATTTAGAATGGTTTTCCTTGTGATTGTTATGAAAATGCTGGCATAACAGAAGACCATGATTATGAGGGGCAGCAGGAAGAGCCAGAGGAAGGTGAAGAGGAAGTAGAGCGTCTCGTGCCAGGGTTGAGGGAAGCTGCCGTGAGTCACGCACTGGGGAACAGAGCGGGCACGGAAATGGAGACTGTGTGGAAAAGGACAAGCTGCAAAACACAAATTACATCTTGTTAATGTTTGCAACTTTAGCGATGAACACAAATTGAATCCTAAAAACTAACAGTGTAGAGATAGGTCCATCGTGTTAATTGTGTTAGATGAAGAGCAAGACTTACACACTGGTTGCCTGGATCACGAGAGAGAGATTTATTACCCAACATTACCTGCTTATATTGAACACCAACTCATTAACATACACATGAATATGTATGAATACATTACAAATTGTACCTTCAATGACACTTTGTAAAAACTATTCATTTAATCAGTCCCTACTCTTTACTGGTGTTCATTCCACCAATACCTTTATGAAACTCCCATCCTTACTGACTGCATTCCTCATAACCACAAAAACATAGCTCACATTTGTTTCCTTTGCTAATTAATCATAAATGTGCTTAACAATTTCCTTGCTAGTTTGAACAGAGAACATATAACAGTAACAGGTCCTTCGGCTCAATGTCTGTGCTGAATAGGATGGTCATAAGGAACAGAATTAGGACATTCAGCCCATCAGGTCTACTCCGCCATTCAATCACGGCTGATCTACCTCTCAACCCCATTCTCCTGCCTTCCACCCATAACCTCTAACACCTGTACTAATCTATAATCTATCTATCTATCTCTGCTGTAAAAATATCCCATGACTTGGCCCCCACAGCCTTCGATTGCAATGAATTCCACAGATTTACCACCCTCTAACTAAATACATTTCTCCTCATCTCCTTCCTAAAGCAACGTCCTTTAATTCTGAGGCTATGTCCTGGACTCTCCCATTAGTGGAAACATCCTCTCCACATCCACTGTATCCAATGCTAAATTAAACTAATCTCCTCTGCCTACTAGTGATCCATATCCCCTGCATAACCATGTGTCTGCATAACCATGTGTCTGTCTAAAGGTCTCTTAAACACACACTATCGCATCTGCCTCCACCACCACCCCTGGCAGCGCGTTCCAGGCCCCCACCACTCTGTGTAAAAACACTTGCCCCGCACATCTCCTTTACACTTTGCCCCTCTCACCTTAAAGCTGTGCACTCTGGCCGTTGCCATTTCCACCCAGGGAATTGTTTCTCCTTTTTTACTTAGCACATTTATATTTCTGCTTATGCTAGTATTATGGTGATAAATCAGCGGGTGCAGCAGCATCTATGGAGCGAAGGAAATAGGCAACGTTTCGGTCCGAAACCCTTCTTCAGACTGATGGAGGGTGTGTGGGAGGGGGGGCGGGGAGAAGAAAGGAAAAAGGAAGAGGAGGAGCCCGAGGGCAGAGGGAGAGCTAGGAAGGAGAGGAGACATCAAGGGTTAACGGAATTGGGAGAGTTCAATGTTCAGGCCATCGGGATGCAGACTGCCCAAGCGGAATATGAGGTGCTGTTCCTCCAATTTCCGGTGTTGCTATATCCTTCGCTCCATAGATGCTGCCTCACCCGCTGAGTTTCTCCAGCAATTTTGTCTACCTTCGATTTTCCAGCATCTGCCAAGCAGCAGCTGACCAAACAAACGTGTCCGACATTGGACTGAGCAAATGTGAAGTAACGGAAGCTCATAGGAGCAGAATTAGGCCATTCGGCCCATCAACTCTACTCTGCCATTCAATCATGGCTGATCTATCTCTCCCTCTCAACATGGTGATAAATCACTTGGGTCCATTTTAAGCTTAGAAATCCTTCCCTGCATTTCATGTTCAGAATGGTACAGTTTTCCCACTGAGTGCTAAACAGTGTTTGATAAAAATGTCGCTTTATATTTTCCCTGGGTGCTGCATGGTTATATTTATAAAACCTAGATTTGAATGTGCAATCCGTTCTTCCATCTTCAAAAACGTGTCTGAAGCAACCAGTCCCTCTCCAACATCGATTCCAAATAGATTCCTTTGGATTCAGAACTGGCTTACTGATGCACGACAGAGGGTTGAGGTGGAAGGAAGATATTCAGGCTGGAGGTCTGTGACCAGTGGACTTCCGCAGGGGATCTGTGCTGGGACCGCTACTGTGTGTGATAGATATATATTATATATATATAGATAAATGATCTAGGTGTAAATGGAGATGGGTCAGTGAGTAAGTTTGCTGACTACACCACAATTGGAGGAGTTGCAGTGAGGAAGGCTGTCAGAAGATACATCAGGATACAGAGCTGCTGCAGAAATGGGCCGAGAAGTGGCAGATGGGGTTTAACCCGAGCAGGTGTGAGGGGTTGCTGTGACTGTGGTTGGCAGGGAAACTGTCGAATAGCCTCCACCTTGGTGGGGTTGCACAAAGTTGGGTGACATGGTGAACGAGAAAGGTAATCGCGTCGGGTCCAGGCCAAACTGGCACTTGGTTGGATTAATGGCGAGGCTGGAGAACATGGATAGGTGATGTTTCACAGAGTGCTGGAGTAACTCAGCGGGTCAGGCAGCATCTGTGGAGAACATGGGTAGGTGATGTTTCACAGAGTGCTGGAGTAACTCAGCGGGTCAGGCAGCATCTGTGGAGAACATGAGTTTCTTGAAGGGTCATAAGTGGGATCAGCATCAGCATACAGATGTGGGCAGAGTGACAAGTTTACACACAACATCAGCATACAGATGTGGGCAGAGGTGCATGATTAACATGACGTATGAATTCTGAATTCGGAGGGGGACAGAAGTATTTTCCATTCAACTTGTGATACGTGAAAATAATTACTTTAAATTGTAAGATGAAACACAAGATAGAATTTTGTTTGGGAAGGAACTGCAGAAGCCGATTTAAACCGAAGATAGACTCAAAAACCTGGAGTAACTCTGAGAAGAAGTGAATACTGATGACATAGTGTCCCAGAGTCAGGCCCTTCCTTCAGCCCACCTTGCCCACACGGGCCAACATGCCCCATCTACACTGGTCCCAGAGTCACGGAAACAGGCCCTTCCTTCAGCCCACCTTGCCCACACCGGCCAACTTGCCCCATCTACACTAGTCCCAGAGTCACGGAAACAGGCCCTTCCTTCAGCCCACCTTGCCCACACCGGCCAACATGCCCCATCTACACTAGTCCCAGAGTCGCGGAAACAGGCCCTTCAGCCCACCTTGCCCACACCGGCCAACATGCGCCATCTACACTAGTCCCAGAGTCGCGGAAACAGGCCCTTCAGCCCCACTTACCCACACCGGCCAACATGCCCCATCTACACTAGTCCCAGAGTCACGGAAACAGGACCTTCAGCCCACCTTGCCCACACCGGCCAACATGCCACATCTACACTGGTCCCAGAGTCACGGAAACAGGCCCTTCAGCCCAGCTTGCCCACACCGACCAACATGCCCCATCTGCACTAGTCACACCTGCCCATGTTTGGCCCATATCCCTCCAAACCTGTTCTATCCATGTACCTGTCCAAGTGTTGTGATAGTCCCTGCCTCAACTACCTCCTCCGGCAGCTCGTTCTATGCACCCACCACCCTCTCTGTGGAAACGCTGCCCCTCAGGTTGACATTCTCAATGTGAACAATTTGTGAGCCAGCGAGCTGGTGTGGAATAAAAATGGAATCATGGATAGAAAAATAACAAAAAATGGGTCGTCACGGTGACGCAGCGGTAGAGTTGCTGCCTCACAGCGCTAGAGACCCGGGTTCCATCCATCCATCCCACGGGTGCTGTCTGTACGGTGTTTGCACGTTTTCTCCATTACCTGCGAGGGTTTTTCTCCATGTGCTCCGGATTCATCCCACACTCCAAAGACGTGCGGGATTGTAGGTTAATTGCCTTTGGTAATTCGGTAATTGTGAAAATGTCCCTAGAGTGTGGGATAGTGTTAGTGTATGGGGTGGTCGCTGGTCAGTACGGACTCGGTGGGCCGAAGGGCCTGTTTCAGCGCTGTATCTCTACACTAGTGTACGGGGTGATCGCTGGTCAGTACGGACTCGGTGGGCCGAAGGGCCTGTGTCCGTGCTGTATCTCTAAACTAACCTCAAAAGATGTTTCCACTAGTGGGAGAATCCAGGACCAGGGGTCACAGCCTCAGAATTAAAGGACGTTCCTTTAGGAAGGAGATGAGGAGGAATTTCTTTAGTCAGAGGGTGGTGAATCTGTGGGATTCATTGCCACAGATGGCAGTGGTGGCCGTCAGTGGATATTTTTAAGGCCAAGATAGATAGATTCGTGATTAGTACGGGTGTCAGGGATTATGGGCAGGAGAACGGGGTTAGGATGGAGAGATACATCAGCCATGATTGAATGGTGGAGTGGACTCGATGGGCCGAATGGCCTAATTCTGATTCTGTGTGTTATGGTCGTCTCTGACTTAAGGAAATGCAAGCAGCCACTTTGTGCAAAGAGGAATGAGTCAATGAGAGCAATTATTGTCCCGCAGACAACTACTGCCCCAGGTGGATATCATGATGTGTGCAACAAACATTGATTGGCCACTGGTGGGCGAAGAGTTAATGTGGTAATTGGCTTGATTGGATCTGATTAGGACAATAGAAACATAGGTGCAGAAGGAGGTCATGCGGCCCTTCGAGCCAGCACCGCCATTCTTTGTGATCATGGCTGATCGTCCGCTATCAATAACCCGTGCCTGCCTTCTCCCTTGACACCACCAGCCCCTAGAGCTCTTTCTAACTTTCTCTTAAATCCATCCAGTGATTTCGCCTCCACTGCCCTCTGTGACAGGGAATTCCATAAATTCACAACTCTCTGGGAGAAAAAGTTTTTTCTTACCTCAGTCTCAAATGACCTCGCCTTTATTCTAAGTGTGGCCCCTGGTTCTGGACTCGTCCAACATTGGGAACATTTTTCCTGCATCTAGCTTGCATTTTTCCTGCATCTAGCATCATCTTTCTAAACTCGTGAATACAAGCCTAGTCTAGGGTCTCGACCCGAAACGTCGCCTATCTCCTTCGCTCCTTAGATGCTGCTGCACCCGCTGAGTTTCTCCAGCTTTTTGTGTAACCCTCGATTCTCCAGCATCTGCAGTTCCTTCTTTAACACCTAGTCTATTCAATCTTTCCTCATATGACAGTCCCGCCATCCAGGGATCAATCTCGTGAATACGCTGCACTGCCTCAATCACAAGGATGTCCTTCCTCAAATTAGGAGACCAAAACTGTACACAATATTCCAGATGTGGTCTCACCAGAGCCCTATACAACTGCAGAAGAACCTCTTTACTCCTGTACTGAAATCCTCTTGTTATGAAGGCCAACATTCCATTAGCTTTCTTCACTGCCTGCTGTATCTGCACGCCAACTTTCAGTGACCGGTGTACAATGACACCCAGGTCTCGCTGTACCTCCCCCTTACCTAACCTAACCCCATTGAGATAATAATCTGCCCCCTTGTTTTTGCCGCTAAAGTGGATAACCTCACATTTATCTATATTATACTGCATCTGCCATGCATCTGCCCACTCACTTAACCTATCCAGGTCCCCCTGCAAACTCCTAACATCCTCTTCACTGTTCACACTGCCACCCAGCTTTGTGTCATCCGCAAACTTGCTAGTGTTGCTCCTAATTCCCTCTTCCAAATCATTAATATATATGGTAAACAGTTGCGGCCCCAACACCGAGCCTTGTGGCACTCCACTCGACACTGCCTGCTATTCTGAAAAGGACCCGTTCACTCCTACTCTTTGCTTCCGGTCTGCCAACCAATTTTCTATCCATGTCAACACCCTACCCCCAATACCATGTGCTCTCATTTTAGCCACCAGTCTCCCGTGTGGGACCTTATCAAAGGCTTTCTGAAAGTCTAGATATATTACACCCACTGGCACCCCTTCATCCATTTTATCGTCACATCCTCAAAAAATTCCAGAAGATTAGTCAAGCATGATTTCCCTTTTATAAATCCATGTTGACTTGGACTAATCCTTTTACTGCTATCCAAATGCCCCATTATTACCTCTTTAATAATTGACTCCAGCATCTTTCCCACCACCGAAGTCAGGCTAACTGGTACGTAATTCCCCATTTTCTCTCTCGCTCCTTTCTTGAAAAGTGGGCTAACATTAGCAGAAATTGTCAACTCCTGTGTATAAAAGGCGGAGTTGAGGGAGTGTCTGAGTGCAGTTGTTCTGTGGATGGAAGCAGTGGTCCTGGGCTGTTGTTGGGAGCAGTGGTCCCGGGCTGTTGTCTGAGTGCAGTGATCAGGGTAGAGGCAGGGAGTCTCCCCTTGTGTCTGATGTGGATCAACATCTCCAGAGCATGAGGTTGGTGAGAACACTATCGCTCTCTACTGAATTGGTGTAAATTATTGGGGCAAATCCTCCAAAATTATGGAAGAACTCTGGGACAAGGACATGGACATTTTGAAAAACAGACTTGCTGGTTGCAAAGGAATAACCCCCAATCCACAAAGGAAGGCCCAGTTTAAAACCTGTCTGTGGGCCTGGGCATTACATGACTATGGGAATGGTGTGGGCAGGAAAGGCCGGGACGGAGATAACGAGATTATCTTGGATAGACAAAGGAAGGTACCGAGCCTCAGCAGACGGTGGTAAACAGCCCAGCAACATGCCAATCACCATCGTAGATGACCCATCCGTCGGGACAATCGGAGCCCATCTAGGCGATGGTATAACGATCAGGCAGAGGTATCATGACATCAGCAAACCACATAATCATTGAAAGCCTATTGTTCATGCCAGATCGAAACTGGGAAGCATCGAAAGACCCTTTTGTCCAGAGGACCACCTGGGAGGTTTCAAAGGAGAAACTCGGGTATAAAGGCAGGAGCCAAGCAAGGACTCGCTCTCGTTTTCTGCTCTGCTGGGCGGCTCCGGACCCTGCATCAAATCTAAGCTGTAAGTACCTAAGTGACCTGGTGAAGTTCCCGAAATCGGATAGAGGTTGAGGGAAGAAGGGGAAAGGGGGTGTACTGTAAGTAAAATTGTGTAAAGTAAGTTTTACGATATGCCCGATAGTTTTCTTTCCATAGTCTTAGTTTAAAGCATAAATTTAGTCACGTATTATGTAGTGTTGGTGAGATTCGATTTCTTATTGTTTAATAAAGCCTGTACATTTTAGACTTGCTTTGAGTCCGTCTTGGTTTCTGTTTTCTCTCATCAGCACGCTCTGGTCAAGTCAGCCTTTTATCATATTCCACCATAATTCCGAGGTCTAGAACCCAGAGGAATCCCTTTTGTTGTATCTCTCTCTTGGGAACCGCTCGAGTGGATCGGTGGCCGATTGACCCACCGACAAGGGAGAGAATAACTCGGGAAGTTGGGCTCAAAGTGGAGTAAAGGGAACCAAACCCCCACATTGTGTTTGCTTCTTTGATTAATTCTGCTGACTTTCCCTTTCAATTGTGTCATTTGAAATGTCCAGGGTTTTCAATGATTATTTTTTCTGGTGCAACTGGAATTGTGCTGTTTCTGCGCTGTATCTTTGAACTAAAAGGATGTTTCTACTAGTAGGAGAGTCTCGGACCAGAGGGCATAGTGTCAGAAATAAAAGGATGGATCTTCACGAAAGTGATGATACTCTAACCTTAACACAACTGAAATTGAATCTGGCTGATGTAAAATGTAGAAACAAAGACCTGTAGATGTTGGTTTATACCAAAGATAGACACGTTGCTGGAGTAACTGAGTGGGTCAGGCAGCATCTCTGGACAAACAAGTGATTTGGGGATGGAATAGAAGAAGGGTTCTTACCCAAAATACCACCCATCCTTTTCCTCGAGAAAAGCTGCCTGACCCGCTGAGTTACTCCAGCACTCTGTGAAACGTCACCTATCCATGTTCTCCACAGATGCTGCCTGACCCGCTGAGTTACTCCAGCACTCTGTGAAACATCACCAACCATGTTCTCCACAGATGCTGCCTGACCCGCTGAGTTACTCCAGCACTCTGTAGAACGTCACCTATACATTTTCTCCACAGATGCTGCCTGACCCGCTGAGTTACTCCAGCACTCTGTGAAACGTCACCTATCCATGTTCTCCACAGATGCTGCCTGACCCGCTGAGTTACTCCAGCACTCTGTGGAACGTCACCTATACATTTTCTCCACAGATGCTGCCTGACCCGCTGAGTTGCTCCAGCACTCTGTGTCTATCTGTGGTACAATGTTGATCAGTGATAATTGTAAATGATTGAAGCAAAGTGTGGGACAAGGAGGTGCAACAGATGCAGGAATAATGTAGAGTATTGGGCTGAAGGATATTCTTACCGTGAACCCAGTGACTTGGAACAATTGGTCTGCTGTGAATTGGAATAAGGTTGTATAAAATTTCCCAATGAGCTGATGCTATCTCTGTCTCCAATGTTTGGAGACCCTGGGAAAATGTGCAGACAAGATTTATGAGGATATTGCCAAGAATTGGCAATGTATAGGACTCATCTCAAGGGGAGATGAGGCAGCCTACAGAGAGGAAGTCCTGAAGTTGACAGCCTGGTGCTCAGAAAACAACCTGGCTCTGAACACCAAGAAAACCAAAGAGCTCATTGTCGACTTCAGGAAGCACAGCACCGACTTAGCCCCCTTATACATCAACGGCGAGTGTGTGGAGAGGGTCCACACCTTCCGGTTTCTCGGCGTCCTCATCTCCGCTGACATCTCCTGGACAGACAACATCACAGCGGTCATCAAGAAGGCTCAGCAGCGGCTGCACTTCCCGATGGTCCTCAGGAAGCACAACCTGGACTCCAACCTGCTGCTGACCTTCTATCGCTCATCCATTGAGAGCCTGTTGACATACTGCATTACAACATGGTACGGCAGCTGCACCATGGCAGACAGGGAGAGGCTACAGAGGGTAGTCAGGGCAGCACAGAAGATCATCGGCTGCCCACTTCCCTCTCTGATGGACATTTACACCTCCCGCTGCCTCAGCAGGGCGAAGAACATTATCAAGGACAGCTCCCATCCTGCATTTGGCCTGTTCAACCTGCTACCCTCAGGGAGGCGCTATAGGTGCATCAGCACAAGGACAAATAGGCTCAAGAACAGTTTCTTTCCAAAATCCATTATCTCCCTGGACTCACACATGCACTGACTTCACAGCCTAACCCCCGGACTTTCATCAATCCACCTACTGTAATTTGTACTGTAACTGTAATTTCCAATATGTGCAATAACCCATACTGGATATAGGAATCCTATTATCCATTCTATTTATCCATTGTCTTTTTATAGATATGTATATAGCGCCGCAGAAACTGTGCACCTTATCCCCCCCCCCTTTTTTGTTTTGTTTTTGCACTGAGTAGGAGCAGCTTTTAATCTCATTGTACATGTGTATAGTGGCAATAAAAGGCATTCTGATTCTGAATTATTGTTGTTGCCAAGTCAAACCAGTACTTTGTCCACATATCAGAAGGGCCTGCAATGCAGCGGATCACCACACGGTGGGAGTGTTGACCACAAATTGGAGTGACCTGTTATATGAATTCAATGCCCATTGTGAGCGCTGTCTACAAATTAGGTATAATTGTGCTCTTTACAGCAAAATGGTTCTTTATTGCTCTGTGGCCGGTTTCCTTTCCCCGTAATGCACCCATTGCCCAGATGCCAAACTTAGTAAAAGCCCTGAAACCAGGGAAGTTTTGGGATGAAAATCAAGGAACTGCAGGTGCTGGTTTACAAAAACGACACAGAGTGCTGGAGTAACTCATCGGGTCAGGCAGCATCTGTGGAGAACATGGATAGGTGAGATTTTGTGTTGGGGGCCTTCAGACTGATTTCTGGGTGTGGTTCTGTTTATTTCATGAAGGTGGTGGCAAGAATGAATTTGGCTCCGGGATAGCTGTCCAATTGAGTTTTAATTGGGGCACTTTAAGAAGACTGGTTTTCAGTTGATGATTAATTGTTATGATTAAAAAGACATTGTGGAATTTAAAGTGGATCTACATTGTACGTGGTTGAGGAAAGTTAATGTGAGCTAGTTTTTTTATTTTTTTTATATATTTTTATTAGAGGCCAATACATATTACGGTGAAAACATTTCATGTGCATCAATCATACATTATTAATATTATCAATTGATTAATTCTGCTTCTAATAGCTTTTTTTAAATATAGATAGAAAGTTAAAGAGAGAGAGAAAAAAAATCATATATGTCAAGATTAAAAAAAAGAAGGAAAAAAAAATGGAATTATTTACTATTAATACATCATTGGAGATAGGGTCAAAGAGTATAACTTTTCATCGGATCCTGAGTCCCAGTTTCAGTTAGGTTCCCGTGCAGAACCAATCTGCCCTTTCAAATAATCGATGAACGAAGACCATATTCCAACAAAAAATTCTTGTTTGTCCATTAAGACAAATCTGAATCTTTCCAGGTGGAAGGTCTCCGACATTTCCATAATCCTCATTTTAATTGTGGGGGTTATAGGGCCTTTCCAAAATTTTAATATTAATTTCTTCCCAGTTATTATACTGTAGTCTAGAAAGTTTCTTTGGCTTGTTGTGAGTGTTAAACTTTGTTCTGATATTCCAAATATTATTAGTTTTGAGTCGGGATCCAGTTTAGTATTAACAACTTCAGAAATTATTCTAAAAATATCAATCCAGAATTATTTTTTTTTTATACAATTTGCAAAAGTATGTGTTAAGTTAGCCTCTAGATGCTGACATTTATCGCAGATAGGAGAGATATGTGGACAAATTCTATTTAGTTTTACTTTAGAGTAGTGTAATCTGTGTAATACTTTAAATTGTATTAAAGCTTGTCTGGCATTTAACGAGCATTGATGCATATATTGTAAACTTTTGTCCCAGATATATTTCGTTATGGGTTGGCTTAATTCATTTTCCCATGTATGTCTATATGATTCCATCGATGGAACCTCGCTATCTAAAAGGATATTTTAAATATACGTTAATTTTTCTGTATTAGGATGTTTATTCAAACATTCATCAAAGATTTCTGGTTCCCTACTCCTATAATCTTGTGTATTGGATTTAACATAATCTCTAAGTTGTAGATACCTAAAAAAAATATTTGTGTGTAGTCCATAAATCTGTTGTAACTCCTGAAATAAAATAAAAGTGCCTATCTTATAAAGATGTCCCATCTTTTTAATTCCATAATTTTTCCATTGTGTGAAACCTTTATCCAGCATGGAAGGTTTGAATAAGGGATTGTTTACAATGGGGAGACAGAGTGGCATATTATCCAATTTTTGAAGCCTTTTTTAATGATTTCCAGATTCGTGTACCACTATGTATTATAGGGTTTTCCCTATAGGTTTTTTTGTGCAATTTTATGGGAGCAAACATAATCGAACCGATTTCAAAAGGTAAACAGTCCTACTTTTCCATCCTTAACCAGTCAGGTTGCTGATCCATTTCTTCCAGCTAGAAATTCATGTTTTTAACATGGACTGCCCAAAAATAAAACAGAACATTTGGTGATGCTGAACCTCCATTTACCTTTGATTTACATAAATGTTTTTTGCTTATTCTATGATTCTAATGATCCCAAATGAAACGTAACAGTAGAGTCGACTTTAAAAAAAAGATTTTGGGATATATATTGGGATTGATTGAAATAAGTACAGTAATTGCGGCAAAAAAATCATTTTTATAGCATTAATTCCACCAAACATTGAGATGGGGAGTGTTTTCCAATACTGAATATTCTTCTTTAGTTTATTCAGTAAAGGTGGGAAATTTGATTTAAATAAAGAAGTATACGTCTTAGTTACATAAATACCTAAATATTTTAATTTTTCCTCAACTATTTTAAAAGGGGATTGTTGGAGTGTATGTAAATTGAGTTCCGTTATTGGCATGATTTCGCTTTTATTCCAATTAATCCTATATCCTGAAAACTGACCAAATTGAGTTATTAGATTTAATAAATTTGGAATACTTGTTTCTGGCTTTGGAATATATATTAATACATCATCTGCATATAAGGAGATTTTATTCATTGTGTCTTTAGTATTATACCCGTGTATTTCAGGATGAGCTCTGACTCTTTCTGCTAGTGGTTCAATTGCTAGAGCGAATAATAATGGGGATAGCGGGCATCCTTGTCTACAACCTCTAGAAAGATTAAATTTAGTTGATAACATTTGGTTTGTTAGTATTCTAGCTGTTGGGTTAGAATATAAAAGCCATTGGGAGAGAAGTACTGTACATTAACCCATGTACAGTACTTCTCTCCCAATTGAAATTTTTCCATCAACGAAAATAAATATGACCATACTACCTGATCAAATGCTTTTTCAGCATCTAGCGAAATAATTGCTAGATCTGCATTAGCAATTCTATTTGAGTATATAATATTAAATAGTCGTCTCAAATTGTAAAATGAGTAACATTTTGGAATAAAACCTGTTTGGTCAGGGTGTATTAATTTGTTAATCTCTAAACTCAATCTATGAGATAGGATTTTAGTTAATATTTTCTGATCAGTATTTAAGAGCTATTGCTCTATATGAGCCCGGATTTTCTAGATCCTTATCAGTTTTGGGTATAAGTATTATTGTAGATTCGTTTAAAGTTTCTGGGAGTTTCTGTTGAGTATAAACGTGTTTATACAGTGTTTGTAAGCGTGGGGAATTCAGATCATAAAATGTTTTATAAAATTCGGAGCTTAGGCCATCAGGCCCTGCAGCCTTTCCATTTTTTAAAGATCTAATTGACTCTTCAATATCTTTTATCATTATTTTAGCACCTAGTAGTTCTTGCTCTTGCAAATCTAAACCCGTAAGGTTATATTTCTGTAAAAATGCTTCCATTCCTGTTGATTGTTCTGTCACTTTAGTTCAGTAAAGATATTGATAGTATTGTGAAAATCTGTCATTAATATCTTTAGGGTGTGTTAATATTTCTCCCTTGTCTGATCTAATTTTATAAATAGTTTTTTCCACATCCAGTTTACGAAGCTGATGTGCTAATGGTTTTTGTGGTTTATCACCAAATTCAAAGTTTAATTGTTTTGTATGTTGATAAAGTTTTAACTTGGTCTGAGTATATTTTATTTAACTTATATTTCAGTGCTGCAATTTTATTGTGTTTTGCCAAAGAAGGTGCTACTGCATGTCGAATTGCCTTATTTCCATTTTCAATGGAGATTAATGCTCCTCGAGTAAAACTTTAAATGTTTCCCAAAGAAGGGAGGCAGAGGTTCCAGGATGGTCATTGGCCTCGAAAAACATATTAATCTGTTTTACAAGATATTCATAACATACCTTTACATTTACAATTTGAGGATTAAGTCTCCATTGTGTCTGTTTCTTGTCCATTCCGTTTAGTTTAATCATAAATGTTATTGGAGCATGGTCCGAGATTATAATGTTATGATATTGCGAGTTGTAGGTGAATGGAATAAGTTTAGAGTCTACTAAGAAATAGTCTATCCTTGAATATGTTTTATGCACCGGTGAATAAAATGAATATTCTCGTCCAGATGGATTTTCAATTCTCCAGGCATCCTTGATATTGGTAGTATTAATATATGAGTTTAAAAATTCACTTGACTGAGATTTTAAATTTCTTTGAGTTGATGATCTGTCTAAATAAGAATCTAGTGTACAATTTAAGTCTCCACCAATTATTAAATTATTTTGTGTGCATTCCGGGATAGTATTGAATATTCTCTTGAAAAACAATGGGCTATCAAAATTTGGTCCATATACGTTAAGGAGAGTAACTTTTTTTGAGTATAACTCGCCTACTACTACAATATATTTGCCGTCAATGTCTTCTATAGTTGATATCTGTTTAAAAGGTATACATTTACGGATTAATATTGCAACCCCTCTAGATTTATGTGTGAATTAAGAGTGACGTGTTTGAGCAATCTATTTTGCTTTCAATCTGTGTTGTGCTTTTTAAGATGAGTTTCCTGGGGAAATATATCCGTTTTAAGCAATTTTAAATGAGCTAATACTTTACCTCTCTTGATGGGTTCATTAATTCCCTTAACATTCCAACTACAGAATGCAATTCCTTCACCCCCAGTTTTCACATTTACATCTTGCATCATGATTAAGGTGGTCTATGATTGAGCAGATGGTTCAGCACATTAAACCCTACCTTACACCCGAACTTCAGATAGATTAATTTTAGATCTCGTAGATTTTCTTCTCGGACATATCTCCTTAAATAAAACTTATAATTCCATTCAAAATAAAAATTATAATATAATATAAAATAGAAAAAGTAAGAGTGTTATATTAGTAAAGTGTAAAAGAAAGAAAAAAAACTACATCTATAGTTAGTGCAGTTAGTGATAGCCACCCTAATGTGGCTAGACATCTAAGGGCTTCTTTTGGTAAAAAAAATATTACTAGCTCCGTACTTTCCTTAAAAGGAAATCTTCAATTTCAATAAAAACATTACATGGGGGATGGAAAACAATGGTTATATTCCACTAGTGGAATATAATAATTAGTCTCAAAGTAAAATATTAGTCTCGTATAGCAAAAATATTAGTCAACGATTAGTCAAAAGTACCACGGAGTAAACCTCCAACATTTTTATTAATAAATTGCCTGAATCACACATTACTTATAATTCATCCTTTTAGCTAATTCTAATTTGATCCAGTTAACAATAATTAATAATAATTAGTAATCATGATTAGTAGTAATTAGTAATAATTAGTACTAAAATATAAAATATTATATAACAATAACAAGATAACTACTCAATTCTCATTCTAAATTCTAGACAGTCCTTAAGTATAGCAATTTAAAGTTCAATTTCTTCTCTGTGGGGTAACAATATCCGGTATCGTCAGGTGAGTGTTGAATGTTATTCAATCCTCAGTCTCACTCTCGCTCTCGATGTTCTTTGCAAATTCAAGGGCCTCTGTGTGCTTGGAGAAGAAATATTCCTTCTTGTCGTAGGTGATTCTCAATGTTGCGGGGTACATCAGTCCATATCTCAGGTTTTTTATGTTCTTAAGTATTCTTCTTGTGTCTGTAAACAATGCTCTTTTCTTGGCGACCTCCACAGGGTAATCTCGAAATATACCGATCCAAATTCGAGATTTCTGCTGCGAACGATTTTCTTCATCATACCATCCAAAACATGGTCATATTGCACCTTCACTATCTGTTGTCTTGTGGGGGCGTCCGCCCTTGGGCAGCGTCTCAATGCTCTATGTGCCCAAGCAAGTAAAGGTGCTTGATCCGATTTAAAACTTTCTTCAATAGATCTGCAGCAAATTCACGGGGGTCACGGTTCCCCTCTCTGCCTTCCCAAACACCCATAATTCTTAGATTCTGGCGTCTCTGACATCCCTCCAAGTCAATACATTTTTCAGTTATTTTATGCAATGTCTGATAAATGCTTGTTCTCGGAGAGAAGCTTTCTTGTAGTTTTACAGCTTGTTTCAGCTATTTCCTCTAATTCAATTACAGTGTTATGTTGTTGCTCTAGTGCCTGGGAAATGGGGTCCAACTTTGAATTAAATGCGGATTCCATCAAATTCAATTTAACATTTACCTCTTCAATCTTTTGATTAAGATTTTCTTCCATGTTTAACTTCCAGGATTCCAGTACTTCATGTACAGAGGCTACGACATCTCCTTGAATTTCTTCTTTAATTTCTTTAAAAAAAAAATTCAATTCTTCCTTGAAGTTCTGTTTAAGTTTTTTCAATTCTTCCATTATATTTGAGATTTCTTGTGCGAGGAAACTTCTTAATTCTTCCACATCTGTTTTTCTTCTTCTTTGAGATCTCTTCTTGGGACGATGTTAAACCTGAGTCGGGCCTACTTCTTACCGGGTTTTCTCAACTTGGTGTGTGTGTATGTAGAGTAGACATACCGCCGGTGTTGTCGCACGCTTGATGACGTCACACGCTTACTGCAAGCAACCGGTACCGTTGTACTGCAAGTAAGTCCGATTTTTGCCCCCGCCGTTTGTAATCAATTTTTTGTGGAGCTAAACGGCGCGAGTCTGCCTTACTCCAAAGCACCGACGGAAGTCCGTGAGCTAGTTGTTAACCACTTGTGTGAAATGGTTAATATTAACTACCCTAATCAAAGCTTGTTTATTATGAATTCTTATGAAGGACTTTCAGGTGAAAGGAATGCGTGGAGTGGTCATTCATTGAGCTTTGGACTGGACAGACTGTTGTAGATACTTGGATGCTCTTGCTCAAAATGCTGGAGTAACTCAGCGGGTCAGGCAGCATCTGTGGAGAACATGGATAGGTGATGTTTCACAGAGCACTGGAGTAACTCAGTGGGTCACGTTTGATGCCAATCGTGAAGAGTACAGCATTGGGCAGCTCAGTCGGGGAGTTCACGGTTTGTGTGAAGTGTTGGCTTTGATATAGCTGGGATGTTGCTGTGCCAGTTTGATTATGAAAATAGTCAATGTATTCTTCCACCTTGTAGGATTCACTACTGCAGACTCATTTGAATTCCACTGTACCTTAATTGGTACATGTGACGTAAACTGACCTTGAAACATTGGGCCAAGTGTTATTTTTCCAGGCCTTGACCATCCAATGTTTGATACTTTGAGGTGAATGTAGAATCTACCTGTTTCTCCATCTACAATTACTCTGCTTGTTTCTGGTTGATGTGCCAAGGTCTTTGGATATCTTCTAATGTCCCCAGTTTCCTATGGTTTGTGATAGATGTGCTTTGTCAACTTGCTGTTCCAAGTACTGCTTGTGATAGAGGGTGTGATCAAGGATGTCAGGAGTTTTCAATCCTTAAAGTGATCTGTTTTTTGTTATAACCATGTCTACCTAATCTAGTCTTTGTGGAGATGGTATGAAGAGAAGGTCCTTGTTTAGATCCTCTCGTGGTTTCAATGGGGATAAATCTTTGAGAAAGATTAACAATGTCTTTTCCCAATTGCTTTGTGGTCACATTCCTTGGATTTCAGGTTGCTGGAATGCCGAGCAGAAATACTGGAGGAACTTAGGGTCAGGCAGCATCTGTGGGGGAAATAGACAGATTGGGTTAGAAACCTTCAGACTGAAGGGGGAGAAAGATGGAAAGTGGGGCTGGGACAAAGCCTGGCATGTGAGGGTGGGTGGTTGGCAAATGGATGGAATAAGTGACGAAGGCCAGATGTGACAGTGATAAAACATGAAGGATAAGGGGGAAAACATGAAGGATAAAATCGGAGAAAACCCACTTGGTCACCGGGAGAACGTACAAACTCCGTACAGAACCAGTGTCTCTGGCACTAAGGCAACAACTCAACCACTGTGCTGCCCTTCAACAAAGCTGGCATGTTGCTGTGGCAGGGAATTACAGTAGTCAATGTATTCTGCTACCCTGTAAGGTTCACTACAATCCTTTCAATGGCTGATCCTGTTTCTCATGACCTTCAATTACAATTGGAATCTCTTCCTCCCTAGGTGTGAAGGAGGATGTCGTCAGACTTCAAATCACTAACGTGACATTGGTTTGTTTTGTATGTAACTTAGTCTATCTGAAAATAAAAAGTTAAATTAATCTTCAACAGTTATTAAGGGCCTGGAAAAATAACCCTAGGCCCAATGTTTCAAGGTTAGTCACATGTACTGTCTGCAGTAGTGAATCCTACAGGGCAGAAGAATACATTGACTATTTTCATAATCAAACTGGCACAGCAACATCCGAGCTATATCAAAGACAATACTTCACACAAACAGTGAACTCCCCGACTGAGCTGCCCAATGTTGTACTCTTCACGTTTGGCATCAAACGTGACCCACTGAGTTAATCCAGCACTCTGTGAAACGTCACCTGTCCATGTTCTCCACAGATGCTGCCTGACCCGCTGAGTTACTCCAGCACTCTGTGAAATGTCACCTGTCCATGTTCTCCAGAGATGCTGCCTGACCTGCTGAGTTACTCCAGCACTTTATATTTGGATGCTCCTGCTCAAAAAACCTTTACAAATCTCGACAACAGTCTGTACAGTCCAAAGGTAAGTGAAATCCAGGTTAGTCAGGAAGTGGTGTTGGGTAAATTGAATGGATTAAAGGCCGATAAATCCCCAGGGCCAGATAGGCTGCATCCCAGACTACTTAAGGAAGTAGCTCCGGAAATAGTGGATGCATTAGTGACAATCTTTCAAAACTCTTTAGATTCTGGAGTAGTTCCTGAGGATTGGAGGGTAGCAAATGTGACCCCTCTTTTTAAGAAGGGGGGGGGGGGGGGGGGGGAGAGAGAGAAAACGGGGAATTACAGACCAGTTAGTCTAACATCGGTAGTGGGGAAACTGCTAGAGTCAGTTATTAAAGATGGGATAGCAGCACATTTGGAAAGTGGTGAAATCATTGGACAAAGTCAGCATGGATTTACGAAAGGTAAATCATGTCTGACAAATCTTGTGGAATTTTTCGAGGATGTAACTAATAGCGTGGATAGGGGAGAACCAGTGGATGTGGTGTATCTGGACTTCCAGAAGGCTTTCGACAAGGTCCCACAAAAGAGATTAGTATATAAACTTAAAGCATACGGCATTGGGGGTTCAGTATTGATGTGGATAGAGAACTGGCTGGCAAACAGGAAGCAAAGAGAAGGAGTAAACGGGTCGTTTTCACAATGGCAGGCAGTGACTAGTGGGGTACCGCAAGGCTCAGTGCTGGGACCCCAGCTATTTACAATATACATTAATGATCTGGATGAGGGAATTGAAGGCAATATCTCCAAGTTTGTGGATGACACTAAGCTGGGGGGCAGTGTTAGCTGTGAGGAAGATGCTAGGAGACTGCAAGGTGACTTGGATAGGCTGGGTGAGTGGGCAAATGTTTGGCAGATGCAGTATAATGTGGATAAATGTGAGGTTATCCACTTTGGTGGCAAAAATAGGAAAACCGACTACTATCTAAATGGAGGCCGATTAGGAAAAGGGGAGATGCAGCCCGACCTGGGTGTCATGGTACACCAGTCATTGAAAGTAGGCATGCAGGTACAGCATGCAATGAAGAAAGCGAATGGTATGTTAGCTTTCATAGAAACATAGAAAATAGGTGCAGGAGTAGGCCATTCAGCCCTTCGAGCCTGCACCGCCATTCAATGTGATCATGGCTGATCATCCAACTCAGTATCCCGTACCTGCCTTCTCTCCATACCCCCTGATCCCTTTAGCCACAAGTGCTACATCTAACGCCCTCTTAAATATAGCCAATGAACTGGCCTCAACTACCTTCTGTGGCAGAGAATTCCAGAGACTCACCACTCTCTGTGTAAAGAACGTTTTCCTCATTTCGGTCCTAAAGGAATTCCCCCTTATCCTTAGACTGTGACCCCTTGTTCTGGACTCCCCCAACATCGGGAACCATCTTCCAGCATCTAGCTTGTCCAACCCCTTAAGAATTTTGTAAGTTTCTATAAGATCCCCCCTCAATCTTCTAAATTCCAGCGAGTACAAGCCGAGTCTATCCAATCTTTCCTCATATGAAATTCCTGACATCCCAGGAATCAGTCTGGTGAATCTTCTCTGTACCCCCTCTATGGCAAGGATGTCTTTCCTCAGATTTCGAGACCAAAACTGTACGCAATACTCCAGGTGTGGCCTCACCAAAACCCTGTACAACTGCAGTAGAACCTCCCTGCTCCTATACTCAAATCCTTTTGCTATGAATGCTAACATACCATTTGCTTTCTTCACTGCCTGCTGCACCTGCATGCCTACTTTCAATGACTGGTGCACCATGACACCCAGGTCTTGTTGCATCTCCCCCTTTCCTAATCTGCCACCATTGAGATAATAGTCTACCCTCATGTTTTTGCCACCAAAGTGGATAACCTCACATTTATCCACATTATACTGCATCTGCCATGCATCTGCCCATTCACTCAGCCTATCCAAATCACCCTGCAGCCTCCAAGCATCCTCCTCACACCTAACTATACCCCCCAGCTTGGTATCATCTGCAAATTTGGAGATGTTGCATTGAATTCCCTCGTCCAAATCATTAATATATATTGTAAATAGCTGGGGTCCCAGCACTGAGCCTTGCGGCACCCCACTAGTCACTGCCTGCCATTCTGAAAAGGACCCGTTTACTCCTACCCTTTGCCTCCTGTCTGCTAGCCAGTTCTCTATCCACATCAATACTGAACCCCCAATACCGTGTGCTTTAAGTTTGTATGCTAATCTCTTATGCGGGACCTTGTCGAAAGCCTTCTGAAAGTCTAGATATAACACATCCACTGGTTCTCCCTTATCCACTCTACTAGTTACATCCTCGAAAAATTCTATCAGATTTGTCAGACATGATTTACCTTTCGTAAATCCATGCTGACTTTGTCCAATGATTTCACCACTTTCCAAATGCACTGCTATCCCATCTTTAATAACTGACTCTAGCAGTTTCCCCACTACCGATGTTAGACTAACTGGTCTGTAATTCCCCGCTTTCTCTCTCCCTCCTTTTTTAAAAAGTGGGGTTACATTAGCTACCCTCCAATCCTCAGGAACTACTCCAGAATCTAAGGAATTTTGAAAAATTATCACTAATGCATCCACTATTTCTGTGGCTACCTCCTTGAGTACTCTGGGATGCAGACTATCTGGCCCTGGGGATTTATCGGCCTTCAATCCATTCAATTTACCCAACACCACCTCCCGGCTAACCTGGATTTCACTCAGTTCCTCCATCTTATTTGACCCCCGTTCCACTGCTATTTCCGGCAGATTATTTAGGTCTTCCTTAGTGAAGACAGAACCAAAGTACTTATTCAATTGGTCTGCCATGTCCTTGTTCCCCATGATCAATTCACCTGTTTCTGACTGCAAGGGACCAACATTTGTTTTAACTAGTCTCTTTCTCTTCACATATCTATAAAAACTTTTGCAGTCAGTTTTTATGTTCCCTGCCAGTTTCCTTTCATAATCTATTTTCCCTTTCCTAATTAAGCCCTTTGTCCTCCTCTGCTGGATTCTGAATTTCTCCCAGTCCTCCGGTAGGCTGCTTTTTCTGGCAAATTTGTATGCCTCATCTTTTGTTTTTATACTATAACTGATTTCCCTTGTTATCCATGGATGCACCACCTTCCCCGATTTATTATTTTGCCAAACTGGTATGAACAACTTTTGTACTTCATCCATGCAGTCTTTAAATACCTTCCATTGCACATCCACTGTCAACCCTTTAAGAATCACCTGCCAGTCTATCTTGGCCAATTCACATCTCATACCTTCAAAGTTCCCTTTGTTCAAGTTCAGAACCCTTGTTTCTGACTTAATTTTGTCACTCTCCATCCTAATGATGCAGATGCAGATGAATTGCAGATGATACCAAGCTGGGGGGTATAGTTAGGTGTGAGGAGGATGCTTGGAGGCTGCAGGGTGATTTGGATAGGCTGAGTGAATGGGCAGATGCATGGCAGATGCAGTACAATGTGGATAAATGTGAGGTTATCCACTTTGGTGGCAAAAACATGAGGGTAGACTATTATCTGAATGGTGGCAGATTAGGTAAGGGGGAGATGCAACGAGACCTGGGTGTCATGGTACACCAGTCATTGAAAGTAGGCATGCAGGTGCAGCAGGCAGTGAAGAAAGCAAATGGTATGTTAGCATTCATAGCGAAAGGATTTGAGTATAGGAGCAGGGAGGTTCTACTGCAGTTGTACAGGGTTTTGGTGAGGCCACACCTGGAGTACTGCGTACAGTTTTGGTCTCCAAATCTGAGGAAAGACATCCTTGCCATAGAGGGGGTACAGAGAAGATTCACCAGACTGATTCCTGGGATGTCAGGACTTTCATATGAGGAAAGATTGGATAGACTCGGTTTGTACTCGATGGAATTTAGAAGATTGAGGGGGGATCTTATAGAAACCTACAAAATTCTTAAGGGGTTGGACAAGCTAGATGCTGGAAGATTGTTCCCGATGTTGGGGGAGTCCAGAACAAGGGGTCACAGTCTAAGGATAAGGGGGAATTCCTTTAGAACCGAAATGAGGAAAACATTCTTTACACAGAGAGTGGTGAGTCTCTGGAATTCTCTGCCACAGAAGGTAGTTGAGGCCAGTTCATTGGCTATATTTAAGAGGGCGTTAGATGTGGCACTTGTGGCTAAAGGGATCAGGGGGTATGGAGAGAAGGCAGGTACGGGATACTGAGTTGGATGATCAGCCATGATCACATTGAATGGCGGTGCAGGCTCGAAGGGCCGAATGGCCTACTCCTGCACCTATTTTCTATGTTCTATGTTTCTATGTTTCTAATGAAGAACTCAACCATATTATGGTCACTCTTGCCCAAGGGGCCATGCACAACAAGACTGCTAACTAACCCTTCCTCATTACTCAATACCCAGTCTAGAATAGCCTGCTCTCTCGTTGGTTCCTGCACATGTTGGTTGAGAAAACTATCCCGCATAAATTCCAGGAAATCCTCTTCCTCAACACCCCTGCCAATTTGATTCACCCAATCTACATGCAGATTGAAGTCACCCATTATAACCGTGTTACCCTTGTTGCACGCATTTCTAATTTCCTGTTTGATGCCATCCCCAACTCCAATACTACTGTTAGGTGGCCTGCACACAGCTCCCACTAGCGTTTTCTGCCCCTTAGAGTTTCGCAGCTCTACCCATATCGATTCCACATCCTCCACGCTAATGTCCTTCCTTTCTATTGCATCAATCTCCTCTCTCACCAGCAACGCTACCCCACCTCCTTTTCCTTTTCGTCTATCCCTCCTGAATATTGAATATCCCTGGATGTTCAGCTCCCAGCCTTGGTCATCCTGGAGCCATGTCTCCGTGATCCCAACTATAGCATAGTCATTAATCGCTATCTGCACCTTCAACTCATCCACCTTATTACGAATGCTCCTCGCATTGAGACACAAAGCCTTCAGACTTGTTTTTACAACACTCTTACTCCTTATACAATTATGTTGACAAGTGGCCCCTTTCACATCGATCCCTATTACACTTGGCCATACTCTCCTATCCCTTTGTGAGCTTTCTTTCCCATTAATTCTGGGGTCATTAACCATCCCTTTACTCTCTTTCCCTTTAACTCCGTTCTCAATTATCCCATTTGACACCCCACCTCCCTTATTCAGTTTAAAACCATCCGTGTAGCAGTGGCAAACCTGCCGGCCAGAATGCTGGTCCCCCACCTGTTAAGATGCAATCCATCCCTTTTGTACAGTTCCCCCTTACTCCAAAACAGATCCCAGTGATCTAAGAATCTAAATCCCTGCCCCCTGCACCAGTTCCTCAGCCACACATTCAGGTCCCGTATCTCCCTGTTCCTGCTCTCGCCAGCACGAGGAACTGGAAGCAAACCGGAGATAACAACCCTGGAAGTCCTGCTTTTCAGCATTTTTCCAAGCTCTCTGAAGTCCCGCTGCAAAATATTCATCCCCTTCTTTCCAACATCATTTGTGCCAACATGCACGACCACTTCCGGCTGTTCACCTTCGTCCTTGAGGATTGTATGCACTCTGTCCGTAACATCCTGGATCCTGGCACCAGGAAGGCAGCACACCTCCTGGAATCCCGTCTGTTGCCGCAAAAACCCCTGTCCGTACCTCTCACAATGGAGTCTCCAACTACAATGGCGTTGCCCGACTTTGGCCTCTTTGGTTTTGGCTCATCAGCCCTTTTTGTTTTGCAAGCCAGTCCGCCGCTCAGTGGGATACCGTCTTCTGTCCCGGCAGCTTCCACGTGGGTGAACCTGTTCACAAGAGGTACAACACCCGGGGACCTTTGCATTCCATGTTTTCCTCCCTTTCTCACCGTCACCCACCTTCTCTCTTCTAGTGCCTTGGGTGTAACAATCTCACTGAAGGACTTGTCGAGGAACGACTCAGTTTCTCGGATGAACCTGAGGTCATCCACTTGTTTCTCCAGTTCCCCAACACGGTCCTTCAGGAGCTGTACCTGGATGCACTTCTCACATTTGTAGCATCCAGAGGCACCAGCACTGTCCTTGACCTCCCACATACTGCAAGCATCACACTGCATCAGCTTGCTTGACATCTCCTTCTTTTGCCTCGGTCTCTCCCTATCCAGTGTTTTGCGCAGCCTCCTCTCCGAAGACTCTCGAGCCAAAGACTCACACTTTACTCACAGGGCACTTCCCTCACAAGGCTGCTCCCCAAGAGCTGCCTTGCTTATATTGACTGTTCAATTGCCTAATTCACAAACCAAATTCCTCAGTTTTCAACTGCTTTCCCCCTCTGACTCACTGAGAACTCTCCTCCCACTTGGGCTAGAGCCAATCAGTGCTTTCTCCTGCTTCTCTTTGTTGCTGTTGCTTCAAAATCCACGGGAAGACTGAGTGAAGTCTGCCTGTGCTTTGTCTCTCCTTTTCAACTGTTTTCCCCCTCTGACTCACTGAGAACTCTCCTCCCACTTGGGCTAGAGCCAATCAGTGCTTTCTCCTGCTTCTCTTTGTTGCTGTTGCTTCAAAATCCACGGGAAGACTTTCATAGGAAAAGGATTTGAGTATAGGAGCAGGGAGGTTCTACTTCAGTTGTATAGGGTCTTGGTGAGGCCACACCTGGAGTATTGCGTACAGTTCTGGTCCCCAAATCTGAGGAAGGACATTATTGGCAAAGAGGGAGTGCAGAGAAGGTTCACCAGACTGATTCCTGGGATGTCAGGACTGTCTTATGAACAAAGACTGCATAGACTCGGTTTATACTCTCTAGAATTTAGGAGATTGAGAGGGGATCTTATAGAAACGTACATAATTCTTAAGGGGTTGGACAGGCTAGATGCAGGAAGATTGTTCCCGATGTTGGGGGAGTCCAGAACAAGGGGTCACAGCTTAAGGATAAGGGGGAAATCCTTTAGGACCAAGATGAGAAGGACTTTTTTCACACAGAGAGTGGTGGGTCTCTGGAACTCTCTGCCACAGAGGGTAGTTGAGGCCAGTTCATTGGCTATATTTAAGAGGGAGTTAGATGTGGCCCTTGTGGCTAAGGGGATCAGAGGGTATGGAGAGAAGGCAGGTACGGGATACTGAGTTGGATGATCAGCCATGATCATATTGAATGGCGGTGCAGGCTTGAAGGGCCGAATGGCCTACTCCTGCACCTAATTTCTATGTTTCTATGAATGACCACTCCACACATCACAGATTCCTTTCACTTGAAAGTCCTTCATAAGAATTCATAACAAACAAAGTCTGATTAGGGTTAACCACTTGTGTGAAATGGTTAATGTTAACAACTAGTTCACATTAACGTTCCTCAACCAAGTACAATGTAGATTCACTTTAAATTCCTCAATGTCTTCTTAATCATAACAATTAGTCATCAACTGAAAACCAGTCTTCATAAAGTGCCCCAATTAAAACACAATTGGACAGCTATCCTGGAGACAAATTCATTCTTGCCACTGCCTTCATGAAGTAAACAGAACCACACCCAGAAATCAGTCTGAAGGCTCCCCACCCAAAATCTCACCTTTCCATGTTCTCCACAGATGCTGCCTGACCCGCTGAGTTACTCCAGCACTCTGTGAAACGTCACCTATCCATGTTCTCCACAGATGCTGCCTGACCCGCTGAGTTACTCCAACACTTTGTGTCTTTTTTTGTAAACCAGCACCTGCAGTTCCTTGATTTTCATCCCAAATCTTCCCTAGTTTCAGGGCTTTTACTAAATTTGGCATCTGGGCAATGGGTGCATTACAGGGAAAGGAAAAGGGTCACAGAGCAATAAACCACCATTTTGCAGTAAAGAGAACTATATCTAATTTGGAGACAGCGCTCCCAATGTGCAGTGAAATCACAGAACAGGTCATCCAATATGTGGTCAACACTCCCACCATGTGGTAATCCACTGCACTGCAGGCCCGTCCAATTTGTGGTCAACACTCCCACCATGTGGTAATCCACTGCACTGCAGGCCCGTCCAATTTGTGGTCAACACTCCCACCGAGTGGTTTACAAAAGAACTGCAGATGCTGGACAAATCAAAGGTAGACAAAAATGCTGGAGTAACTCAGCAGGTGAGGAAGCATCTATGGTCACCTATGAAGGAATCGGTGACTGTTTAGGTCGAGACCCTTCTTCAGACTGAAATTGGGGTGGGCAGGAAAAATACAAGAAGAGGCAGAAACAGTAGGCTGTGAGAGAGCTGGGAAAGGGAAGGAGGGAGAAACCACTGATATTGGAGAATGGGAAGACGAGGCCAGTGGTGGGATCCCATTTGAGGTGGCAAAATGTTGGAGGATTATCTGTTGTATGTGACGGCTGGTAAGGTGGATGGGGAGGACATGGGGGACTCTGTCCTTGTTACGAGAAGGGGGATGGGGAGTAAGACGAGAGCTGTCTCTCTCTCTGTCTCTCTCTCTGTCTGTGGTTCCCTCTCTCTCTCTCTGTGTCAGCTGTTCTACATCGGTGAGACCAAGCATAGGCTTGGCGATCGCTTCACTGAACACCTCCGCTCGGTCCGCATTAACCAACCTGATCTCCCGGTGGCTCAGCACTTCAACTCCTCCTCCCATTCCCAATCCGACCTTTCTGTCCTGGGCCTCCTCCATGGCCAGAGTGAGGCCCACCGTAAATTGGAGGAACAGCACCTCATATTTCGCTTGGGCAGTTTACACCCCAGCGGTGTGAACATTGACTTCTATAACTTCAGGTAACCCTTGCTTTCCCCCTCTCTCCATCCCCTCCCCTTTCCCAGTTCTCCCACCAGTCTTATTGTCTCCGACTACATTCTATCTCTGCCCCACCCCCTCCCCTGACATCAGCCTAAGGGTCTCGACCCGAAACGTCGCCCATTCCTTCTCTCCAGAGATGCTATCTGAGCCCGGGTATTACGGGGAACCCGAGGCAGCAGCACCTGTGTCAGGGCAGCATATTCCCCTCTCTGATGAGGGAAGCGTATGAGGCCAGTACTATACTGACTCAGTGTACGGAGGCACAGCTGGGCTGCATGCTTCAAGGCATGCGGGCCATACCCTGGGAGTAACCCCGATGGCATCCAAATTTGCTATCCCTGCCCTAACAGGGGAGCCATTGGGAGAAGAACTGGCCATGAGCATCAATTACCTGGCCTCTCACCAACTCCAAGACCAGGCCATGGAAGAAACTACTGCCAAATACATTACCCCACTGAACTGTGCCTCACTCAATGTCCCGGCAATGAACAATTCCATCTGGGGACACATTGGAGGGGGCATCAGAGCCCAGGAAGTAAAACTTCAAAAAGTTTTACAATTACTTGCTTCAAGTATCACGGCCTTTGCCAGGTCAGTGGATGGGGCGCCCCTCTCTGATACCCAGCAGGATGCGATGGCATTAATGTGCAATGCACATTTTGAAATCAATTGCCTCCGGAAGAATGCCATCCATCCTGCTCTGAACCCGAAATTTGCAGGGCTGTGCAAGCCGGGGAATGTGCAACCCCTAAACCTACTATTCGGGGAAGACCTGCCTAAGCAGGTAAAGGAAATGGATGAGGAGGCTAAAACCGTCGGCCTTATCAAGGCACCTCCTAGGATTTCATCTTTCTGGCGACAGTACCCCTACCCTCCTCTCCACTTCAAACGGTCCGCCAGATATGGTGGACGTCACGAGCAGCAGGCACAGAGGCCTTTTTTAGGGCAGGGCCCAAGCTGGGCCATGTGCAAGATGCGCGCATGGCGCTCTCCAACAGCCCTACCCCCCAGATCTCGGGGGCAGAAGCCATACCGCCGATAAGCACTAAGTGAGTCTGGTTGTTTGCATAACATATCTTTGATGGATCAGTTACAAGTTGGGGGTAGACTACAGTTTTTCTTACATGAATGGCATTAGATAACATCTGACCCGTTTATACTGCGCAGTATACAAGGTTTTCAAATTGAGTTCCATTTCGACTCGTCTCCACCCAGCCAGCATACACCGAGCCGCACTTTTCTTCTTTCACAACAGGAGTGTGTGAGTGCACAAGGGGAAATTGAGTCTTTACTCAAGAAAGGGGTAATTGAGAGGTCGAGTCATGAGCCTCACCAGTTTGTGTCCAATATATTTACTAGGCAAAAGAAGGATGGAGGATGTCGAATCATTCTTGATTTAACTGAGCTTAACAACTTTGTGCAGTATAAACACTTCAAAATGGAAAACTTTGTCACTGCCAAACAACTGGTTTCCAAAGGATGTTACATGGCATGCATTGACCTCAAAGATGCTTGCTATTCAGTGGCCATTCATTAATGCCACAGGAGATATCTGAAGTTTAGCTGGATGGAGCAATTGTGGCAGTTTAAAGCATTGCCTAATGGGTTAATCTCAGTGCCCAGACTATTCACAAAATTGCTAAAACCAGTCCTGGAGGTACTCAGGGCACAGAATCATATAGTCATGGCATATTTGGATGACATCTTAATCATTGGGAAGACTTTGGAATTAGCTGAATTATCTGTGTCAGCTACCAAACTCATGTTTGAGAGACTGGGTTTTCTAATCCATTCAGTTAAGTCTAAATTGGTACCATCTAGGATAATTGATTATTTGGGATTCACCATTAACTCAATGCAAATTGGGGCAAGCAATTAGAGTTAATCGAAGCCTGCAGAAATCTCGTTGTTAAGAACCAACCTTCAATTAGACATGTGGCTAGTATAATTGACAAATTCGTGGCTGCTTTCCCAGCTGCTCAGTTCGAGCCTTTGCACTACCAACATTTACGGCGTGCAAAGGAGCAGGCACTCAAGCTTCATAGAGGTTGCTTTGATAGGCCTATGCAGTTGCCAGCTGAAGCCATTGCTGAGATACAATGGTGTGTTACCAATATTTATTAGTGTTCTATTACTATTTTAGTTGATACACCATAAGTTATCCTAAAAACTGATGCCAGTGCGCTAGGTTGGGGTGCTAACAACACCACCTCTAGCTGCGGGAGCAGATGGAATCTGCAGGAATCATCGATGCTTCAGTCACATGGTATTAACTACTTTGAATTGTTGGGAGCACTCTATGGGTTAAAGACTTATTGTACCTTTATGCATCATGTGCATGTTCAATTTCTGATTGACAACACTACAGCAGTAGCGTACATTAATCACATGAGTGGAAGTAAGTCTGTATCCTGTGATAAATTGTCTAATCTCATTTGGCACTGGTGTATTACGAGAAATATCTGGGTTTCAGCAATCTACTTACCAGGTAGATATAACATGATGGCAGACACCAGGTCACGACAATTCAATTACAACAAGGAATGAATGTTGAATCACGAAGTGTTTAATGACATTGTCATTCGTTATTTACAAATTAGCCAGAAAAAACAGAGTCCAGCAGATGAGGACAAAGGGCTTAATTAGGAAAGTCAAAGTCAAAGTCAAACAAACTTTATTGTCATTTAGAAATACATTGATATATGCAATTCCAAATGAAATTCCGTTGCATTTGGCTCCCTGTGCAACACGTTAATTAACAAAAGGGTAAAATGGAAAAAAAATGGATAAAAGGATAAAAGGATAAAATAGACAATGGTAGCAGCCCATTACATGGCATTCAGGAGTCTGATGCCTCGTGGAAAGAAGCTGTTGCAGAACCTTGATGTTCTGCTCCTTATGCTACAATATCTTTTGCCCAAGGGCAGCAGAGTGAACAGTCCGTGATGGAGATGTGTGGGGTCTTTTATAATACTGCTGGCCTTAGACACGCAACGTTTGGTCGCAATATCCCCGATTGAGGGGAGAGAAGTCCCAATTATTTTTTCCGCTGTCCTCACCACTCTCTGCACGGACTTCCAGTCGGAGGCTTTACAGTCCCCAAACTAGACAGAGATACAGCTGGTCAAAATACTCTCTATGGTGCCCCTGTAGAAAGTAGTGAGGATGGGATGGGGGAGGTGAGCTCTTCTCATCCGGCGCAGAAAGTGCAACCGCTGCTGCGCTCTCTTAACTGTTGATGAGATGTTATTTGACTTAGGAACTTAGTGCTGCTGACCACCTCCACATCTCTGTCATTGATGTGAAGTGGTGTGGGACTATGCCGGTTTTTCCTGAAGTCGATGATGACCTCCTTTGTTTTTTTGACATTCAGGATCAGGTTGTTCGTATTGCACCAGTCCACCAGTTGTTTCACCTCCTCCCTGTAAGCCAGCTCATTGTCATCCCGGATGAGGCCCACCAATGTTGTGTCATCTGCGTACTTCATGATGTGCTTTGTACTAAACCTGGCACAACAGTCGTGGGTCATCAGGGTAAACAGCAGTGGACTCAGGACACAGCCCTGATGCTCAGCCGGTGCTCAGAGAGATGATGTTAGAGGTGTTATTTCCAACCCTCACTGACTGGCGTCTGTCAGTGAGGAAGTCCAGTAGCCAGTTACACATGGGGGTGCTGAGGCCCAATGGTACCAGTTTGCTTATCAGGTGCTGAGGGATAATTGTGTTGAATTCTGAACTAAAATCCACGAACAGCATTCGCACATAAGTGTTCTTCTCCTTTAGATGTTCCAGGCTCAGATGGAGTACGGAGGATATAGCGTCCTCTGTGGAGCGGTTTGGCCTGTAAGCAAACTGGTATGGGTCAAGTGTGGAGGGGAGTCTGGAGGTAATATGATCCCTGACCAGCCTCTCGAAACACTTCATCATTATGGGAGTGAGTGCTACAGAGGACGGTAGTCGTTGAGACATTGGATATTGGATTTTTTTGGCACTGGTATGATGGTGGCAGCCTTGAAACACGATGGGACGACAGCCTGGTTCAGCGAGGTGTTAAAGATGTCCATAAGGACATGTGCCAGCTGATCAGCACATTCCCTGAGCACCCGCCCTGGTATGTTATCAGGGCCTGCCGCTTTTCGTGCGTTCTCTCCTTTTAGGGTCCTTCGGACATCCATTATGTCAAGACTGAGTGCCTGTTAATCACAGTGAGGAACTCAGTGAGAAAGGGAAAATAGATTATGAAAGAAAACTGGCAAGGAACATAAAAACTGACTGTAAACGTTTTTATAGATATGTGAAGAGAAAAAGGTTAGTTAAAACAAATGTAGGTCCCTTGCAGTCAGAAACTGGTGAATTGATCATGGGGAACAAGGACATGACAGACCAATTGAATAACTACTTTGGTTCTGTCTTCACTAAGGAAGACATAAATAATCTGCCGGAAATAGCAGGGGACCGGGGGTCAAATGAGATGGAGAAGCTGAGTGAAATCCAGGTTAGCCGGGAAGTGGTGTTAGGTAAATTCAATGGATTAAAGGCCGATAAATCCCCAGGGCAAAGATAGGCTGCATCCCAGAGTACTCAAGGAAGTAGCCCCAGAAATAGTGGATGCATTAGTGATAATTTTTCAAAACACTTTAGATTCTGGAGTAGTTCCTGAGGATTGGAGGGTAGCTAATGTAACCCCACTTTTTAAAAAGGGAGTGAGAGAGAAAACGGGCAATTACAGACCAGTTAGTCTAACATCGGTAGTGGGGAAAATGCTCGAGTCAGTTATTAAAGATGGGATAGCAGTACATTTGGAAAGTGGTGAAATCATTGGACAAAGTCAGCATGGATTTATGAAAGGTAAATCATGTCTGACGAATCTTATAGAATTTTTCGAGGACGTAACTAGTAGAGTGGATAAGGGAGAACCTGTGGATGTGTTATATCTGGTCTTTCAGAAGGCTTTCAACAAGGTCCCACATAAGAGATTAGTATACAAACGTAAAGCACATGGTATTGGGGGTTCAGTATTGATGTGGATAGAGAACTGGCTGGCAGACAGGAAGCAAAGAGTAGGAGTAAACAGGTCATTTTCAAATTCAGTAACTAGTAGGCAGTAGGCAGTGACTAGTGGGGTACCGCAAGGCTCAGTACTGGGACCCCAGCTATTTACAATATATATTAATGATCTGGATGAGGGAATTGAATGCAACATCTCCAAGTTTGCAGATGACATGAAGCTGGCGGGAAGTGTTAGCTGTGAGAAGGATGCTAGGAGGCTTCAAGGTGACTTGGATAGGTTGGGTGATTGGGAAAATGCATGGCAGATGCAGTATAATGTGGATAAATGTGAGGTTATCCACTTTGGTGGCAAAAACAGGAAAGTATACTATTATTTGAATGGTGGCCGATTAGGAAAAGGGGAGATGCAACGAGACCTGGGTGTCATGGTACACCAGTTATTTAAAGTAGGCATGCAGGTGCAGCAGGCACTGAAGAAAGCGAATGGTATGTTGGCATTCATAGCAAAAGGATTTGAGTACAAGAGCAGGGAGGTTCTAGTGCAGTTGTACAGGATCTTGGTGAGGCCACACCTGGAGTATTGAGTGCAGAGAAGGTTCACCAGACTGATTCCTGGGATGGCAGGACTTCCATATGAAGAAAGATTGGATAGACTCGGCTTGTACTCGCTGGAATTTAGAAGATTGAGGGGGGATCTTATAGAGACTTACAAAATTCTTAAGGGGTTGGACAGGCCAGATGCAGGAAAATTGTTCCGATTGTTGGGGAAGTCCAGAACAAGGGGGTCACAGTTTAAGGATAAGGGGGAATTCCTTTAGGACCGAGATGAGGAAACCATTTTTCACACAGAGAGTGGTGAGTGTCTGGAATACTCTGCCACAGAAGGTAGTTGAGGGCAGTTCATTGGATATATTTAAGAGGGTGTTAGATGTGGCCCTTGTGGCTAAAGGGATCAGGGGGTATGGAGAGAAGGCAGGTACGGGATACTGAGTTGGATGATCAGCCATGATCATATTGAATGGCGGTGCAGGCTCGATTGGCCTAATCCTACACCTATTTTCTATGTTTCTATGTTATGGTGTACCGGACATTGATCTGTTTGCATCCAGGTTTAATCATCAGTTACCAAATTACATGTCATGGGAGCCAGACGTAGGGGCAGTAGCAGTTGATGCATTCTCACTACACTTGGGTGGAAAATATTTGTATGTATTTCCCCCATTCTGCCTCATCAGTTGATGCTTGGCCAAGATCAAGCAAGACTCCACTTCTGGCATATTAGTTGTACCAGACTGGCCTACTCAGCATTGGTTCCCACTCGTCCGAGCTATAATTACACAGCCTTTTGTGGCTCTCCCCAAGAGCAGAAATCTGCTGGTACACCCTGTGACAGGGGAAAGCCATCCTCTTCATGACCGTATAAATGTATTGGTTTGCCGATTCTGAGGAGACCGTTCCTGGGGCTCGGGCTTTCAGAGCGTACGATAGATGTGATCACTGCGGCCTGGAGGAAGAGCACCCAAAAACAGTACCTCACTCACATAAGGAAATGGGAGATGTACTGTTCTCTCTCAAAAATTTCATATGACACGGCTTCCATCACAAATGTTTTGGAGTTTCTTTCATCACTTTTCTATGATCAGAAGCTCAGTTACAGTGCCATAAATAGTGCTAGGGGTGCTTTGTCATCTTATTTATGGCTGGGGTCAGGTAATCACACTGTAGGATCTCATCCCTGAATAACTAAATTTATGAAGGGCATTTTTAACTCTGCTCCCCCTAGGCCTACGTATTCACAGATATGGGATGTGAGCGTGGTTCTTACGCTGCTCCGTGAGTGGGCACCAGCTTCATCCCTGTCTCTGCACCATCTTACACTCAATTTAGTCATGCTCATGGCGCTGGCCTCAGCTCAACGGGTCCAGACGTTACATAAACTTAGACTGGACAGCATGGTTGCATCTTGTGACCACATCACCTTTTTTGTTCATGATCTCATTAAGCAGAGCAGGCCGGGGATATTGGGGCTAGAATTGAGTTTTATGGATTACCCCTTAGACCTACGGTTGTGTGTGGTATCTCACATATTACAATACATTAAGGTCACTAAGAGCCTCTGAGGCTCGGAACTATCCTTATTCGTCAGCTACACCAAACCTCATAGGAAGGTTACAGTGCAGACCATCTCAAAATGGATTAAACAGGTTCTGGCATGTGCAGGAGTGAACACTGACACTTTTAAACCTCATTCCACCAGGGTGGCATCGACGTCAGCAGCAAGGGATATGGATGTCCCTCTCGACCACATTCTAGCGGCTGCGGGATGGTCTAATGAGCGGACGTACCAAAGGTTTTATAACAAACCTATCGCCAGACCGGGGACTTTTGCTAATTCTGTTTTAAGTTCTGTTTCACAGTTTCCCCCTGGGTCAGAGGGGTCACTGTTAATTTTCTTTTCGCTATTAAAGCATTAGCATTTTTATCCATGTCATGTTTGAATGCATTAATTCTTTCTCACTCATCCTGGTCAATTGATGCAGTGTGTAACGCATAGACTCGTTTCCACGGCATGAAATCACAGAGCTTCAAAATCTTCACGTAGTCACTCACGTGACTCCGAAGTAAAATAGTAAGATTAAGCGAGAACTTACCAGTTTGAAGTTTGATCTTTATTTTATGAGACGTTACGATGAGCGATTACGTGCCCTCCGCTCCCGACCCTCGTAACATAAAGATCTTTCTGGAAGTTCTAGTCAGCTCAAATATTACTATTTTAGGTCAACAACTGTTCTTCTGTGATTTCACATCGCTGCTTTGAAGATTGACGCGCATGCGGGTTGACGACCTTCTTCACATAATCGCTCATCGTAACTCCTCATAACATAAAGATCAAACTTCAAACTGGTAAGTTCTCATTTAATCTTACTAATATGTGGTACAAATCCGAATGCATTTTCCACGTCTAAAAACGCTACATTCCAATATCTTCTCTCAAGCATGGCAGTCTGAATCTGGTGCCATAACTGTTCAAAACTGTGTTCAAACAGAATCAGGTTTTGACAGTATGAGACGGAAATTAGCTAGGATAAACTGGCAAGTGATACTTAATGGCTTGACGATGGGTATGTAATGGCAAAGATTTAAAGATCGTATGGATGAATTGCAACAATTGTTCACCCCTGTTTGGCGTAAAAATAAAACAGGGAAGGCGGCTCAACTGTGGCTAACGATCGAAATTGGGGACAGTGTTAAATCCAAAGCGGATAAATTGGCCAGAGGAAGCAGCAAACCGGTGGACTGGGAGAAATTTAAAATTTAACATAAGAGGACAAAGGGTTTAATTAAGAGGGGGAAAGTGGAGAATGAAAGGAAGCTTGTGAGGAAAATATTAGTGAAGACAAATGTTGGTCCCTTACAGTCAGAAACAGGTTAATTTATAATGGGAAACAAGAAAATGGCAGACCAGTTAAACAAATACTTTGGTTCTGTCTTCACTAAGGAAGACACAAACATTCTCCCAGAAATACAAGGGGACCCAGGATCTAGTAGGAGGGAGTAAGTGAAGGAAATCCATATCAGTCAGGGAATGTTGTTAGGTAAACTGTTGGGACTGAAGGCAAATAAATCCCCAGAGCCTGATGGTCTGCATGCAAACCAACTCAAGGAGGTGGCCCTCGAAATCGTGGATGCATTCATGATCATTTTCCAATGTTCTATAGACACAGGATCAGCTCATGTGGACTGGAGGGTAGCAGATGTAACCCTACTTTTTAAGGAAGCTCGGAGAGAGAAAACAGGGAATTATAGACCAGTTAGCCTGACATCGGTAGTGGGGAAGATATTTGAGTCGATTATTAAAGATGTTATAGCAGCGCATTTGGAAAGCACTGACAGGATCGCTCAAAATCGGCATGGATTTATGAAGGGGAAACCATGCTTTTTTTTTTGCTTTTTTTTGTTAGAAGTACAATAATGTAGTACCTGATACATACATACATACATACATGTTGTCATTCTTGTACAAGTTCTTATTTTTTATTTAATAATAAAATAGCAGTGATAGAAAAAGGAAAATAATGAGTGTCGAGATAGATAGACAAGAGAGGAGAAACAGATAACGAGAGAGACAAAAAGCAGAGATAAGAAGCTAAGGAGATTGAAAAAGAAAAAGAAAATAGAAAGAAAAGAAATTAGGAGAGATATACCTATTTAATATCTTTACCCATCCATCACCCGTTTCTGAACCATTTAATTTCTAAGGTAATGTTATGTTGCACCATATGCTTGTAAGAAGTCGATAAAAGGAGATTAAGTCTTTTAAGAATTGGTCTACTTTGCCTAGTAGGAGGAATCTAATTTCTTCAAGATGTAGCGTTTCCGTCATATTTGAAATCCACATTTTGAACATTGGCGTGGATACGTTTTTCCAAAATTTAAGTATAAGTTTTTTTGGATTATTAAAGAGCGCTTCTTGGAACATACTTAAATTACGCCCCTCTTCCATTGATCTGAAGATAATCAGTTCTGTATTGGGGTTCAATTTTGTGTTGAATAGTTTTGTAAAAGTTCCGAAGATTTCATTCCAACATTGATGAAGTTTTGTACAAGAGACAAAGGAATGTGCTATAGTGGCATTTTGAGTTAGACATTTGTCACAAATGGGGGAAACATTTGGAAATATTTTATTCAACCTGGTTTTCGAGTAATATAGTCTATGTAAAATTTTAAATTGAATTAATGCTTGAAAAATTGGAAACCATGCTTGACTAATCTTCCGGAATTTTTTGAGTATGTAAGAGGGAAAATGAATAAGGGAGAGCCAATGGATGTGGTGTATCTGGACTACATAATGCCCTTTGAAAAGGTCCCACACAATTGATTAGTGTGCAAAATGAGCGCACATGGTATTGGGGGTTAGATATTGTCACGGATAGAAAACTGTTTGGCAGACAGGAAGCAAAGAGTAGGAATTAACGGGCCATTTTCAGAATGACAGGCCGTGACTAGTGGGTGACTCAAGGCTCAATGCTAGTACCCCCAGGTATTCTCTATATAAACGATTTGGACGAAGGAATTAAATTTAACATCTCCAAGTTTGCGGATGACACAGAACTGGGTGGTAGTGTGAGTTTCGAGGAGGACTATTTGAGGCTACATGGTGACTTGGATATGTTGGGTCAGTAGGCATATGCATGGTAGATGCAGTATAATGTGGATACATTTGAGGTTATCCATTTTGGTGGCAAGAAAAATAAGGTAGATTATTATCTGAATGGTGTCAGATTAGGAAAAGGGGAGGTGCAACGAGACCTGTGTGTCCTTGTACATCAGTCACTGAAAATAAGCGTGCAGGTTAGGCAGGCAGTGAAGAAAGCGAATGGCATGTTGGCCTTCACAGAGAGGGGATTTGAGTATAGGAGCAAGGATGTCCCATTGCAGATGTACAGGGCCCTGGTGAATCCACACCTATAGTATGGTGTGCAATTTTATCTCCTAATTTGAGGAAGAACATTCTTGCCATTGAATGAGTACAGCTTAGGTTCATCAGGTTAATTCCCGGGATGCCAGACATAAAAACAGCTTTTTTCCACAAACAGTAGTTCTACTTAATAACCAAAAGTCTGTAAACTCCTTTTGCTCTGCTATTTTATTTCATTCACATGTTTGAACTATGATGTTTTATTCTTAATATTTTATTTTTTAATGTTTTATTCTTAATGGTTTAGTCTTAATGCGAGCGGAGCACCAAGACAAATTCTTTGTGACTGCATATACGTGGCCAATATGATGAAAGAATGGAGCGACTAGGCTTAAATCTCTTCCCTGTACGGGTGACCCGACCTTTTCCCCGTCGGGTCCCCGTTGTCGTTGGGGCCTAGCACCGTGGAGCGACCTCCAACCGGTATGACCCGGGCGCTCCAGTTGCGGAGCCTGCGGACTCACCATCGCGGAGCTGGCCGGCTTCGGGCCATGGAGAGCTGTGGTGGCGCGCGGCTGCGACCCGACTCCAGAGCGCGGAGGATCCAGCTGCAGGTCCGGTGGACAGTGACATAGGGAGCTCGCAGGTCCCTGGTGGGAGACCGCTTTTCGGTGCTCCTGCAATGGCAGGGCTGCCAACTCTCACACACTGAGCGTGAGACTAACGCGTTTGAGGAAATTCTCACGCACTCACGCTGATGGCAGAAGTTCTCACGCTGAAAAAAATATTTTAAAAAATGTATGAATAAATAAATAAAGTCACGCTCCTCCACACTCACCAATGGGAATAGTTTTTTGTTGGCAGGTACCCCGTAAAGAACGAGCAATTTTATTGGCTTAAGCCCATCTCACACTATTTAAAATGGCAATGTAGGCAAAAATGCTGGAGAAACCCAGTGGGTGAGGCAGCATCTATGTCTGAGTTTGACCCTTCTTCAGATTCAAGCATTACTCCAGGATTTTTATCTACCGCTCTATAGATGCTGCCTCACCCGCATTCACATTCCCGTGCAGATGGGTGGTCCCAGCACTGCCCCCGTGTCCCCCCCTGAGGCACCGCTCACATCTCCCACCCTCACCTCCGGCGGCTCTGTCCACACCACATGGAGTTTTAACCCCGGCCCGGAGCCAGGAGCCGACCGGGTGAGTGGGGGCATCGGGGCCGCCTCCGGAGCCGCGGGGATGAATCTCGGGCTAAGGCGCCGCTCCGATGCCTGACCCCCGGGTCACTGTCCCTCACCTCCCCCAGATCCCCAGGCCACTGACCCTCACCTCCCCTGGACTCAAGCTGGACACAGAGCACCTGGGCCGGCCCGCATTCCCGGGGAGGGGGGGAGAGAGGGAAATGCTCCCCGGATATCGCCAAGTCTCCGCTCACTCCGGGTGTTGTCGCCGCTTCACTGACCCACACTCTCACACACATTGGCACACACAAAGTTTAAAGGGATTTGAGACAAATGCGGATAAATGGGACTACTTTAGATGGGGCATCTTGATCTCCATGGACAAGTTGGGATGAAGGGCCTGTTTCCATGCTGTAAGACTATGACACACTGTAGAAAGGGTGCAATTGCTCTGGAGAGGATCCAGGGGCGATTTATGAACATATTGGCGGGGCTGGAATTTTTATTTTCACTTTGAAGAAAGATTTGATAACTGGAATTGTATTCTCTGCAGCAACAGAGGTGAAGAAGAGACTTAGTTGAGGTGAATAATATTATGAGAATAGGACCTGTTTCGCTTAATAAGGAGTGTAAGAAGGAACTGCAGATGGTGGTTTAAACTGAATATAGACACTAAAAGCTGGAATAACTCAGCAGGACCGGCAGCATTTCTGGAGAGAAAGAATAGGTGATGTTTCGGGTCGAGACCTTCAGACTGAAGAGGTTGAAAACCAGCCATAAAACAATGACTGGAGATGTGTGTTATCCAACTAAGGGCAGGAATTAGAATCATGTGTTCATCTTTGTTGACGTGACACCATAATAAATATTACAGAAAAGATAATATAATGGGGTGGCACGGTGGCACATCGGTAGAGTTGCTGCCTTGCAGCACCACAGACCCAGATTGGATCCTGACTATGGGTGCTGTCTGTACAGTATTTATACATTCTCCTTATGACCACATGGTTTTCTGTGGAAATTCCGGTTTCTCCCACATCTGCAAGAAGTGCAGGTTTGTAGGTTAATTGGCTTCTGTAAATTGTCCGTGGCGTGTAGGATACAACTGGTGTATGATAGATTGCGGCCGGTGTCGACTTGGTGGGCAGAAGGGCCTGTTTCCATATATGTTTTACATATATATCTTAATTTCATTGAACCATATACGGTTGAATATGTGGCATTATTCTCATCTTGTTTCTATAGTCAAAGGGTGAGGTTAATTGATTTATTTATGCAGATCAGTGATGGAAGTCTGATTCTTCTTGCTTTTTTCGATGTTTTTGTTTCTCTATATATGCATAACAGCTCTATATATGAATTATAATCTGATTTCCATACATGAATATACTAAGGTCATTCATGTGCTGCACCTGTTGATCAGAGCCTGGCTCTACTGTGGAATGTAATTAGGAATGTAATTTAGCCTAACCTTATTCACACCTGATCCAATTTGAAGCATAAATGTTGCATCGTGTAAGTTAAAAGTATGCACCAGATTCCACAATTTCAAACTGAAAAATGCAAAAGCTTCCCACCATGGGAGGTGGGACAGCAAGAGAGTTTTGAATTTGTGGAATTCACTGCCACAGAAGGCAGTGGAGGCCACTTCACTGTATGTTTCCAAAACAGAATTAGATATACTATACATCTTGGATCTAATGGAATCAAGGGATATCGGGAGAAAGCAGGAATGAGGTAATGATATTGGATGATCAGCCATGATCATATGGAAGGCGGTGCTGGCTCGAAAGGCCGAATGGCCCCTATTTTCTATGTTTCTATATTTTACTCATGTGTTCTAATCTGCTTCTGCACTGATATCGATTAACCTGCGAAATTAAACCTTTATAAATAACTTGCTGGCCTCTGTGACTTTATGCTAAAAAAAAATCTACATTTAGGAGACATAGAGCCTAAACTGACTTAAGTCTGGAGACTCTTTCTTCGAGGGAATGAAAATCCCCCCTGCCCTCCTCCAAACCCTTGGTATGACCTGCTTCTGCCAAACTATTCGCAAAAGCGTCTGCGAGAATCTAAGCACATCAGGTGCACGTTTATATGCTTGGTAAGAGACTCAACTCGGCCCTGGAGCTGAATAAACCTTTTCACGCCATATTACTCCTTTAACTTCGGTGGCAAAACATCTAACATATGCTCTATCTCTCCTAAGGGTGGTAGATCTGGAGGGAACACGGGCCCGACACTGGGCCCTATGACGGCAGGCCCAGTCAGTATTCAAACAACCTAAGGTCCGGAAACACAAAGCACACAGAGTTGGTCTTGCATTATGCCACGGAAAGTAGGCCCAATCTCTATTCAAATTACTCTGGGCCCAGTAACTATAGTCGCAGTTACCCTGATAGTGCGCTGAATGGGCCAAATGCAACCAAACGAGACTAGTCCATGATACCCAACTAGTGGGATGAGTAGATAGCATCACATTTTGTCTCCGTGTGGACTATTCTTATTTGGGGGGCGATATTCCCTCACTCCTCGCCGTCAAAGGCCGCACCAACGTCCCAGTGAAAGCGTAACCACGATGGGTACGAGGCAAATCGATCTGAACTAATTTACTATCCGTTGGTGTAATGTGATCCCAGCTAATTCCAGATGCTGACGAATAATTCTTAATGTCTATCCTTGTCTCTTGCCCGTTCTAGACTCCATACCCAGAATCATACCCATGTACGTTGCTGGTCTCTCTGACGGTGTTGGCTGCATCAGGTGCACACTCGTTGCTTTGAAACATTTCTTTGAATATTCGACAGACATATAAGAAGGTGTGTGATATTGCTTAGTGCTTGGTGGAGCAGACAGTTCGTCATCACAACCTATTTGTCGAAGATAGTTACTGTATAAGGGGAGGTTGCGAAAAGCTTCTCCTGGAACTTTGGCATAAAATGCACTCAAATATATATGGCCTTAATGTCATCGGACACCCAAGCGCACAATGACCGCATAATTGTAGTGATTCTTATTCTACCAACCAGCGATTTGAGCGAAATTATCTTTAGGCGTATTTAGCACCAGGTGCTGGTTCCTTCGAGAAACGAACATAGCAAACCAGGTTCGGCTTTAAGTAGTTCCGCTTTTATTTGTGATTTCACAGAAAACATATTACAGAGAAACTTTCAAAAGCATAACACGAAGTGGTCAAAACAACTGAATTCCACACGACAACAGGTACACTCAACATTTAGCTCGAGAGTCGAAGATTTGCTCTGAATTCTGGAGAGGACAATTGTGCAGTAAAAGGAGTAAAGAGATATTTGCTCATACGCGGAATGTGCGCACGCGTTTGGATTTTCGGGTATGCATTTACACATGCATTCACATTACATTTTATTTACGGGACTTCGGTTAGGCCACACTTGGAGCACAGTGTGGAGGTCAGGTCGTCCCTTCGAAGGAATAATGTGGAGGCTTTGGAGAAGATGCAGAAGAGGTTTACTAGAATGCTGCAGGGGTTTAGAGTTGTTAGCTACAAGAAGTGGTGAGCTAAACATGGATTGTTTTCTTTGGAGCTTCGGAGGGAGGTTGAAGGAAGACCCGATAGAAGTTTTTGGAATAATGACATTTACAGGCGTAGAGAGTGTGTCTGAATTTAACATGAAGTTTGTGATGTCACGCAATTCTATACAACGGCATTCAACACCGGAATGACACGAATTTGGCCCATGTAAAGAAAATGAGAATGTAGAGAAAAACATTAAAAAAAACATGTATACCGTTTGAGAAAACCGACTTATTTTCACATGATATTCAAATTATGATTACAATTTGATACATTAACGCTATACTAATGGCAACTAAACAATATACAACAAGTCCGATCGACAGAACGAAGTATTGCTTATGGTATTGTCCGTTTCAGATTGGAACATTTCCCTTGTTTACAACGGATATTGTCCATAGGCCGGTCAGAAAAATACGCGGTTTTCAACATTCAATTGTCACTTGACCTGTAAAGAGAGGGAGAGAATATGGGACGTCATGACTTTCATATGAAGAAAGACTGGATAGACTCGGCTTGCACTCGCTAGAATTTAGAAGATTGAGGGGGGATCTTATAGAAACTTACAAAATTCTTAAGGGGTTGGACAGGCGAGATGCAGGAAGATTGTTCCCGATGTTGGGGAAGTCCAGGACAAGGGGTCACAGTCTAAGGATAAGGGGGAAGTCTTTTAGGACCAAGATGAGAAAAACATTTTTCACACAGAGAATGGTGAGTCTCTGGAATTCTCCGCCACAGAAGGTAGTTGAGACCAGTTGAGGGAGTTAGATGTGGCCCTTGTGGCTAGAGGGTTCAGGGGGTATGGAGAGGCAGGTACAGGATACTGAGTTGGATGATCATATTGAATGGCGGTGCAGGCTCGAAGGGCCGAATGGCCGACTCCTGCACCTATTTTCTATGTTTCTATGTTTCTAATATGAAAGTGCATTAGCAGTCTGTGACAAAGATGCCTGGGCCTTCAAAGAGTACGATAATCGATATTTTGCCCGACTCTTCAATCAGGTGGAAAAGTAAGTGGAATGAACTCGCCTTCACCAGAGTTACGGCAGTGCCGTAGGAAATGCTCAGGAAGAACAGGATAATGAATGTGGAAGCGGTTCTCCAGATGTTGTCTCTGTCTTCCTCATAGTCCTCAAGACAAACGTCATCGGCGTAATCTACGCAAAGCAGAACGCGAAGACATTCACAGTGTTTTCTAATATAGGACATTGTATTTTATTTATTACTTACCAAAATAATACGAATATTAATATTGGGGATATTAATTTACTATGAACTGTTTTTACGTTGAGATAATCACCCTCAATAAATATATACAAAATCATGACCATTTGTAGCCACAGCAGCTAATAAAGAACCATTTATGAATAGTTTTAGAGAAAGCCATGTGTATGTATATTTCTGGGATTAATTGTTCATTTTATAAACGTCCGCTTCCCATTAATATAATTTACTAACCGAGATGATATAAAAATGGAAACTCGTTATTGCTAACAATGTTATCAGATAAACCTTTATTTGGAGTTGGCGACCGGACCTCGGCGAAGGAACTCACTGAACGCAAACATTGCCATAATTCCCACATTAGAACCCTGTTGTCTGATGTATCTTGTTTTCGGATAGGTAATGGAGGAAGGCTTGTGTACAAAAATAGCTTTAAACTATTTTTTTTTTGTTAATATTTTTTATTAGAAGTTAATGCATATTGATACATATTAAGACAATTTAAAATGTAAGAAAAAAAAGAGAAACCAAAGAATTTGCTATTCATCACATACATTCTTAATATTTATAAAATTTACAGTCATTCTTGTTTATACTTCTACATATTTTTTATTTATTTTTAATAAAGAAGGAAATTAATAGAAAGAAATAATAAAAGAAATTAAAATAATAATAAAAATAGAAAATCAATAATATGAGTGGAGTTTTAAACATTCTATTCTACATTGGAGATATATCAGTGATCTATTATATATAATTCTTCATCCATTCCCCGTCCAGGTTTCAGTCAGGCCCTCGAACCGAGCCCATTTGTCCCCTTAGATAATCAATAAATGGAGACCATGTTCCTCTAAACTGATCTAGCCTGTCCGAGAGGACAAGTCTTAATCTTTCCAAATGAAGTGTCTCCGACATTTCTTTAATCCACATTTTAATAGTGGGGTTGGTAGGACCTTTCCAAAATTTTAGTATTAATTTTTTACCAATTATTAAACTATAATCGATAAAAATTAGTTGTTTTGTTGTTAGTGATTGATCAGTTTCTAATATACCTAATATAATTAATTTAGAATCTGGATACAGATTTGTATTAACTACCTTCGAAATTATCTTAAAAATGTCCGACCAAAAATTAGTAATTTTAATACATTTGGTAAATGAATGCGTTAGGTTGGCTTCTAGGTGTTGACATTTGTCACATATAGCAGAAACATTTGGGAAAATTCTATTTAGTTTGGACTTTGAGAGATGTAATCTATGTAAAATTTTAAATTGTATCAGAGAGTGTCTGGCATTTAATGAACAGTAGTGTATATGTTGTAAACTTTCCTCCCATACTTCTAAACTAATTGATTGTCCTAATTCGCTTTCCCATGCTTGCCTATATATTTCCGACGGTGGTGCATCATTTTCCAATAAAATATTATAAATATATGATATTAATTTTTCTGTGTTTGGATGTTTATTTAAACATTCATCTAGAATTTCTGTCTTTCTATTTCTAAATGCTTGTGTATTTGATTTAACATAATCTCTAATTTGTAAATATCTAAAATATTCTTTTGAGTGTAGTCCATATTTTTGTTGTAATTCTTGAAATGTAAGAAAAAGGTTGTCCCTAGAGAGATCCCGTATCTTATTAATTCCATAATTTTTCCATTGTGAAAAACCTTTATCCATCCTAGAGGGTTTAAAAGTGATATTGTTTGCAATATGAAGATCCAGTGGTATACATTCCAATTTTAAAGATTTTTTAAATTGTTTCCAAATACGTATCCCATTTTCTATTATTGGGTTTCCTCTATAAGTTTTTTTATGTAATTTGGTATTAGCAAATATAATCGAGCTAATTTCAAAAGGTAAGCAGTCTTCCTTTTCCAATTTTAACCAATTCGGCTGTATATCTAATTCTTCCAACCAAAAATTCATATTTTTAATATAAACTGCCCCATAGTAAAACATAAAATTAGGCAACGCTAAACCTCCACTTATTTTTGCTTTACATAGATGTTTCTTATTTATTCTATGGCTCTTATAATCCCAAATAAAATTTGTAATTATAGAATCCACCTTTTTGAAAAAATTTTTGGGAAGATATATCGGGATCATTTGAAATAAATATAATACTTGCGTGAGAAAGATCATTTTTATCGCATTTATTTTACCTAACATTGAGATAGGTAATGTTTTCCAATATAGAATATTCTTAAGTAATTTATTCAATAAAGGTGGGAAATTAGATTTAAATAAAGAGTCATGTCTTTTTGTTACATAAATTCCAAGATATTTAATTTTTTCATTTGCTATCGTAAAAGGAATCGTTGTAATATGTGTGAGTTATTTCCATTATTGACATAAGTTCACTTTTATTCCAATTAATTCTATATCCTGAGAGTAGATCAAATTGAGTTATTAAATCTAGCAGGGTAGGTATACTAATTTCAGGCTTTGTAATATAGAGTAATACATCATCTGCGTATAAAGAAATTTTATTTTCCGTTTCTTTGGTTTCATACCCATATATTTCAGGGTATAGTCTCACACGCTGTGCTAATGGTTCTATTGCTAACGCAAAGAGTAGTGGTGATAGCGGACAACCTTGTCTACAGCCTCTGAATAAGTTACATTTACTTGATAACATTTGATTTGTTTGTATTCTAGCTGTCTGATTGGTGTATAATAACTTGACCCACGTTATAAACTTTTCTCCTAGCTGGAAGGATTCCAAAACCGAGAATAAATAAGACCATTCAACCTGATCAAAAGCTTTCTCTGCATCTAATGAGATAATTGCTAGGTCTTTACTAGTATTTCTTTTCGAGTATATAATGTTAAATAATCGTCTCAGGTTATATGAAGAGTATCATTTTGGTATAAATCCAGTCTGGCCTGGGTGTATTATTTTGTTGATCACCATATTTAATCTTCGTGCTAATATTTTAGTTAATATTTTTTGATCAGTGTTTAAAAGAGCTATGGCTTTATATGATCAGGGTCCTCCAAATCTTTATCTACTTTAGGTATTAATGTAATAATAGATTCATTTAATGTTCCAGGCAATTTCTGTTGTGTATAAATGTGTTCATAAAGTGTCTTTAACCGTGGTATCATTAAATCATCAAATATTTTATAAAATTCCGAACCAATTCCATCCGGTCCTGGTGCTTTACCATTTTTTAATGACCTAATAGATTCTTCGATTTCTTTAATTGTTATTTCAGCGTTTAATGATTCTCTGTCTTCCATATCTAATTCCTTTAAATTACAATTTTTTAGAAATGTTTCTATTCCTATATGATTTTCTATCGTTTTGACTGAATATAATTTTTTATAATATTGCAGAAATCTCTCGTTAATGTCTTTGGTTTGTGTTAATAATTCTCCTGTATCTGATTTAACCCTATGGATTATTTTTTCTCCCTCCAATTTTCTTAATTGACCAGAAAATAATTTTTGTGGTTTATCTCCAAATTCAAATTGTATTTGTTTTGTATATTGATAAAGTTTTACAACTTGGTCTGATTGTAATTTATTTAATTTATATTTCAATGCAGAGATTTTATTATGTTTAATCATGGTTGGATTAGCAGCGTTTTCTATATCTATTTGCTTAATCTCTTTTTCCAATGCCTGCTGTATCCTCCGATTCTCTTTGTTAAAGAATGCTTGAGAAGATATCATAATTCCACGTGTATATGCTTTAAAAGTTTCCCATAGTAGTAACGGGGATATTTCTGGTTTGTCATTTGTTTCAAAGAAGATCTCAATTTGTTTTGAAATGTATTCTTGAGTTGTTTTGTCCTTTAAAATTTGTGGGTTGAGTCTCCATTGTCCCTGCTTCCCCATTTTTCCAGTTATTTTAATCATAAAAGATAATGGTGCATGATCTGAAATTATAATATTGTGGTATTTTGAATTATAAGTGAGTGGAATAAGTTTTGAGTCTACTAGAAAGTAGTCTATTCTTGAGTATGTTTTATGTACTGATGAGTAAAACGAGTATTCTCGTCCCGTTGGGTTTTCCATTCTCCAAACATCCATAATGTTGCTCGAATCTATATATGCATTTATTAGATCGCTAGAAAGCGATTTAGTTTTCCGTTGTCTTGATGATCTGTCTAAGTAAGGATCTAATGTACAATTTAGATCTCCTCCAATTATTAAATTGTATTGTACTAGTTCTGGGATAGTATTTAGTATTTTCCTAAAAAACGACGGACTGTCAAAATTTGGGCCGTAAATGTTAACAAAAATCATTTTTTGTGTATATAATTCTCCTGTTATGATAACATATCTGCCCTCCTTATCTGTTATAGTTGAAGTATGTTTAAATAAGGTACCTTTACGGATTAATATTGCTACGCTTCTTGATTTGTTTGTAAAAGAAGAATGATACACTTTGTCAATCCATTTGGCTTTTAATCTATGCTCTGTGTCTTTTTTTAAATGTGTTTCTTGGATGAATGCCACATCTGTTTTGAGTGCTTTTAGGTGTGATAATACTTTACCTCTCTTAATTGGTTCATTAATACCTTTTACGTTCCAGCTGCAAAACGTTATTCCTCCATTCCCCATATTCGTTTTTAAGTCTTGCATCATTTGTCTAAGGGGGTCTGTAATAGAGCAAATGGTTCAGCTCGACATACCCGGCCTTACACCCGAACTTCAAATAGATGAATTTCAAGACCCTTAAGTAATGCTCACGCATATATCTCCTTTGCTTTGATTTACAACTCCATTCAAATGTAAAATAATAATAATAGAAAGTGATATTAAAAAAAGGATAGATTAAGAGGTTAAAAGAGTGCTCAAAGAAAGAAAAAACTACATCTAAGATTGGTGCAGTGAGTGTTAGCCATTCTAACATGGCTAATAATCTAAGGACATCCGTAGACGTTGTTTGTATCTTTCCAGCTCCTTAATATTATTAATTCATAAAAATATTTAACTGGGAGTAATAAAATCTGATGTATACGGTGTCTATCATTCAAGTATATAATAATATCTGTACTTGAAACAAATTAAAGATATATCATAAAATGTAATGAAAAGAAGGGAGGAAAAATAAAAAAGTTAAAAAAAATTTAAAAAATAAAAAAAGGGGGAGAAAAATAAAAAATTACCATGGGATGTAAATAAAATCAAGCTTTATATTCTATATGATTATACTTAATAATTATCTAATTCTATTTAAATCAGCCATGAGTAAATATGAATCCCTGATTGAAGATTATCAACTTTAATTAGTATTAGTACCGCGCTGTAAATTAGTAATAATACTACGCCGAATTTTTTAGAATTTATTAGTTAATATTAGTAATGTTATTACTCTAATTATTAATATCCATAAACGAATGTCCAATCCATATCTCCCATCCGAGTCTCCAAGCCGCCTCCTTCTCCATCTTCTTTAAGTACCACAAGTCCATAGCCCATTCCAGTCGTGAGGGTACGATTTATTTATCAATGAGGTTCGTCTTAGAAACTTTCATTCAGTCTTCCTCTTGACTCTTGATCCTCTTGGCAAAGTCCAGTGCTTCTGCTGGGTTTTTGAAGTAGTGTTCTTCCTGGTTGTGGGTGACTCTGAGAGTGGTGGATATCTCAGAGTGTACTTCACGTTGTTCACTTCTCTCAGAATTCTTTTGGTCTCCTTGAACGCATTCCGCTTCTTAGAAACCTCTGCTGGGTAGTCTCGATAAATGCTGATAGAGTCTCCTTCGAATGTGAGGTTTCTGCTTCTTACTATTTTGTTCATCATCTCCTCCAAAACATGATCATACTGGAGTTTCACTATCATTTGTCTTGGGGGGGCGTCTGGTCTTGTATAACGCCTCATTACTCTGTGTGCTCAGGCTAATAAAGGTTTCTGATCCAGAGATAAAACCTTTTGCAGTAAATTTGCAGTAAACTCTCGGGTATCTTGATTCGATTCTCTCCCTTCTCGAATACCTGCGATTCTCAAGTTCTGCCTTCGCTGGTGCCCTTCCAACTCGATACATTTTTCAGTTATTTTGCCCAGTTGATCAGATAAGCGTTGATTTTCTTTCAGGAGTGCTTTCATAGACTGAGTATTTGTTTCGGCTATCTCCTCAAGGTCCTTTATGGTCGACGACTGCTCATTAAGTACAGTTTCGATAGGTTCCAGCTCCTTTTCCAGCTTGCTTTTTATTTTAGCGTTCATCTCTTCAGCAGCAATTGCAGCTTGTTCCGCTAATATTTCTGCAATTTCCTTTCGCAAATTATCAGATAGTTCCCGAGTAGAGGCATTAATTTCAAACTTTAACTTTTTCATCTCCTCCTTCATTTTTTCTATATCTTCTTTTTTTGCCAATTCCGATTTTAACTCTATTATTTCTTGTGTAAAAAAAGTTTTAAGTTCTTCCATCTCCGATTTTTTATTTAACTTTTTAGACACATATTCCTGGGAGGATGTCCTACCTGAGCCCGGTGCTTCAGTCAGGCCTTGTTCTTCTGCCGTTTTCGGTCTTCCATATCTGAGTTTGGGTTTATCCGCGGGTGGTCTGCGCTGTGTTGCCATTACGGTCGTGTGCCTGATAACGTCACTCACAACAGTTCGTGCAGAAACGGCAGGCAGCAGGCAGGGCTTTATCTCCCGTTTTTTTCCCCGTTTTTTTCACGGAGCTGGCTGGCGTGCCTCCTCACTCCAGCATAGCGCCACCGGAAGCTTTAAACTATTTAATAGGCAACATTTTTTCTGGTGTAAAATATGGAGCATGAATTAATCTACGGTTACACTTAGTCTTTTGGAACGCGTGGAAAACTACTGGTTAAATGATCTGAATTGCCCTTCCCTTTGCCTGTAACTGGGTAGACGTGTATAAGTATGTTTGCTTAAATCCTAACATAGTTTTTGTATTAATTCATTGTGTGTATGTGTATATGTGTGTGTGTTTGTGTGCGTGTGTGTTTGTGTGTGTGTGTGTGTATGTGTATGTGTGTGTGAGTTTGTGCGTGTGTATGTGTATATGTGTGTGTGCGTGTGTATGTGTGTGCCTGTGTGTGTGTGTGTGTGTGTGTGAATGTGTGTGGGTGTGTGTGTGAGTGTGTGTGTGTGTTTGTGTGTGCGTGCGTATGTATGTGTGTGCTTGTGCGTGTGCTTGTGTGTATGTGTGCCTGTGTGTGTGAGTGTGTGTGTGCACGTGTGAGTGTGATTGTTAGTGTGTGCCTGTGTATGTGAGTGTGATTGTGAGTGTGTGTGCATGTGCTTGCGTGTATGTGTGCCTGTGTGCGTGAGTGTGTGTGCGCGTGTGCCTGTGTATGTGAGTGTGATTGTGAGTGTGTGCCTGTGCATGTGAGTGTGTGTGTGTGTGTGTGTGAGTGCGTGCGCGCGTGTGAGCGTGATTGTGAGTGTGTGCCTGTGTATGTGAGTGTGTGTGTGTGTGTGTGTGAGTGTGTGTGAGTGCGTACGTGTGTGAGTGGGTGTGTGTGTGTGTGTGCGTGAGTGTGTGTGTGTGTGCGTGTGTGTGTGTGTGTATGTGTGTGTGTGTGTGTGCGAGCACAAATAATGCAGGCGTAGTTGTAGAAAATCTATTTCAACATCAATCAGCATTTGTGAAGAAGAAATATATTATATGAGTCAATATATCTGCTGCCGTGTATTGGCACGGGAAATTTGCTGTGAAGGTCCATTGGTATTAAAGTGAGCGCCTAAATGTATTTGTGTTGTATTCATGTGTTTTATTTTGTGTAAATATGCGCTTTTAGATAACCGTTCCTATTATTTTGCATTTCACAGAATGTTTGATTGCTGGCCTGTTTAGGTATGTGCATAGTTCCCTGAAGGTGGAATCGCATGTAGATAGGGTGGTAAAGAAAGCTTTTGGTGTGCTGGCCTTTATAAATGAGAGCATTGAATACAGGAGTAGGGAAGTAATGTTAAAATTGTACAAGGCATTGGTGAGACCAATTTTGGAGTATGGTGTACAATTTTGGTCGCCTAATTATAGGAAGGATGTCAATAAAATAGAGAGAGTACATAGGAGATTTATTAGAATGTTGCCTGGGTTCCAGCAACTAAGTTACAGAGAAAGGTTGAACAAGTTAGGTCTTTATTCTTTGGAGCGCAGAAGGTTAAGGGGGGACTTGATTGAGGTCTTTAAAATGATGAAAGGGATAGACAGAGTTGACGTGGATAAGCTTTTCCCATTGAGGGTAGGGAAGATTCAAACAAGAGGGCATGACATGAGAATTAAGGGACAGAAGTTTAGGGGTAACATGAGGGGGAACTTCTTTACTCAGAGAGTGGTGGCTGTGTGGAATGATCTTCCAGCAGAAGTGGTGGAGGCAGGATCGATTTTAACATTTAAAAGTAAAGTGGATAGGTATATGGACGGGAAGGGAATGAAGGGGTATGGTCTGAGTGCAGGTAGATGGGACTAGGGGAAAATAAATGGTCGGCACGGACTGGAAGGGCCAAGAAGGCCTGTTTCCGTGCTGTAATTGTTATATGGTTATATGGTTATATGTCCATGTGCTATGGTGTATATATGTCGTTAATTGCGTTTTATGTATGTTTCTATGCGACCCATAAATTATTTTATTTTTGTGCGCTGGCTGATGTTTTGTGATTAGTGTGCTCCGTGTACTTCTGGGGGAGAGCTGGAAACGGAGTTGCCCTTGTCTAACGCTTGAGACGGGTTCTATTAAATCCCTCGCTGCATCTGATATTGGGCTCGAAGTTCGTGTTCTCACCAGCCGCTCAGAGCGGTGATCCCATCAATCGCCTGCACACACTATCAGGGGTGATGACCGTTTATTAAGTGAGCGCCACAGTATTCTCGACCCGAAATTAAACGGCCCACTTCTTCATGGGAATAATCTATTCTGGTGACACTTTATTCCTGAGCTTTCAAGTTGCACTTAGTTGTACTTGGCATTACGTTGCTTTCATTTTTATCATTTAAAGGAGGCCAAATCACTGGATGGATTTAAGAGAGTTGGATAGAGCTCTAGGAGCTAGTGGAGTCAAGGGATATGGGGAGAAGGCAGGCACGGGTTATTGATAGCGGACGATCAGCCATGATCACAATGAATGGCGGTGCTGGCTCGAAGGGCCGAATGGCCTCCTCCTGCAACTATTTTCTGTGTTTCTAAAAATAAATTGGATAGATATATGGACAGGAAAGGAATGGAGTGTTATGGTCTGAGTGCAGGTAGATGGGACTAGGTGAGAGTAAGTGTTCGGCACGGACCTGAAGGGCCGAGATGGCCTGTTTCCGTGCTGTAATTGTTATATGGTTATTGCATTGATATCGGCTGTTTGGACTCTGCGTTCCTGAAGACTTTCAGCGATAACATTGTCTTTTCATTAATATATGGAGGTTCCACTCTCATTCCTTCTTTTTGGGCGCGTGTGTGTGTGTGTGTGTGTGTGTGTGTGTATGTGTGTGCTTGTTCATGAGCTTGTGTGTATGTGTGCCTGTGAGTGTGTGTGTGCGCTCGTGTGAGTGTGATTTTGAGTGTGTGCCTGTGCATGTGTGCCTGTGCATGTGAATGTGTGTGTGTGCGCATGTGTGTGTGTGAGTGGGTGCGTATGTGAGTGTGTGCATGTGTGCGTGTGCATGTGCATGTGCATGCGTGTGTAAGCACATATAATGCAGGCGTAGTTGTAGAAAATCTATTTCAACATCTATCAGCATTTGTGAAGAAAAAAAATAAGTGTGTGTGTGTGTTAGTATGTGCGTGAGTGTGTGTGTGACTGTGTGTGTGTTTATATTGTTAATCCTCGTGCAATTGTGCAAATATGTTGAGTACATGGCACTATGTAAACGTTTCACGTGATTGTGCAGATGGGCGTTCACATAATAAGACATTGAATGTGGATTTCAATCTATATGTGGAAATAGAAATGTGTGCAGAAATATGCGTGACAGACGCACGGCAAATTACAAGTTCCCCTCATGCGGGCGGAAGAGGGTGAGTTGCTACGACGTCTCACATCCTGCCTTGGATCTGAATGGATTGGAAACAGGAGAAGGAGAGAAATGGAGATCCACAGACATGGACCCATATCTACCCAGCAAGAGCAATAATGTTGAAGTGAGTCCGCTATTCGTGCAGCTGTGACTTATCTCCCAAACCCCGATGTTACTGTGTGTGCAGTCTGCATCCGTTTTCCGTGAATGGTCGGCAAGATTTACACGTATCAACATCATCGTTTTGGCAAATGTTCTATATAATTAATTGGGTGGCCATGTGTTCAGCTCAAAATTGGAAGTTAAATGTATGTATTAATATTTATTTCAGAGAAAATTGAAACTAATTCATTCTTATTGACAGGAATTGACAGTGTCCATCAATACAAGGGAAACGTTGACAAAACTGGGTTTACCGCTAGACTTATTGACCGTTCTGACAATGGTCTTCATGGGGAGTGCTTCGTGCCCCACCAGACAGGAGAAGGAGGCTCCGCTAGCCCACTCCGCTGCCCCAACGGATAACAGGCTGTAGGTGAAGAATGTTTCATTGCCGTTCTCCGCCACCACCTCGGTGTTCTTGTACTTGCTCCAATGCACCCGCTTGTCATCATGCGTCCACGTTACGAAGACCCTGCGAGGGGAGAATCCTCTCACAAAGCAGGTGAGGGTGATAGTCTTGTGCGCGGAGATCTCTTCTGTCGGCGGCAGAAGGACTGAGACGGACGGTGTCAGCAGATGTTGACCTATGGGACAATTCAAATGGCGTTTATTTATTTGGGAGGTTTCACGGCAGTCGGCTCACGACCCGTGACCCGTACTGTCGCCGCTCCACACCAACTGGAGTACACGCGATGAACTGCAGGTAAGCACTGGCCATTGTTTCCAGCGTGGCGGGCCCGTTAAAACCCACCGAAATGGTCTATTTCTGCGCTGTAAATAATTATGGAAATCGGGATAAACGCGAGAGACATTTAGCCTACTTCAGAATTCCAAAAGTGAGGAGAAATGACGGTAGATAGAAGCGAGAGCTAAAGGGACAACAACAGTCCGAGTGCTTGGTGAACATTGGCCGTTTGCTCACTGTATTTCATCAACTAAGACATTATTTGTGTTTTTTCTTGATTCCTTTGGCATCTAAAAAGTTTCCGAAGTGATAAATCTGGCAGTAAAATTTTAAAATCGCCCATGGTTCTCAAGTGGGTTTTTACATACGAAAAGAAAACGCCTCTGAAGTAAAATTTACAGCCAGCTTTATCACTTCTGAGACTTTTTAGATACCAAAGGAATCAAGAAAAACCACAAATAATGCCTTACTGTTGATGAAATGCAGTGAGCAAACGCGAGAATTCCCAATATTTTAAAATTCTGATATCTGCACGGCCAATGTTCGCCAAGCACTTTAGCTGTTGTTGTCCCTTCAGCTCTCGCTTCTCTTTACCTTCATTTCACTTCACCTTTGGAATTCTGAAGTTGGGTACGTGTCCCTCACGCTTGCCCCGACTTCCACAATTTTTTACAGCGCAAAAATTCAACATTTTGGCGGTTTTGAACAGGTGGGAAAGTGTGCGTTTCTTGCATTAATAACATGTACCGGAAGCTGTGATGTCCTCCAGATGGATTGAGTGGCTCTGTGCATCAAGCCCAGTGACCTTACGTGCAACCCCCCTATTAACGGTATTACATTCCCCTTTTGTGACGTCTCTTTGTTCAGACATATACACCTGAATGTGCATCTCCCCTTTGCACGGGAGAAGATTTGTATGAAATGGGAAGTGTCAGTGATGCAGTTGAACAAAGGGGACTATGTAGGCATGAGGGAGGAGCAGGCCAAGGTAGACTGGAAAGGGATCCTAGCAGGAATGATGGTGGAACAGCAATGGCGGGAATTTTTGGGCAAAATCCGGAAGACACAGGATCACTTCATTCCAAAAAGAAAGAAAGATTCCAAGGAGAGTAGGAGGCAACTGTGGATGACAAAAGATAGAATAAGACTAAAAGAAAAAAAATGTATAACACAGGAAAGAGTAGCCGGAAGCCAGAGGATTGTGAAAATTTCATAGGACAACAGAAGGAAACAAAATGGGCAATACAGGCTGAAAAGATGAAGTACGAGAGGAAGCTGGCCAGGAATATAAAGAAGAAGAGTAAAAGCTTCTTTAGATATTTTAAGGGAAAAAGAGTAGCAAAGTCAAATGTGGGTCCCTTGAAGGCAGACAAGGGTGAAATTATTATGGGGAACAAGGGAATGGCAGAAGAGTTGAACAGGATCTGTCTTCACTAAGGAAGACACAAACAAACTCCCAGATGTACTGGAGAACAGGGGATCTAAGGGGGTAGAGGAACTGAAAGAAATGTTCATTAGGCGAGAAATAGTATTGGGTAGGCGAATGGGACTGAAGGATGATAAAACCCCTGGGCCTGATGATCTGCATCCCAGGGTCCTCAGGGAGGTGGCTCTCGAAATAGTGGAATCATTGGTGATCATTTTCCAATGTTCAATAGATTCAGGATCAGTTCCTGTGGATTGGAGGATAGCTAATGTTATCCCATATTTCAAGAAAGGAGCGAGAGAGAAAACGGGGAATTACAGACCAGTTAGCCTGACTTCGGTGGTGGGAAAGATGCTGGAGTCAATTATTAAAGAGGTAATAATGGGGCATTTGGATAGCAGTAAAAGTATTAGTCCAAGTCAACATGGATTTATGAAAGGGAAATCATGCTTGACTAATCTACTGGAATTTTTTGAGGATGTGACAAGTAAAATTACCTTTGATAAGGTCCCTCACTATTTCATTTTGCATAGATATTTCTTCTCCGACGGAGTGATCTCAATCATTAATTTTAGCTTTATCTCAGAAAAAAGAGCACCAGTCACCTCTGGCCCACAGAACCTCTCTGCAGCTACCCCGGCTCACCTTTCTTCCAGTTGATTTGTTTAGATTTTGGATACGGCAGATCTTCATAGCTCACCACACATTCGAAATAATCCCCACTCAGCCAGTCACGAGTCGAAATGTTTACTTTGCTCTCTACGATTTCCCCATGTTCTGTGGACTGGATATCTAATGCCAAAGGCACCTTTATGCGCTTCCAAGATACTGTGATACCGTAAGGTGCATCGGATACCAGACAGGTTAACGTCACGGTCATCTCCATTAACTCTTGTTCAACAGGTGGTGGAAGGATTGTAATCTTCAGTTCGTCGCAGGGACCATCATCTATAGCACAATAATTAATGTGAATATAAGCATTTCCAGGGATAATTGGGATGGAAGGTTTACACCAATCATTCACCCCCAGAACTTTAATGTGTACACGATCGCTTCCGAGTTGTGATTCTAGGAACTGTCGTCCTAAATCATCTTGAACTGACTCTAGTCTCTGTGCAGAGAACAACACAATGAATGAAATGTGAGATCGCACCATGGGCTATCGTTTTTTTGTACACTCATACCTTTAGTGTCCCTCTCCACTAATACTAGAAGAGTCTCGACCCGAATCGTCACCTGTTCCTTTTCTCTAGAGATGCCTAACCCGCTGTTATCCGGCATTTTGTGTCCACTTTCGGTGTAAACCAGCATCAGCACTTCCTTCCTATGTCCATGTCAGTGAAGTTCTACCACTGTAAGCACTAATGTTTACACTAATACCCGAGACACACCACGGATGTATTTCTTACCTTGCCTACTGATATTTTGGCTTTTTATATGTTTTTCATGGTTGACTTGGCAGGTATAGACGGCACGTCCGTTCCACTCTAGAGCTGGGATTGTCAACTGGCTGGTCGCTGAGAAGTTACCGTTAACGTTCACCTGGAAGGCGGGAGAGGTGACGATGCCAGAATCCACTTGCTTTCCATTCTTCAGCCAGTTCACAGCAAATTTTGCTGGGGTGAAATCGTTGACCAAACACACGGCGATCGCTTTTTTGCTGCGCTTGATTTCATCAAGGGAAGTTACGGTAATGGTGACGGTTGGATGATATACCACATGTTCTGAAAGAAAATAAACTTCATTGGAATTGCTCTAAAACAATCGTCGATTAATATTGACACATTATTTTGACCAAAAAATAAATCACTTTTTCCGATTAAACGTAGCCACCCACTCACTTGGACTTGCAGAGATGCTGCTAAATTCTTTGTTTACCATGGTACATCGAGTGCTCGTAAATGGGGAAATTATAGCTCGGTAATGCCCCTGTCCCACTTAGGAAACCTGAACGGAAACCTCTGGAGACTTTGTGCCCCACCCAAGGTTTCCGTGCGGTTCCCGGAGGTTTTTGTCAGGTTCCCAGAGGTTTTTTCAAATTTTTGAAATAATGGCCGGAACATAGAAGAAGCGGAAACCACTTTCGACCATTAGGGAGACTGACGAAAACCTCCGGGAACCACACGGAAACATTGGGTGGGGCGCAAAGTCTTAGAGGCTTCCGTTCTGGTTTCCTAAGATGGACAGGGGCATAAGTGGTTGTCACATGGATGTTATGGGCCAACTGTTCTGCTTCTGTCCTCTATGTCTGTGTCTGTGCTTTTAATACCCTTGATAATGTTCTCAACATGATGCACTCAGCCACTTCGATTGTTCGCGAGTTAAAATGTAACTTATCTACGGATAGATCAGTTCCTCGCGATTTATATGAACGTGCTCGTGATGATAATACATTTATGAGCACTCTTTTCAAGCTCTCTTCCAAGTCATTTTGGTTTTTTATGATTTTGTAAATGGTGAATTGCCTCGATAATTTAAGCACCACCTTTCGTTCCATGCCAAGAACGAACGACAGTGCTTCGGTATTATAAATATCGCTCTCGCTCCTCGGTGCCAGGAAACAAAACTTACCGTTTTATCCAATCAACAACAGCAGATGGTGTTCAATTTTTTTTTTAAAGCAAAGAGCTGGAATAATTTAGCGGGCAAGGCATATTGTCACTTTCTGTTGAGATAGAAACATAGAAAATAGGTGCAGGAGGAGACCATTTGGCCCTTTGAGCCAGCACCGCCATTCATTGTGATCACGGCTGATCGTCCCCAATCAATAACCCGTGCCTGCCTTCTCCCCATATCCCTTGACTCCACTAGCCCCTAGAGCTCTATCCAACTCTCTCTTAAATCCATCCAGTGACTTGGCCTCCACTGCCCTCTGTGGCAGTGAATTCCATAAATTCACAATTCTCGGGGTGAAAACTTTTTTTCTCACCTCAGTCTTAAATGACCTCCCCTTTATTCTAAGACTGTGGCCCCTGGTTCTGGACTTGCCCAACATTGGGAACATTTTTCCTGCATCTAGCTTGTCCAGTCCTTTTATAAGTTTATATGTTTATATGTTTCTATAACATTCCCCCTCACCAGCAGAGCTACCCCCGCTCCTCTGCCCACCTGCCTGTCCTTTCGATAGGATGTCTAACCCTGAATATGAAGTTTCCAGGCCCGATCCTCCTGCAGCCACGTCTCAGTAATCCCCACAATGTCATATCTACCAACCTTCAACTGAGCCTCAAGCTCATCTACTTTACTTCTTATACTTCACGCATTCATATACAATACTTTTAATTCCTTACGCATCTCACCTTTCACATCGATCCCTATTACACTTGGCCATACTCTCCTATCCCTTTGTGAGCTTCCTTTCCCGCAAATTATATGCATTGCATCATGGATTGGTTCGGCAATTTGAAAGTCCAGGAACGGAAAAAGACTGCAAAAAGTTGCAATCACTGCCCAGTCTATAACCGGCGCTGACCTCTACATCATCAAAGGGATGTATCGGAGTTGCTGCCTCAAAAAAGGCAGCCAACATCATCGGAGACCCACACCATGCGGGCCACACACTCATCTCACCACTGCCATCGTGAAGAAGGTACAAGAGCCTGAGAACTGTAACGTCCAGGCTATTAAACAGTACAACCTCATAAGCTCTGAACGACAATAGACTATTATTATTGCACTGTTATTGTTTGTTCTTTGAATATGTACACACACACACACACACACACACACACACACACACACACACACTGAACTTTTTTTCTCACTCTCGTTTATCATATTATTTATGATGTTCACATATTCTGTTGTGCTGCAGCAAGCAAGAATTTAATTGTTCTATCTGGGACACATGACAATAAAACACACTTGACCCCAACTCCACCCTCAGCCTTGCATTGCACCCCAACACGAACCTGGTACTTTCACTTTATACTCTTTTTGGTTGTGCCAAACCACACAGAAGATGTCGCTTCCCCCAGCCACTGCCTCTGTGATGGTTAACTCGCTGCTCCGGGTGTAAGTTCCCAACTTATTGAACACTGCCGGGTATTCCTTCACTCCATCGACCAGGTCTGTATCATCTTTCTTCCAAGAGACACTGGCGCCCGCAGGGGAATAGCCCAACGCCAAACAACCGTAGGTGAACGAACCACTGGAGCCGCGATCCTCGCACGTGAAGAGAATGAAGGGGCTGGGGGGGGAATCAGCCGCTGCAAGTCAAAGGTCACATGAATGTTAAACTCTCTCTCTTGCTCATTTTGCAAAATATTCAGTGCGAAGAATCATTATACAGCAATTCGTTACGCAATATTCTATTTCATGAAACTTCACCCGAGTATCATAAACTATTAGTTCAACATAGAAAATGGAAACATAGAAAATAGGTGCAGGAGGAGGCCATTCGGCCCATCGAGCCAGCACCGCCATTCGTTGTGATCATGGCTGATTCAACATTCCACCTTGATCCCACCTTGGAGCTCATTGGCTGAAAACTTCTTGGGGTGCCAATATCTGGCAGTTACTGTCAAATGTATGCACAATTTTGAGTTGGAAATATATCAATAGGCCTCCAGTATTAATTACTGTAAAATTCCCTGGGTTTCTCAGGAATGCTCAATGGCCATAACTAACGTTACAATCTCACCAAACTCCTTGTTGTGACTGGGGATGATGGAGTAAGGGCAGAACTGGGGGACACAGTGTGGACACGTGTGAGGGCCTCGTCTATGGTAAACGTGGGGAATACCAGCTCCTCTAAAGAATGAGGACCGCGGATATTCTGGTATGGAACAACTCATCTTGGGAGCAGTTGCGCGGAGATGGTTGAATTTGGGAATAGGACATAGAGTCTTTGCAGGAGGCAAGGTTGGAAGAGCTGTAGTCCTGATAGCTGTGAGAGTCCGTAGATTTGCAATTTACGACAGTCGATAGTCTATCTCCTGCGATGGAGACGGTGAAATCAACAAAGTGGAGGTATGTGTCGGGGATGGACCCGGTGAAATTGATCGTAGGGTCTCAGTTAGTAGCTAATGAAGTCCATGAGTTCTCCACGAGTATAGGAGGAAGAATATGGGGATAGGGGCAGTCTGTGTCAGGGTTTGTTCCATGTACCCAACCAAATGGAAATTAGTGGAATGTTGGAAACGAAATGTTCTGCTATTTTAATTATAGAACAGGGTATCCCACTAATATTTGAATAGAATGAGAATTGGAATCGATGGCTCAAAGGAGGATTTGACTGACGTCAAAATTACATTTGCATTAATTTAATTAAAATTAAATAATTTAGATAGGTTTCGCTTGGACCCATGAGATGGGTTTTTGATAGGGGGCGCCGTCCTGTATGGTATGGCTGCCCAGCCTGCAGCTGTATGTTTTTCACCCTTTTCTTTATTTTAGTGTGTTTAAAGTGTTTTGTTTTTGGAGTCTATTCTTTTTGTGGGAGGGGGGGTGGGGGGAGGGGGAAACTACTTTTCCTGGTCCCTACCTGGTCGGAGAGGCAGCCTTTCTCCGGGCTCGACCCATCCTCGCGGCCCACCAGCGGGCCTGGAGCGTCGTTTCCTGAGGAGACCGCCCAGAACCTCGGCTTCGGCAGCGGCGGAGCGCCATCGCGGGGCGGAGCAGGTGATGCCTTGCCTGGGTCGCCGCGCTGGAACTCCGGTGAGCTGAGACCGCCGAGACAAACATCGCGGAGCCGCGGGTCTGTGGAGCGGCCAGCAGCGGGAGGCGGCGTGAACTTTAACATTGGGAGCCAGTGGGGGAGCTCCATTCAGCGCGGCCTTGTCGGCTTCGGAAGCCGCGGACTCCAGTAGGAAGCGGCCGTTCCAGGTGTCCCAAGCCACTGAGAGGATTCTCCCGACGCCGGAGCACCATCACCCGGCGAGAACGGCCTGGAACATTGGGCCTCCGTGAAGGCGACTATGGAGGCCTCAATAGGCCTGACTATGGGTGGACATGGGTTGGGGACTGGACTTTGTGCCTTCCCTCATAATGGGAACCATTGTGGGGGGAATGTTTTTTATGTTTAAATCTCTTTATTAGTGTTATGTCTGTATTCTTTATTTTATGTGCTGCATGGCAAGAAACATTTCACTACACCAATTGGTGTATGTGACAAATAAACTAACCTTGAACCTTGAACCTTGAGAGTGCCCATGGCAAAACCTTTGATTTGGAGGGAAGAGTTTTGGTTTTATAAATGGTTCAGAGACTATCCGATCAATTCACAGAAATTGGAAAGATGACTGGTTTACCATATCGGGCTCCCGAACATAAATTGAGAGAAGACAAAAAAAAAAAAATCACAATCTTGCCGTGAACTTTTCCCTAAAATGTGTCAATCGAACCAAACCAACTAAGGAGGTGGATGGGATTGAAATGGTAGCTCTATTATTTAACGACAAATAACACACCTAAAATGTCACTTAGCACTGTATTTTGTGCTCCTATCACTCACGAAAATATACTGATCATTTGTAAGCCGACAGTAATTACAAGTAAATTCCGAAAAGCAATCCAGCCGACATTGGATAAGAACATTACATTCATACCAGATAAAAAATATGTAAGAGATTGCATTGGTAAAGATTTTAATGAACTCTCTCAATATAATGTCTACATTAATAAACGTTATGTATTCCAACATCTGGAAGCTAAATGTAGCATATAAATTGTAAGAACACTCCTGACTCAAAATTAATAATATTACGGATATTAGAACAGATCAATTAATAACAACGAATAAAAGAATTTTTATCGATCACAGTTTAATAAATAGGAAAAAATTAATATTGAAATTTTGGAAAGGTCCTACATCCCCCACAATCAAAATGTGGATTACAGGAATGTCGGAGACACTTCACCTGGAAAGATTAAGACTTGTCCTACTGGGCAAGTTGGATCAATTCAGAGGGATATGGTCTCCATTTATTGAATATTTAAAGGGTCAAAATGGCTCGGTGCGAGAACCTGACTGAAGCCTGAATGAAGGAATAGATGAAGAATCACATATAATAATCCATGGATATATCTCCAATGATGTATAACCTGCTTAATACTTCATTCATCTTTTTGATTTTCTATTTTTACTTTATTTTTCTCTATTATTTTCTACCTGTATTAAAAAAAAATTTAAATGCATAGAAGTACAAATCAGAAATAATTGTTAATATTAATGTGACATGTATATTCTTCCTTTAATATGTACTTCTAATAAAAATATTTAACAAAAAGAAAAACAAATAAATAAATAAATAGTAAGAACATGTTAGTACTTCGCCATTGAATCAATTGGCACAGGTTTCAAATGTTTGTCTGTGTGCATCATTGCAATGGACTGTCCCTTAATGGATTCAAAAATTAATCAAATGAATATTAATGTTTTTGCAATGACGCTCAGTTCCGTTTCCAGCATCTTTAAAACGAGTTTACGTTTACAATATCATCGGCACTGGAGAACGAATGATTAACGTTGTATCACTGTCTGATCGGAAACAAATTAAAAAGATACCCATCATAAATTACAACCTGCAATCTATTAAAAAAAATTCTAAGTTTGCTTCGTGACTTTAACGGCAAAAGTCTTTAATTCATATAGAGGAAGTCTACTTTTAATATTGAAAATGCACAATGTTGGTAAATCAATGTTTTAATTAATTAAATGCAAATGTAATTTTGAACGTCGCTCAAACCCTCCTATGAGCCATCGATTTAAATTCTGATTCTATTCAAGGATTAGTTGGATACCCTGTTCTATAATTAAAATAGCAGAAAATGTCGTTTCCAACATTCCACTTCATTTCCCCAATTTTCTTTTTTTTAACCGTAAATTACATTTTTCATTAGCAATTTAGTAAATAGAGGAACGTTATGTTTAAATGACATTGGGCGCCGTAGACAAAATTTGATTTCAAATTGTCTTTCTAATAAATGCGTGGATTAAAAATTATTTAAATACTACAGCTATTCCGAAATGTCCCCATTTGACAGTCAAGGTATTTTCCAAATAGGTAATGTCGTGGTATTGAACAGGAAATTGAGACATGGGTCATCGGGTCGGGCAACACTTGTGGAAGGGGAAAACCAATACATTTCCAGGTCAACGATACTTGGATGACCAGTTCATGGCAAATTCAATTAAGATTAGAGATGGAACAAAGAAATAGATCTTTCTGCCAACCGAATCCACGGCGACACACACGTTCTACGTTATCGCATCCACCCCTGACACACCAGGGACAATCACACAGGTCAATTAAACTTCAAACCTGCACGTCTTCGGGACGTGGGAGGAAAGCAGAGCACCAGTAAATAGCATTTAAACCACAGGGAAAATGCACAAATTCCTACACAGTCTGCCACTGATTTCGGAAACGTAGTCGGCGCTCTGGCGCTACCAGCTGTCTTTCTGGTCCCCTGCCTGAGATTTGACTTTCGCCGCAGGTTGCCTGACCCTTTAAGTGTTTGCAGAATGTATTGGTCTTATTAATTTACATCAATTCCTGCTTATTTTTAAACATATGTCTTCTTTGCGTTTATTGAAATAACCCAATCCGACAGCAATACCCGGTCGTTGCCATTCGAATTGAACATACAAAAACATCCAATTGTGCAACACCATCGTCTCCCGCAATGACCGGCTGAATGATACCGCTGATGGGCTGAATCACACAACACACATTGACTGAAACTCTTCACAAAAATCCAAATATCTCTGTCCATAGACCACCGAAATTCATTGGCCCAAAGACGGCCGAGCCAATCATTGTTGAAATAACATAATAACAAATGGACTCCACCAATACATAGATACATAGACAATAGATAGATCCTGTTACTGCTAACCAAACGCGCCGATGTTACTTATTTGCTAATTGACTCCAGCATCTCTCCCACTACCGATGTCAGGCCAACTGCTCTGTCATTCCCTGCTTTCTCTCTCCCTCCTATCTTGAAAAGTGGGATAGCATTATCTACCCTTAATCCACAGGAACTGATGCAGAATGTATAGGACATTGGAGAGTGATTACCAATGCTTCCACGATATGGAGACACACCGCCTTCCCAACCCATTGTTCAAGCGATCTTGATTGCAACATGCTCCTTAATTGAGTTCAACAAAGAAACTGACAAGTTACTAAAGAACTTTGCACTTCTGTGCTTTGCTGCAAGAAAATGATACATCTTCAATGCAAGTTTTGTTAGCCATTGGATCAAAGGTAGCAATGCGATTCCACCAATTAATACATACACTTCTTAAATACAAAACTTGGACATTTTACACCCAGGATTTATCCCTTTCTATCGTTTGTTTCATATAGAAACATAAAAACATAGAAAATAGGTGCAGGAAGAGGCCATTCGGCCCTTCGAGCCAGCACCGCCATTCATTGTGATCATGGCTGATCATCCCCAATCAATAACCCGTGCCTGCCTTCTCCCCATATCCCTTGATTCCACTAGTCCCTAGAGCTCTATCTAACTCTCTCTTAAATCCATGTGTTGAGAAATATGCGTTGAGAACAAACAAACTGAGACAAAGTACCCGCTGTTGATCAGAAAACACAGTTAGATGCATCGCTGATCTTGGACAACAACAGTCTCAAACAATTTGAAAGCATGGTGAAGGCAAATTCAAGCACATTTTTCGACTAATTAGGAACTAAATCACACCCGTTCCATCATCAAAGGATCGAAGTCATAGCATACAAGGCACGTTTAATTTGGTAATCTTACTGCAGCGAAATCACATAACATTCTAAAGCAACATCGATCCAACATTGCAATGAATTGGTAATTAATGCAGAAGACAATTATTGGAAATATATATTAAAATTACAACTGGATACATCTAGAGACTGAATAGGATGAAGTTTCTTACCGTTGGTTATGGTCAACATGGTGCCTCCTCCCCAGTAGTCAAAACCCGTAAGTATTCTACCCACCGCATACACAGTGAGACAGACCCACACAAAAACCTCCCATACAGTTCACACTTGGGTTTCATTTGAAATGGCCTTCGACACGATTTTAAATGGCCCAGCAGTTCACAGAGAACATAGAAACATAGAAAATAGGTGTAGGAGTAGGCCATTCGGCCCTTCGATCATCCAACGCAGTATCCCGTACCTGCCTTCTCTCCATACCCTCTGATCCCCTTAGCCACAAGGGCCACATCTAACTCCCGCTTAAATATAGCCAATGAACTGGAACATAGTAGACATAACACCAACAATCTCCCTGCATCTCAACTGCGTAATGGAATCAGCATATATTCGTGGTCTATGATTGTACACAACGCTGTCGGTATGAGTGAAGGAAAGAACAAACCAATCTCACTTCAATGCGCTGGTTACATTTTGAATAATTGCTAGGTTTATTCTTTGAACCCTTTTTAAACAATGGAACAACATATCGTGTTGGATTTGCCAACGGTAGTTTGCGCTCCATTTTCCGACTGTTATTATAGCTGTTGAAAAAAAATTCTCACCTCTGGTCTTTGATGGTGAAAGCTGGACTTCCCAACGTGCCGCTCTTGTCACTGAATCCTCACACTGTGTCTCTCGCACAGTAATAGACAGCGGTGTCTTCGATCCTCAGGTCCCTGGCGGTCACGGTGAACATATTATTCGAATTGTCTTTGGACGGAGTAAATCGGCTCTCTATCCCCGGAGCGATGTTCTTGCTATAATAACTGTTGTAGGAAATCAGCCACTCCAGCCCCTGCCCAGGGACCTGACGGACCAAATACATTGCGTAGCTGCTAAGAGTGAACCCGCTGGTTTTACATTCCAGTGTAATGGAGCCTCCAGGACGGGCCGTCGCTGTCTTGGGCTGAGTTAGAACGACATCGGAATGGACATCTGCAAGTTATAAAAGGCATGAATGGTGAGGATAAAATACTGACAATTAATCCCCGACACTAATTATCAAGAGGAAAGACATTGGGAGGGTTGAAGAGTGGGTAGAAGGGGAATGGCATTGGGGATCTACCACTGAGAAACATGCGTGAGGATTTTGTCCAACTCGTTACTCACGGACTATTAACGCCAGGAATAGACTCAGTGAAACCGCCGACCTCATCCCGCTGGGAAGTGTGACCCGGTTTGTTTCTGTACAGAACCTCGCAACAAACCCACTGCAAGGAAGATGGATTTCGGACCCTCTTAGAGAGAATTAAATACCCGGCAACAGAGGGCGTGGCTGTGGGCGGGGCCTGTAAACCGAGTGGTGCAACGGGCGGAGCTGAGACACGGCTCCCATTGAAACATAGAAACACAGGTGCAGGAGTAGGCCATTCGGCCCTTCGAGCCTGCACCACCATTCAACATGATCATGGCTGATCATCCAACTCAGTATCCTGTACCTGCCTTCTCTCCATACCCTCTGATCCCTTTAGCCACAAGGGTCATATTTAACTCCCTCTTAAATGTAGCCAATGAACTGGCCTCAACTACCTTCTGTGGCAGAGAATTCCACAGACTCACCACTCTGTGTGAAAAATGTTTTTCTCATCTCGGTCCTAAAAATGTTCCCCCTTATCCTTAAACTGTGACCCCTGGTTCTGGACTTCCCCAACATCGGGAACAATCTTCCTGCATCTAGCTGTCCAACCCCTTGAGAATGTTGTAAGTTTCTATAAGATCCCCCCTCAATCTTCTAAATTCTTATAGAAACTGACAAAATTTTTAAGGGGTTGGACAGGCTAGATGCAGGAAGATTGTTCCCGATGTTGGTGAAGTCCAGAACAAGGGGTCACAGTTTAAGGATAAGGGGGAAATCTTTTTGGACCGAGATGAGAGAAACATTTTTCACACAGAGAAGGTAGTTGAGGCCAGTTCATTGGCTATATTTAAGAGGGAGTTAGGTGTGGCCCTTGTGGCTAAAGGGATCAGGGGGTATGGAGAGAAGACAGGGACAGGATACTGAGTTGAATGATCAGCTATGATCATATTGAATGGCCGCGCAGGCTCGAAGGGCCGAATGGCCTACTCCTGCAGCTATTTTCTATGTTTCCATGTAATGTAATGGGCTCAAGAAACGACCATGCGTCGCAAAACCTATATTGAGTCCACTGGGAAAAAATAAATGTTTCATAGATAGATAGTTACTTGAGGTAACAGAGGTTGAAACCTTCCCATGTGATTCAGCGCAGTCTAATTTAAAACAGACCGACAAGGCAACAGTTCGGGAGATTATGTTTCATTGCACCGCTGTATTCAGTGGTTTCGAAATGCCAGGATGCAAAAGCACAGCCTATGCATTGACAGTTGACCACATTAATTGAAGGATGAAAACCATAGATTCAGGCTGAACAAAATGGAAATAAAATGAAAAGAGATGTGAGTGTGTGAGCAATATTTGAGGCAGACAGACAGACGGACGGACAGACACAGACAGACACAGACAGACAGGCCTTTGTTGTTTTCAAAGGTAGACACAGAATGCTAGTGACATAGAAACATCGAAAATAGGTGCAGGAGGCCACTCGGCCCATCGAGCCAGCACGGCCATTCATTGGGATCATGGCTGATCGTCCGCTATCAATAACCCGTGCCTATCTTCTCCCCATATCCCTTGATTCCACTAGCCCCAAGAGCTCTATCTAACACTCTCTTAAATCCATCCAGTGATTTGGCCTCCACTGCCCCCTGTGGCAGAGAATTCCATAAATTCACTACTCTCTGGGTGAAAACGTATTTTTCTCCCCTTTATTCTAAGACATTTATTCCCCTTTATTTTGACGTTTCTGGTCGAGACCCTTCTTCAGACTTCTCCAGAGATACAGTCTGTCACCGTTGAGTTACTCCAGCATTTTGTGTCTACCTTCGATTTAAACCAACACCTGCAGTTCCTTCCTACACATTCGTTGTCAATATCGAATCATATTGGGACTGTCCATTCCAATTTCGAGTTTAGTTACAGAAAAGGCAGTAGGGAGAAATGATAATAATGCAAACACAACGTTATATTAAAATGCCATCATGAGTTCCAAAGGAAATTAATGGATGTTGTGGTGCAGGAGTGGAATTGTAGATCTGTCGAGTGATTGGAGAAATTATCGGCATTAGGGATGATTCCTGTGGTGTTGATATTCCATAGAGCAAAGTTGAATGAAGACAAGTTCCAAACAATGAATCAATGAACACATTTGTTGGACAGTGTTACAATGATCCAGACTGCACTGGTTGGGCGAATGGTGTCTAATAGAGATATCTGAAGAAGAATCCACTAGTGTTATCTGAGGAGATAGATAGAAATAGTCATTAACCGATGCGTGAGGAAAACACGAGGAATGTCGAACATTTAAGGTGCAGACAGGCAAATCAATGTTCCTGCGTTCCAACATACTATTCTTCCACGACTTTGAATTGGAATTAATCATTGTATTTTCTGTGCATCTATGAATTTGTTACGTGTGGCATTCAAATGTATGCAGAGAATGCTATTGATCCCAGCCATTGTTGGAAAATATGATACATGTTCTTAGTTAACCTAGCTTTGTAGGGAGTATTGTGTTAAAGAAGGAACTGCAGATGCTGGAGAATCGAAGGTACACAAAAGGCTGGAGAAACTCAGCGGGTGCAGCAGCATCTAAGGAGCGAAGGAGATATCTCCTTCGCTCCTTAGATGCTGCTGCACCCGCTGAGTTTCTCCAGCCTTTTGTGTACCTTTGTAGGGAATATTATTGACTACCATCATCCATATGCACTTCAACTTTGTTTATTTTTTCTACGAGTGAACGTTGACAACTTAAAATAAATATCTCTGAAGTAGTCAGTTGGGAGATTTGCATTTCGTTCTCACTTTATCAGTTTTGCACCTCTCGGGAAACATTGACTCCGTTTCTGTCCTTCAGTAAACGAACTTAGGTCTGGGGCTGTTGAAATCAGCGTTTATTTAAATCAGCTCATCTCTGTTTCCAGCCATTTTTAGAGCAACACAAACAAGGCAATGAAGACACCATTCTCAACAGCGATGATGTTTTAAAGATATTGGCAGTTGGCGCGAATCAACTGAATTCTCTGAAGGAGTCTATTTCTTCATTTCTCATTCAAATAAATTGATGGGATTTTAAATTATGGATTCACTTCAGAATATTATTTTGCTGCCCACTTGAATCTCCACTTGCAGGGATGTTTGAGCAAACGAGGTCAATGGAGGAATCACAAAGCGGATGACACAAAGTTGGGTGGCAGTGTGAACTGTGAAGAGGATGTTAGGAGGTTACAGGGCGACCTGGACAGGTCGAGTGAGTGGGGAGATGCGTGGCAGATGCAGTACAATATAGACACATGTGAGGTTATTCACTTCAGCGGAAAAAACAAGGGGGCAGATTATTATCTCAATGAGCTTAGGTTAGGTAAGTGGGAGGTACAGAGAGACCTGGGTGACCTTGTACACCAGTCACTGAAAGTTGGCGTGCAGGTACAGCAGGCAGTGAAGGAATCTAATGGAATGTTGGCCTTCATAACAAGATGATTTCAGTACAGGAGTAAAGAGGTTCTTCTGCAATTGTACAGGGCTCTGATATGACAACATCTGGAGTATTGTGTACAGTTTTGGTCTCCTAATTTCAGGAAGGACATCCTTGTGATTGAGGCAGTGCAGCGTAGGTTCACGAGATTGAAACGTTTTCACCCGGAGAGTTGTAGAATTTGTAGAATTCCCTGCCACAGAGGGCAGTGGAGGCCAAATCACTGGATGGATTTAAGAGAGAGTTAGCTAGAGCTCTAGCGGCTAGTGGAGTCAAGGGATATGCGGAGAAGGCAGGCACGAGTTATTGATTGGGGACAATCAGCCATGATCACAATGAATGGCGGTGCTGGATCGAAGGGTCGAATGGCCTCCTCCTGCACCTATTTTCTACATTTCTAATTTTCTATGTTTGATACTTGAAGCGTCATATGTGAGAAACATATCCTGTTCCTGCTTTTTCCAATATCCCATGATTCCTTTAGTTCTGAGATCTAAACCTAACTCTCTCTTGAAAAGATCCAGTGAATTGGCCTCTGATGCCTTCACTGGCAGAAAATTCAACAGATTCACAACTCTCTGGGTGAATTTTTTTATCCTCATCTCAGTCCTACATGGCCTATCCCTTATTCTTAAACTGTGACCCTGGTTCTGGTCTCCCCCAAGGGCGGGAACATTTTTCCTGCATCGAGCCTCTCAGTCCCGCCATGCCGGGAATAAACCTGGTGAAATTAATGGATGTTATGGTCCACTGCACTACCTCAATAGCAATAATGTCCTTCCTCAAATTAGGAGACCGAAATTGCACACTATACTACAAGTGCGGTGTCACCAGGGGCTGTACAACTGCCAGTAGGACCTCCTTACTCCTAAACTCAAATCCTCTCGCAATGAAAGCCAATTTGCCATTAAGTTTTTCTTCTTCCAGTCCCCCCCCACCACCCCCCCACCCTCACATCAGTCTGAAGAAGGGTTTCGACCTGAAACGTTGCCCATTTCCTTTGCTCCATAGATGCTGCCTCACCCGCTGAGTTTCTCCAGCATTTTTGTCATTAGATTTCTTCACTGCCTGCTGTGCCTGCATGCTTACTTTCAGTGACTGAAGCACACCCAGGTCTCACTCAACCTCCCCTTTTCCAAATCTGACACCATTCGGATAATAAACTGCCTTCCTGTTCTTGCCACCAAAGTGGATAACCTCACGTATCCACATTATATTGCCACCTTGCAGCCTCATAGCATCCTCATCGCAGATCACACTGCCACCCAGCTTTGTGTCATCCGTAAACCTATCTTGGAAATGTCACATTTAATTCCCCTCATCTAAATCGTTAATATATATTGTAAATAACTGGGGTCCCAGCACCGAGCCTTGCCGCATCCCATTAGTCACTGCCTGCCATTCTGAAAAGGACCAGTTAATTCCTACTCTTTGCTTCCTGTCTGCCAACCAGTTCTCTATCCATGTCAGTACCCTACCCCCAATACCATGTGATCTAATTTTGCCCACCAATCTCTTGTGTGGGACCATGTCAAAGGCTTTTCGAAAGTCCAGATACACCACATTCACCGGCTCTCCCTTATCCATTCTACTGGTTACATCCTCAAAAAATTCCAGAAGATTAGTTAAGCATGATTTCCCCTTCATAAATCCATGCTGACTTTGACCAATCCTGTCACTGCTTTCCAAATGGGCCGCAATAACATCATTAATAGTCGACGCAAACCACGACCGATTTAAGGCTAACTGGTCTATAATTTCCTGTTATCTCTATCCCTCCTTTCTTAAAAGGTAGAGGTACATTGGCTACCCTCCAGGACACAGGAACGTATCCAGAGTTGGAAGAACATTAGAAACAGAAACACAGAAAAAAAGGTATTGCAGGAGGCCATTCGGCCCTTCGAGCCAGCACCACCATTCATTGTGATCATGGCTGATCGTCCCCTATCAATAACCCATGCTTGCCTTTTCCCCATATCCCTTGACTCCACTAGCCCATAGAGCTCTTTCTAACTCTCTCTTAAATCCATCCAGCGACTTGGCCTCCATTGCCTTCTGTGGCAGGGAATTCCATAAATTCACAACTATCTGGGTGAAATAAATTTTTCTCACCTCAGTCTTAAATGACCTCCCCTTTATTCTAAGGCTGTGGCCCCTGGTTCTGGACTCGCCCAACAGTGGGAACATTTTTCCTGCATTTAGCTTGTCCAGTCATTTGATAATTTTATGTTTCTATAAGATACTCCCTCATCCTTCTAAACTCCAGTAACTACAAGCCTAGTCTTTTCAATCTTTCCACATATGACAGTCCCGCCATCCCAGGGATCAATCTCGTGAACCTACGCTGCACTGCTTCAATCACAAGGATGTCCTTCTTCAAATTAGGAGACCAAAACTGTACACAATACTCCAGATGTGGTCTCACCAGAGCCCTGTGCAACTGCAGAAGAACCTCTTTACTCCTACACTGAAATCTTCTTATTATGAAGGCCAACATTCCATTAGCTTTCTTCACTGTCTGCTGTACCTGTAAGCCAACTTTCAGTGACCGGTGTACAAGGACACCCAGGTCTCGCTGCACCTCCCCCTTACCTAACCTAACCCCAATTTAGATAATAATCTGCCCGCTTGTTTTTGCCACCAAAGTGGATATCCTCACATTTATCTATATTACTAGACTAAGTGGGACCCGTTGGGTCCCATGTTCACACAGGAAGGCTGGTCCCCCTGGAAAAGGTGTGGCCTTCATGGCGTGATTGGCAGGAGAGAGACTCTCAACATTTTTTAAACAGTAATACCACTTTTATTTTTAATTGATGGGAAGAATCCTCTGCACCTGCTGAGCGGAGGGCGACTGAGTAAGATGGCCAAAAATCACAGCCATAAGTAGTAGCGTTTTATCTAAAATCATTATGCAGTGCAAACAGGAAGTTACCCAAAGCAGCCAAACCATCATTTGCAGTAAGTAGTGCCTTTTAACTTCAACCCAAAGCAGCCAAACCACCATTTGCAGTAAGTAGTGCCTTTTAACTTCAACCCAAAGCAGCCAAACCACCATTTGCAGTAATTAGAGCCTTTTAACTTCAACCCAAAGCAGCCAACCACCATTTGCAGCAAGTCGTGCCTATAGAAACATAGAAACATAGAAACATAGAAATTAGGTGCAGGAGTAGGCCATTCGGCCCTTCGAGCCTGCACCGCCATTCAATATGATCATGGCTGATCATCCAACTCAGTATCCTGTACCTGCCTTCTCTCCATACCCTCTGATCCCCTTAGCCACAAGGGCCACATCTAACTCCCTCTTAAATATAGTCAATGAACTGGCCTCAAACTGGCCTCAACTACCCTCTGTGGCAGAGAGTTCCAGAGACCCACCACTCTCTGTGTGAAAAAAGTCCTTCTCATCTCGGTCCTAAAGGATTTCCCCCTTATCCTTAAGCTGTGACCCCATGTCCTGGACCTCCCCAACATCGGGAACAATCTTCCTGCTATCTTCAACCCAAAGCAGCCAAACCACCATTTACAGTAAGTAGTGCATTTTAACTTCAAACCAAAGCAGCCAAACCACCATTTGCAGAAAGTAGTGCCTTTTAACCTGAACCAAAGCAGCCAAACCACCATTTGCAGTAAGTAGTGCCTTTTTGCCTCAACCCAAAGCAGCCAAACCACCATTTGCAGTAAGTAGTGCCTTTTTGCCTCAACCCAAAACAGCCAAACCACCATTTGCAGTAAGTAGTGCCTTTTTGCCTCAACCCAAAGCAGCCAAACCACCATTTGCTGTAAGTAGTGCCTTTGAACTTCAACCCAAAGCAGCCAAACCACTATTTGCAGTGAGTAGTGCCTTTTAACTTCAACCCAAAGCACCCAAGCCACCATTTGCAGTAGTGCCTTTTAACTTCAACCCAAAGCACCCAAGCCACCATTTACAGTAGTGCCTTTTATCTTCAACCCAAAGCAGCCAAACAACCATTTGCAGGCAGTGCCCTTTTACTTCAAACCAATGAAATTTTCATTTTCAAACCTCATTAAGGGCACTCACAGTTTAGTAGACATGTGTTCAGTGCTATTCAGAGATCAGAGAGACGTGAACCTCTGGCTTCCTCCATCTTTCAGAGACTGAGGCACACCACTTCCTGGTTTCATAGTCCCTCCCCCTCCCTCCAGCAGGGGCAGCAGAGAGAATGGGGAATTTTTAAAAAACATTAATATATCTCTGAATTTTCATCGATGGGAAAAATCCTCTGGTCCAGGAAGGCGGAGGGGGGCTCTGAACGAGTGGGCCAAAAATGACGGCCGCAGGTGGTGGTGTTCTCTCGGAAATCACAGCACAACGAGCCAAAAGCGGTCAAGATCAGATTTTAGTAATATAGATACTGCATCTGCCACGCATCTGCCCACTCACACAACCTGTCCAGGTCACCCTGCAACCTCCTAACATCCTCTTCACAGTTCACACTGCCACCCAGCTTTGTGTCATCTACAAACTTGCTAGTGTTGCTCCTAATTCCCACTAACAAATCATTAATATAAATGGTAACCAGTTGCGGCCCCAACACCGAGCCTTGCGGCACTCACTCGCCACTGCCTGCCATTCTGAAAAGGACCCGTTCACTCCTACTCTTTGCTTCCGGTCTGCCAACCAATTTTCTATTCATGTCAACACCCTACCCCCAATACCATATGCTGTAATTTTAGTCACCAGTCTCCCGTGCGGGACCTTATCAAATACTTTCTGAAAGTCTAGATACACTACATCCACTTGCACCCCTTCATCCATTTTACTTGTCACATCCTCAAAAAATTCCAGAAGATTAGTCAAGCATGATTTCCCTTTCATATATCCATGTTGACTTGGACTAATAATTGTACTGCTATCCAAATGCTCCATTAGTACCTCTTTAATAGTTAACTCCAGCATCTTTCCCACCACCGAAGTCAGGCTAACTAGTCTATAATTCCCCGCTTTCTCTCTCACTCCTTTCTTGAAAAGTGGGATAACAGTAGCTATCCACAGGAACTGATCCTGAATCTATTGAACATTGGAAAATGATCATCAATGCGTCCACTATTTCTCGAGCCACCTCCCTGAGGACCCTGGGATGCAAACCATCAGGTCCATGGGATTTATCATCCTTCAGTCCCATTAGCCTACCCAATACTATTTCTCGCCTATTGAAAATTTCTTTCACTTCCTTTACCCCCTTAGGTCCTCTGTCCTCCAGTACTTCGTACTTCATCTTTTCAGCCCGTATTGCCCGTTTTGTTTCCTTCTGTTATCCTATGAAAGTTTCCAAATCCTCTGGCTTCCAGCTACTCTTTGCTGTGTTATACATCTTTTATTTTAGTTTTATTCTATCCCTAACTTCTCGTCAGCCACGGTTGCCTCCTACTCCCCTCGTGCGTCTTCCGGATTATGCCCAGAAATTCCTGCCATTGCTGTTCCACCATCATTCCTGCTAGGATCCCTTTCCAGTCTACCATGGCCAGCTCCCCTCTCATGCCTTCATAGTCCCCTTTGTTCAACTACATCACAGACACTTCCGATTTCATGGGAGACTTGATAGAATTAAATAAAATAATGAGAGGCATTCATAGGGCAGACCATCAGAATCATTTTCCAGGATGAAATGGCCAACGTGAGAGGACAGAGTTATAATGTGGGAGGGGGAACATTTAATGCAGATGGGCGAGGCATGTTATTTTACACGGAGTGTGGTACGGACCTGGAACGTATGATGATGGTGGTGTGGGTGGATATGATAGCAGTGTTTAAGAGGCTCCATGTAGGCACAGGGAAGTTCAGAGAGTACAAGGATGTGGATCAAGACAGAGAGGTCAGTTTAATTCGGCATAATGTTCGCTACAAACATTGCATAGAAACATAGAAAATAGGTGCAGGAGTAGGCCATTCGGCCCTTTGAGCCTGCACCGCAATTCAATATGATCATGGCTAATCATCGAACTCAGTATGCTGTACCTGCCTTCTCTCCATACCCCCTGATCCCTTTAGCCACAAGGGCCACATCTAACTCCCTCTTAAATATAACCAATGAACTGGCCTCAACTACCTTCTGTGGCAGAGAATTCCGTAGATTCACCACTCGGTCGTAACCTTCTGTTACAGCCAATATTCAACAAATATCTGCACCTGTGAATATATTAGTCTGTTTTCTGTATTCACCACGATCATAGGCGACATGCATTTTACCTATTTATACTTCGAGCCAGCACTGCCATTCAATGTGATCATGGCTGATCATCCCCAATCAATATCCCGTTCCTGCCTTCTCCCCATATCCCCTGACTCCACTATCCGTAGGAGCCCTATCTAACTCTTTCTTGAAAGTATCCAGCGAACCTGCCTCCACTGCCCGCCAGAGAATTCCAACTCTGTGTGAAAAATTGTTTCCTTGTCTCCGTTCTAAATGGCTTACCCCTTATTCTTAAACTGTGGCCCCTGGTTCTGGACTCCCCCAACATTGGGAACATGTTTCCTGCCTCTGGTGTGTCCAAATCCATACTAATCTTATATGTTTCAATAAGATATCCTCTCATCCTTCTAAACTCCAGAGTATACAAGCCCAGCTGCTCCATTCTCTCAGCATATGACAGTCCCGCCATCCCGGGAATTAACCTTGTAAACCTACGCTGCACTCCCTCAATAGCAAGAATGTCCTTCCCCAAATTAGGGGATCAAAACTGCAAAAAATATTCCAGGTGTGGTCTCACTGGGGCCCTATACAACTGCAGAAGGACCCCTTTGCTCTTCTAGTCAACTCATCTTGTTATGAAGGCCAACATGCCATTCGTTTTCTTCACTGCCTGCTGTACCTGAATGCTGACTTTCATTGACGTGAACAAGGATCCCCAGATCCCATTGTACTTCCCCTTTTCCGAAATTGACACCATTTAGATAATAATCTGCCTCCCTGTTTTTGCTACCCAAGTGGATAACCTCAAATGTATGCACATTAAACTTCATCTGCCATGCATCTGCCCACTCCCACAACCTGTCCAAGGCACCCTGCATTGTCATAGTACCCTCCTCACAGTTCATACTGCCACCCAGCTATGTGCCATCAGCAAATTTGCTAATGTTACTTTGAATCCCTTCATCCAAACCATTGATGTATATTGTAAATAGCTGCGGTCCCAGCACTGAGCCTTGCGGTACCCCAGTAGTCACTGCCTGCCATTCTGAAAGGGACCCATTAATCCCTACTCTTTGTTTCCTGTCTGCCAACCAATTTTCTATCCATTTCAGCACTCTACCCCCAATACCATGTGCCCTAATTTTGCCCACTATTCTCCTATGTGGGACCTTATCAAATGCTTTCTGAATGTCCAACTACACTACATCCACTGGCTCTCACTTGTCCATTTTCCTAGTTACATCCTCAAAAAATTCCAGAAGATTAGTCGAGCATGATTAGTCATACCATTAGTCATACCAAAATACAAAACTGCGATCAAGCATAATTTCACAAACTACAGACCTGTTTCTTTACTCCCTCAATTCTCCAAAATACTAGAAAAAATGTTCAACAATAGACTAGATATATTTGTAGAAAAGCATAAACTAATCACTGAAAGTCAATATGGATTCAGATCAAACAGATCAACATCACTTGCAATAATAGAATCAATTGAAGATATCACAAAAACGCTATTGACAATAAACTATATGCAGCTGGGATATTTATTGATATAAAGAAAGCATTTGATACAATCAATCATGATATCATTTTTTAAAAAATAGAAAGGTATGGCATCAGAGGTCTAGTACTGGATTGGATAAAAAGTTATTTAAGTAACAGGCAACAGTTTGTGAAGCTGGGCAGCTCATTAAACTTGAGCAAAACCAAAATAATGTTATTTGGTAATTGCAGAACAAATACACAAGCGAATATAAAGATAAATGAGGTTCAAATTGAACGAGTTCATGAAAATAAATTTCTTGGGGTTATAATGGATGATAGAATCAGCTGGAAATCACACATGTACAATCCAAACTGTCAAAAAGCATTTCTGTATTACACAAAGTTAAGCAGGTTCTGGATCACAAATCACTCCGCATTCTCTACTGTTCACTAATCTTACCCTACTTAAATTACCGTGCAGAAGTCTGGGGCAATAACTATAAAAGTTCGCTACATTCATTAACTATTCTGCAAAAACGAGCAATACGCATTATTCACAATGTCAGGTATCTGGATCACACTAATTCATTATTCTTACAGTCAAAATTATTAAAATTAGCAGATTTGGTTGCATTTGAAACAGCACAGATGATGTTTCGGGCCAAAAATAAAAACTTACCTGGAAATATACAAAAATTATTCAATGAGCGAGTGGGGGGTTATAATTTAAGAAGAATATTTAATTTTAAGTTACAAAGAGTCCGCACGACCAGAAAAAGTTTTTGTATTTCGGTCTGTGGAGTGGGATTGTGGAACAGTTTGAATGTGGAGTTAAAGCAACGTCCAAACATGAACCAGTTCAAAATGACAGACAAAAAACTTGTTTTCACAAGGTACAGGGATGAAGGGGATGGTTGACAAACAGGGGTTAATGTTTATTTATTTATTTTATTTATTATTTATTTATGTTTTTTGGTTACTTCATACATATCACTTGTATGTGTTTATCAGTTGTATGTATATATATGTCTGTATGCATCTCTAAAAATAGTCTGTGGTACGTCTACGGTTAAATTGTATCTCAAATGAATAATTAACTATTGTAGATTATATATTGTATATTATGTTACATATTACAATATTATTGATACATTATAATTATTATTATTCTAAGCAATGTTATTAATAATGGTGATAATTATTATAATTAATTTATTAATTATTAAATATGGAAGAAGGGTTTAGGGAGGAGGGGTGAGATTAAATAAGTTATTCTTCTTCTCACTCCTTTTCGAGCTTGTAAAGAAAAAGTGTTGGACATTTAAATTTTGCTTTATGCTTTTCATTGCTTTGCAAATATTGCCTGGAATGTCCAATTGTTTGACTATTTCGATTTTGTTGTTGTTATTTATTCCTATTTATGTCTTTACTTGTTCGGAACAAATGAACAAATAAATAAATAAATAAATAAATGATTTCCCCTTCGTAAACCCATGCTGACTCAGACCAATCCTGTTACTACTATTCAAATGTGCTGCTATTTCATCTTTTATAATTGACTCCAGCATCTTCCCCACCACCGGTGTCAGGCTAACTGGTCTATAATTCCCTGTTTTCTCTCTCCCGCCTGGGGGGGGGGGGGTGGGGGGGGGGGGGGCTCTCTGTTGAGCTAGTATGGGTGTTGTGGGCAAAGAGACTGGTTTCCAGAGGGCTAATATGGACATGGTGGGCCGATTGGATTCTTGGGCTGGCAGCTCAGTCACTTATGGCTGGTGGGCTGGAAGTTCACCTACTCACGGCTGGTGGGCTGGCAGTGCAGTCACTCACGGCTGGTGGGCTGGCAGTTCACTTACTCACGGCTGGTGGGCTGGCAGTGCGGTCACTCATGGCTGGTGGACTGGCAGTGCAGTCACTCACGGCTGGTGGACTGGCAGTGCAGTTACTCATGGCTGGTGGACTGGCAGTGCAGTCACTGACGGCTGGTGGACTGGCAGTGCAGTCACTGACAGCTGGTGGACTGGCAGTGCAGTCATTCACGCCTGGTACGCTGGCAGTTCACTCAGTCACCCCTGCTCCCTTCAGCCTCCCTCTCTGCTCCTTGCCATTCCCCTCCCCCCACACATTCAGTCCATCTCCCCACAACCTCCCCCCATGCACTCATAGTGGTTCTCCCACAGAGCATCCATTCCTGCCCATTAGGTCAACATTCTTGGTCGATGTTCCGTTTTTCAGGAAAACTTTGATTTCCCTTCATCTTTCCTCGGTTTAGAGACACATGTAGTTTTCCAAGCTGAAATACCAGTTTGTCGAGGTAGATCATCACCTGCATTGTTTGTTCATGTGCTTTATGGATCATCATAGCAAAACTTAATTGAAAGGGGAATTGGGTCTGCTGAAGGGGCGCAGCAAATCTGGATTGTCATCATCAAGGTGCATCCTTCCATTTCTCGGTTGTGGCAAATTAAAGAATTCCATTGTTTTGTTGTAATTCTCAATCCTCTGGACTCACTGAAGAATTTGTGCAAAACATTTATTTGAGGCGGAGCTGTCGGGGTGGGGTGGGGTGGGGGGGGGGGCAAACATCCTGCAACCGAGGGAGGGGGACGGCTTCAGGCGGGGGCTCTCATGGGCTGATGGGGGATGGGGATGTCCTGCAGCGGGGGATGGGGGTGGCTTCAGGACGGGGAGCATCCTATAGTCAGGTGGAGGGCAGCGTCTTGAGGTGGGGGATGTCAGTGGGGGGGGGGGGGGAGAGCGACCTACTCATGGCCTCAGGACTCACGCACTGCCTTTGGACTAACTCATGGTCTCTGGACTAACGGACTGAATCACGGCTTCTGGAGTCACGTCCGACTTTTGTAAACTGAAAACTGTAACATCCACATTGAGGAACAGCTTCTTCCTGATAGCCATCAGGCTATTAAACAACAAATAAGGTCTGAACTATGAAAGACTATATTATTAGTACTATTTGTTATTTGTTGATCACACACGCATCCTCCACCACACACACACCCTCCATCACACACACACACAGACTCTCACACACACACACACACACACACACACACACACACACACACACACACACACACACACACACACACACACACACACACACACACACACACACACACACAAACTCACACAGACTCACGCACACACAAACACACTCACTCACTCACACCCAATACTAAAATACCAAGTAACTTCAGAACGTGGTAAACATACAGTGTGTAAACCGAATGATTCAAACGTTTAAAGCCTCCTGTAGAGGCTGCTGCTGCTGTAGCAAAAACGTGCTTTAAATATCATCCAACAGACACACTCGCCAGCTCACTTGATTTATTCAACGGCGTCTTCACTCTGTGCCTTCTGCAGTCAGCGCCATCTTGCCACGAACCGGAAATTATGCACTCAGTGCCATCTTGCCGCTAACCGGAAATTACGCCATCGGCACCATCTTCCCACCAAACAGAAGTCATGGAATGAGCGCCAATTTTGCAAATAAACACAGTCCTGATCCAGTTGCTTTATCCATCTGAAAACTGTTGCAACGATTTTAAAAGCCATCCCAATTTGGCAAACACTTTGTAAACAGCCAACACGTTTTCTGAAGAGTCTTTAAAAGCCATGCCAATTTGGCAAACACATTGCAAACAGCCAACACATTTTTAGAAGTGTCTTTAACAGCCAAGCCAATTTGGCAAACACTTAGAAACATAGAAACATAGAAATAGGTGCAGGAGTAGGCCATTCGGCCCTTCGAGCCTGCACCGCCATTCAATGTGATCATGGCTGATCATCCAACTCAGTATCCTGTACCTGCCTTCTCTCCATACCCCCTGATCCCTTTAGCCACAAGTGCCACATCTAACGCCCTCTTAAATATAGCCAATGAACTGGCCTCAACTACCTTCTGTGGCAGAGAATTCCAGAGACTCACCACTCTCTGTGTAAAGAATGTTTTCCTCATTTCGGTCCTAAAGGAATTCCCCCTTATCCTTAGACTGTGACCCCTTGTTCTGGATTCCCCCAACATCGGGAACAATCTTCCAGCATCTAGCTTGTCCAACCCCTTAAGAATTTTGTAAGTTTCTATAAGATCCCACCTCAATCTTCTAAATTCCTGTGAGTACACGCCGAGTCTATCCAATCTTTCCTCATATGAAAGTCCTGACATCCCAGGAATCAGTCTGGTGAATCTTCTCTGTACCCCCTCTATGGCAAGGATGTCTTTCCTCAGATTTGGAGACCAAAACTGTACGCAATACTCCAGGTGTGGCCTCACCAAAACCCTGTACAATTGCAGTAGAACCTCCCTGCTCCTATACTCAAATCCTTTCGCTATGAATGCTAACATACCATTTGCTTTCTTCACTGCCTGCTGCACCTGCATGCCTACTTTCAATGACTGGTGTACCATGACACCCAGGTCTCGTTGCATCTCCCCCTTTCCTAATCTGCCACCATTCAGATAATAGTCTACCCTCATGTTTTTGCCACCAAAGTGGATAACCTCACATTTATCCACATTATACTGCATCTGCCATGCATCTGCCCATTCACTCAGCCTATCCAAATCACCCTGCAGCCTCCAAGCATCCTCCTCACACCTAACTATACCCCCCAGCTTGGTATCATCTGCAAATTTGGAGATGTTGCATTGAATTCCCTCGTCCAAATCATTAATATATATTGTAAATAGCTGGGGTCCCAGCACTGAGCCTTGCGGCACCCCACTAGTCACTGCCTGCCATTCTGAAAAGGACCCGTTTACTCCTACCCTTTGCCTCCTCTCTGCTAGCCAGTTCTCTATCCATATCAATACTGAACCCCCAATACCGTGTGCTTTAAGTTTGTATGCTAATCTCTTATGCGGGACCTTGTCGAAAGCCTTCTGAAAGTCTAGATATAACACATCCACTGGTTCTCCCTTATCCACTCTACTAGTTACATCCTCGAAAAATTCTATCAGATTTGTCAGACATGATTTACCTTTCGTAAATCCATGCTGACTTTGTCCAATGATTTCACCACTTTCCAAATGCGCTGCTATCCCATCTTTAATAACTGACTCTAGCAGTTTCCCCACTACCGATGTTAGACTAACTGGTCTGTAATTCCCCACTTTCTCTCTCCCTCCTTTTTTAAAAAGTGGGGTTACATTAGCTACCCTCCAATCCTCAGGAACTACTCCAGAATCTAAGGAATTTTGAAAACCATACTTCACAACCACATCAGGGGACTCACCGTCGAGTAGACGTGCGATCATTGTTATTCGCAGCACAGAGAGCAGTGACCCTCTCGCTTCCTCAATCTTGCAGAGACTGAATGAGGCACGACACTTCCTGGTTTTATAGTCCCTCCCCCCTGCCGACACCGGGGGCAGCAGAGAGAATGGTGACATTTTTTAAAACATTAATAACTCTCTGATTTTTTATCGATGGGAAAAATCCTCCAGTCGAATCTGGTGGAGGGGGAAACTGAGCCAGCTGGCCAAAAATGACAGCCAGAAGTGGCGGCGTTCTTTTGGAAATCGCGAAACAGAAAGTCAGAAAGCGGTCAAGATCTTAACCATATAACCATATAACAATTACAGCACGGAAACAGGCCATCTCGGCCCTTCAAGTCCGTGCCGAACAACTTTTTTCCCTTAGTCCCACCTGCCTGCACTCATACCATAACCCTCCATATCCTTCTCATCCACATGCCTATCCAATTTATTTTTAAATGATACCAACGAACCTGCCGCCACCACTTCCACTGGAAACTCATTCCACACCGCTACCACTCTCTGAGTAAAGAAGTTCCCCCTCTTGTTCGAATCTTCCCTATTCTCAAAGGGAAAAGCTTGTCCACATTAACTCTGTCTATCCCTCTCATCATTTTAAAGACCTCTATCAAGTCCCCCCTTAACCTTCTGCGCTCCAGAGAATAAAGACCTAACTTATTCAACCTATCTCTGTAATTTAGCTGTTGAAACCCAGGCAACATTCTAGTAAATCTCCTCTGTACCCTCTCTATTTTGTTGACATCCTTCCTATAATTGGGCGACCAAAATTGTACACCATACTCCAGATTTGGTCTCACCAACGCCTTGTACAATTTTAACATTACATCCCAGCTTCTATACTCAATGCTCTGATTTATAAAGGCTAGCATACCAAAAGCTTTCTTTACCACCCTATCTATATGAGATTCTACCTTCAAGGAACTATGCACGGTTATTCCCAGATCCCTCTGTTCAACTGTATTCTTCAATTCCCTACCGTTTACCATGTACGTCCTATTTTGATTTGTCCTGCCAAGGTGTAGCACCTCACATTTATCAGCATTAAACTCAATCTGCCATCTTTCAGCCCATTTTTCCAACTGGCCTAAATCACTCTGTAGACTTTGGAAATTCTCTTCATTATCCACAACACCCCCTATCTTGGTATCATCTGCATACTTACTAATCCAATTTACCACCCCTTCATCCAGATCATTGATGTACATGACAAACAACAAAGGACCCAACACAGATCCCTGAGGCACCCCACTAGTCACCTGCCTCCAACCCGACAAACAGCCATCCACCATTACCCTCTGGCTTCTCCCATTCAGCCACTGTTGAATCCATCTTGCTATTCCTGCATTTATACCCAACAGTTGAACCTTCTTAACCAACCTTCCATGAGGAACCTTGTCAAAGGCCTTACTGAAGTCCATATAGACAACATCCACTGCTTTACCCTCGTCAATTCCCCTAGTAACCTCTTCAAAAAATTCAAGAAGATTAGTCAAACATGACCTTCCAGGCATAAATCCATGTTGACTGTTCCTAATTAGACCCTCTTTATCCAGATACTTATATATATTATCTCTAAGTATCTTTTCCATTAACTTGCCCACCACTGAAGTCAAACTAACCGGTCTATAATTGCTAGGTTTACTTTTAGAACCCTTTTTAAACAATGGAACAACATGTGCAGTACGCCAATCCTCGGGGACTATCCCAGTTTCTAATGACATTTGAAATATTTCTGTCATAGCCCCGGCTATTTCTACACTAACTTCCCTCAATGTCCTAGGGAATATCCTGTCAGGACCTGGAGACTTATCCACTTTTATATTTTTCAAAATTGCCAGTACTTCTTTTACTTTGAAACTCATAGTATCCATAGCTACTCTACTAGTTTCCCTTACCTCACATAATTCAATATCCTTCTCCTTGGTGAATACCGAAGAAAATAAATTGTTCAATATCTCCCCCATCTCTTTTGGCTCTGCAGATAGCTGTCCACTCGGTCTCTCCAATGGACCAATTTTATCCCTTGTTATCCTTATGCTATTAACATAGCTGTAGAAACCCTTTGGAATCTTAGTTTTAGTAAATCTAAATCCTTGCTCCCTGCACCAGCCCCTCAGCCACACATTCAGATCCCCTATCTCCATGTTCCTGTCCTCACTTGCACGAAGTACTGGAAGCAATCCAGAGCTAACCACCCTAGAAGTCCAGCTTTTCAGTCTTCTTCCAAACTCTCTGAACTCATGTTGGAGAACCTCCTTCCTCTTCTTCACGATGTTGTTTGTGTCTACGTGCACAACTACTGCCGGCAGTTCACCTTCTTTCTGGAGGATGTTCTGAATTCAGCTCATGACATCCTGAACCTGGCACCAGGGAGGCAACAGACCATCCTCGTGTCTCATCTGCCGCCATAGAATTTCCTGTCTGCTCCTCAGACAATGGAGTCACCCACCGCCAGGGCTCTGCCCGACACCGGTCAAGTCCCATCTCTAGGATTGGAGCCACCGACGTGTCCGCCGCTGACTGGAAGCATCGTCTCCCCAGACAGTTCCCAAGAGGCACAGCCACCTGGGTCTCCTACACTCCTCAGTTACCACCCTCTCTCTCTGTCGCACACCTTGGTTCTTCCCGTATTCTTGGCGTGACAACCTCACTGTAGGTCCTGTACAGGAAACTTTCATTTTCCCAGATGGCCCTGAGGTAATCCAGCTGCTTCTCCGGTGCCCCAACACGATCCTTCAGGAGCTGAACCTGGATGCACTTGCCACAGTTTTAGCAGCCAGAGGCTCCATCTGTGTCCCTGGGCTCCCACATCCTGCAAACATCACACTGTCTCATCTTACCCGTCATGTGTTCATCACGTCCCGTCCTCTCCAGCTTTCTGCGCAGCCTTCTCTCTGAAGACTCTCGAGCCAAAGACTCACACATCCCTCACAAGGCCGCTCCCTCATTACTGTACCCATAGCGCAGCCTTGCTTACATTGACTGATAAATTGCCTAATTTACCAATTTACACCCAAATTCCTCACTGTTTTTTACCTGTGACTTACTCTCCTTTCCCATGGGTTTCAGCCAAGAAGCTCTTCTCCCTGCTTCTCTTTGATTACTGCTTGTCCAAGATCCATGTAAGCAATGTGCTAACACTGGCTTTTGGTGCTCTTTTTAAACTGTTTTTCCCCTCTGACTCACCTTTCCCACGGGTTTCAGCTAATAAGCTCTTCTCCCTGCTTCTCTTTGATTGCTGCTTGGATGGATGGAGATCCTTGGTCCTTGGATGGAGTTGATGGGGATGTATAGGGACAGGTGTTGCCCCTCTAGCGGTTGCAGGGGAAAGTACCTGGAGCGGGGTGGCTTTGGTGGGAAGGGACGAGTTCACCAAGGATTTACAATGGGAGCTGTCTCTGCAAAAAGCATGTGGGAAGATGTGGCTAGTAGTGGGATTCTGTTGAAGATGGGGAAAATGTTGGATTATGTGCTGTATGCAACGGCTGATGGGGTGGAAGCTGAGGACAAGGGGGACTCTGTCCTTGTTACGAATGGGGGGAGGGAGAGCAAGAGAGGAGCTGCAGGATGTCGACGAGACCCTAGTGAGAGTCTCATCTGTAATGGAAGAGGGGGTCCCGCATTCACTGAAGAATGAGGACATCTCTGGTAGCAAAAACAGGAAGGCCGATTACTATCTAAATGCTGTTAAGTTGGGAAAAGGCGAACAACGACGGGATCTGGGGGTCCTTGTTCATCAGTCAATGAAAGTAAGCATGCAGGTACAGCAGGCAGTGAAGAAAGCGAATGGCATGTTGGCCTTTATAACAAGAGGAGTTGAGTATAGGAGCAAATAATTCCGACTGCAGTTGTATAGGGCCCTAGTGAGACCATATCTAGAGTATTGTGTGCAGTTTTGGTCCCCTAATTTGAGGAAGGACACTCTTGCTATTGAGGGAGTGCAGCATAGGTTGACAAGGTTAATTCCCGGGAAGGCGGGACTGCATATGCTGAGAGAATGGAGCGGCTGGGCTTGTATACTCTGGAGTTTAGAAGGATGAGAGGGGATCTTATTGAAACATAAAAGATTATTAAGGGTTTGGACACGCTGGAGGCAGGAAAAATGTTCCCGATTTTGGGGCAGTCCAGAACCAGGGGCCACAGTTTAAGAATAAGAGGTAAGCCATTTAGAACGGAGACGAGGAAACACCTTTTTTCATAGAGAGCGGTGAGTCTGTGGAATTCTCTGCCTCAGAGGGCGGTGGAGGTCGGTTCTCTGGATACTTTCAAGAGAGAGCTAGATAGGGCTCTTAAAAATAGCGGAGTCATGGGATATGGGGAGAAGGCAGAAACGGGGTACTAATTGGGGATGATCAGCCATGATCATATTGAATGGCGGTGCTGGCTCGAAGGGCCGAATGGCCTACTCCTACACCTATTGTCTATTGTCCATACCTATTGACCTGGTATGGAACACTTCATCGTGGCCGCAAATGCGGCGTAGGCAGAGGAATTGGGAGTAGGGGGAGAATCTTTACAGGAAACCCTAACAAGGGCTAGTGGAGTCAATGGATATGGGGAGAAGGCAGGCACAGGTTATTGATAGGGACGATCAGCCATGATCACAATGAATGGCGGTACAGGCTCGAAGGGCTGAATGGCCTTCTCCTGCACCTATTTTCTATGTTTCTATGTTTTCTTTGTTTCTATGAAACAGGCTGTGAAGAAGTATAGTCCTGATTGCAATGAGAGTCAGTGGGTTTGTCATAGATGTCAGTCGATAGCTTGTCTCCTGTAATGGTGATGGTCAGATCTGGAAACAGCATGGAGATGTCGGAGATGGTCCAAGTGCATTTCAGTGCAGGATGGGAATTTGGTCGTGACGTTACTGGTCAGTGAGTTCCGCATCGGTGCAGGAGGTAGCACCAATGCAGTCGTTCATGTAGTGGAGGTAGAGTTTTTTTAATTTAAGGTGAATAGAGAGCTGGGTGATAGGGAGAAAAATATGTGCACCAGAATATTTTTCACACAGAGAGTGGTGAGTCTCTGGAATTCTCTGCCACAGAAGGTAGTTGAGGCCAGTTCATTGACTATATTTAAGAGGGAGTTAGATGTGGCCCTTGTGGCTAAAGGGATCAGGGGGTATGGAGAGAAGGCAGGTACAGGATACTGAGTTGGATGATCAGCCATGATCATATTGAATGGTGGTGCAGGCTCGAAGGGCCGAATGGCCTACTCCTGCACCTATTTTCAATGTTTCTACGTTTCTATATCCTCTGGTCCTCGATTCCCCTACTCTCATGACTTTGTATAACTCTATAAGATCTCCCCTCATCCTCCTACACTCCATGGAATAGAGACCCAGCCTACTTAACCTCGCCTTCTAGCTCACACGCTCTAGTCCTGACAGCTTCTTTGTAAATCTTTTTCTGAACCCCTTCAAGCTTGAAAATATCATTCCTATAACATGGTGCCCAGAACACAACACAATACTCTAAGTGCGGTCTCACCAATGTTTTATACAACTGCAACATGACCTCCCAACTTCTATACTCAATACTCTGACTGATGAAGTCCAAAGTGCCAAAATCATTTTGACCACCTTATCGACCTGCTACTCGACCTTCAAGGAGCCATGCACCTGTACTCCGAGATCCATCCGCTCCACAACACTACCCAGATGCCTCCAATTTAGTGTATCGTCCTGCCCTCATTAGACGTCCCAAAAGGCAACACCTCACACTTCCTTGTATTAAATTCCATCAACCATTCCTCCACCCACCTGGCCAATCAATCCAGATCCTGCTGCAATCGTTCACAACCATCTTCACTGTCTGTTGTATCATCAGCAAACTTGTTAATCTTGCCCTGAATGTTCTCATCCAAATCATTGATGTAGATGACAAACCGTAACAGGACCAGCACCGAACCCTGTGGCACACCACTAGTCAGAGGCATCCAGTCCGAGAAGCAACCTTCCACCATCAACCTCTGCTTCAGTACTTCCTCGACGGTAGCCCTGACTGCTCTCATGACACTTCCAATGACTGGATGCGACTGCAGATGAGATTGCCTTGAAGATATTGGAAATGTCAGAGAATTATATATTAAATGTGCAGACTGGCGTGGTGAAAAACGAGGTCCAGAGGAACATTATCCTTGTTCCGTCTGAGGAAGGGCGAGTGAGAGAAGAACCGCGAGACACAGGGAAGATATGGATGAAGGTGAAATCCACAACTGCACGGGCTAAACCACGGCTACTGAAATTAAAGGAATGTTTTGCGTGTCGCTGGGTGAAAAGCGTTTTCTTGGAAGTACAAGTAGCTGAGATGGAGAAATCGAGAGTAAGGGATGGCGTCCTTGCAAGAGGGAGATTGGAAGGATGCAGTCAAAGTAACAAGTATTAATGGGCGTCTGTGCGTAGTCTATCTTTTGTGATGGAGACAGAGAGATCCTGAAAGCGGAGTTCAGTCGCAGAGATTGTCCTCGTGAATTTCCGTTGTTCTATTTCATTTCTCCATGTCAGTAACACTCTCTGTAGACGTGAAGCTTGTCAAGCCCTTAATGCAGGGTGAATTATATTCACATTTAAACTCCTTGACACCTCATTTTTACCATGTTACATGGGACATGCTCCAGGGAAATATTTGTAACGTGATTTCACGAACAACAGTGTTGTACACTGAATAATATTTATAGTAATGGATCACCACTCGACAAGAACATTAAAGATTAGAGCAGGGGAGGTCATTTGGCCCTTAAAACTGGTTCAGCCTTCAACCTGATCATCATGTGCCCGATTATTCAAAATATTATTAGATCCCTCCAAGCCCAGAACTCTATCTAGCAAATTTGTGAATGAATGTAATGAACATCCATTCTATCTTTTAATCAATTGCACTTCTCACTTTCAATCCAAAGTGACTTTGGGTCCAAACTATCAGAAGAGCACAATTAAATTATGAATCCTAATGACCCATTTGTTATCCAATAGCGTCGCCAGTTGAGGGTTTGAGACACGTGTTGCTGGGCAGATCTTGGTGTTGTTAGTTCGCAGTCAGCAGCTCTGTGCATCGGGCTGGAATCAGTACATTCATTTCTCTAAATAATCCACAGGTGCTTCCGTTCAATTATTCCTGCTCTTTGCTAACGGTGGAGTGTTGGACTTCACCCACATAATATGCGGGGGAAAGGTGAAATCAATTGGAATCAGAATAAATATGAATAAATATGAAATGCCACGCATTTAAAAATGAAGCTTTAAAGGCGAGTTCTGAGGCTAATAATATTAAGTGAGACACAGATGCAGCATAGAAACACAGAAACATTGAAAATAGGTGCAGGAGGAGGGCATTTTGCCCTTCGAGCCAGCACCGCCATTCATTGCGATCATGGCTGATCGTCCCGAATCAATAACCCGTGCGTGCATTCTCCCCATAGCCACTAGCCCCTAGAGCTCTATCTAAATCTCTCTTAAATCCATCCAGTGATTTGGCCTCCACTGCCCTCTGTGGCAGGGAATTCCACAAATTCACAACTCTCTGGGTGAAAAAGTTTTTTCTCACCTCAGTCTTAAATAGCCTCCCCTTTATTCTAAGACTGTGCCCTCTGGTTCTGGACTCGCCCAACATTGGGAACATTTTTCCTGCATCTAGCTTATCCAGTCCTTTTATAATTGTATATGTTTTTATAAGATCCCCCCTCATCCTTCTAAACTCCAGTGAACGCAAGCCTAGTCTTTTCAATCTTTCCTCATATGACAGTCCGGCCATCCCAGGGATCAATCTCGTGAACCTACACGGCACTACCTCAATCACAAGGATGTCCTTCCTCAAATTAGGAGACCAAAACTGTACACAATACTCCAGATGTGGTCTTACCAGAGCCCTATACAACTGCAGAAGAACCTCTCTACTCCTATACTGAAATCCTCTTGTTATGAAGGCCAACATTCCATTAGCTTTCTTCACTGCCTGCTGTACCTGCACGCCAACTTTCAGTGACTGGTGTACAAGGACACCCAGGTCTTGCTGCACCTCCCCCTTACCTAACCTAACCCCATTGAGATAATAATCTGCCCCCTTGTTTTTGCCGCCAAAGTGGATAACCTCACATTTATCTATATTATACTGCGTCTGCCACGCACCTGCCCACTCACTCAACCTGTCCAGGTCACCCAGTAACCTCCTAACATCCTCTTCACAGTTCACACTGCAACCCAGCTTTGTGTCATCCACACACTTGCTAGTGTTGCTCCTAATTCCCACTAACGAATCATTAATATAAGTGGTAAACAGTTGCGGCCCCAACACCGAGCCTTGTGGCACTCCACTCGTTACTGCCTGCCATTCTGAAAAGGAGCCGTTCACTCCTACTCTTTGCATCCTGTCTGCCAACCAATTTTCTATCCACATCAACACCCTACCCCCAATACCATGTGCTCTAATTTTAGTCACCAGTCTCCCGTGTGGGACCTTAGCAAAGGCTTTCTGAAAGTCTAGATACACTACATTCACTGGCTCCCCTTCATCCATTTTACTTGTCACATCCTCAAGAAAATGGTTCTGGGGAATAGGTCCTCTAGGAGGGTAGTGATTTTGGATGATCAGCAATGATCATATTGAATGGTGGTGTAGGCTCCAAGGGCTGAATGGCCTACTCCTGCACCTGTTGTAATAATAATAATAATAATAATAATAATAATAATAATAATAATAAATACTTTATTGATCCCCTCAGGGAAATTCAGAAATATTTTCCTGAGGAATATTTTCTATATTTTTACCTTTCTATGTTTCAAAACAAAAAAACTGAGATCGAACGGCCCACTCATGTGATTTATCTGTTACCGTTTGTCTACCTATGTTATAGCAAATTCATTTTAATTCGCTGACATATCGACCAGATTCCCCGTGTCTTCTACACGTCTACTGTTGTACATTAAATCAAAGTGGGGAAAACTAAATGAACTTTATTAACGCCTCATACTTCCCTTTAATTGTTTATGTTTATGTGGCTCTGCAAAGATGGTCCTTATTATCATAAGAGTGCACATAGAATAAATGATAAAATGAATAATACCATAAGGAAGGAATGCATTAAGATTCTGCTGAACCAGATTAACCCCCCTCATTTATATTTTCTGTGGCGATATTGAGGTCGATGGGCAAGAGCTCACCATGTAACTGAAAGGAAACACCTTTGTCGACCGTGCTGCTAAATTAATCAGGCGCTTTCAGTCTGCTGCTCAAACACTGGAAACATAGAAAATAGGTGCAGGAGTAGGCCATTCGGCCCTTCGAGCCTGCACCGCCATTCATTATAATCATGGCTGATCGTCCAACTCAGTATCCCGTACCTGCCTTCTCTCCATACCCTCTGATCCCCTTAGCCACAAGGGCCACATCTAACTCCCTCTTAAATATACCCAATGAACTGGCCTCAACTACCCTCTGTGGCAGAGAGTTCCAGAGACTCACCACTCTCTATGTGAAAAAAGTATTTCTCATCTCGGTCTTAAAGTATTTCCCCCTTATCCTTAAGCTGTGACCCCTTGTCCTGGACTTCCCCAACATCGGGAACAATCTTCCTGCATCTAGCCTGTCCAACCCCTTAAGAATTTTGTAAGTTTCTATAAGATCCCCTCTCAATCTTCTAAATTCTAGAGAGCATAAACCAAGTCCATCCATGATTTTGATCATGTATATCCCGGGTACTGTGTTTGATTGTGATCAGCTATCATGTGTACAGTGGGCATCGATGTCTCTTGGATTCTGTATGGACTCTGTTTAGAGATTATCTGACACACAGTTATAAGGTAGTTCATATAGTGGGTATGATTGCTAGTCACGCACCACACAGATAGTGACCCGAGTAAAAATTAGATTAGATTAGATTAGATTAGATTCCTTTATTGTCATTCAGACCTTACGGTCTGAACTAAATTGTTACCATACAGTCATACATATAATAAAAACAAAACACACAATAAATACATATCCAACATCCACCACAATGAGTTCACCAGGCACCTCCTCACTGTGGTGGAAGGCAAAAGGCAAATGAGTAAAATACCGAATGGATGCTGATTATCTTCCAGCTCAGCGAAGGCCAGAGGTGTCCACATTGTATCCCTTTGCACCCTGAAGCAGAACATATGAAGTGAACTCTTCTGCGTGAAGGTCACTGGGTGATATAATGTAGGCGTGTGTGAAAATGTAAAACATATCTGGGATGATCAGTGGGGTCCGAATTCCATGTACTTTAGCCAGAGGACACAGACATTAAACAAATCGACCAATGCTGCGATCCATGTGTACCCCCGCGTATTTTCCTGCACCAGTCATCTTTTTCTGACTATTGAGTGCGGTAGAAATACTCCTTTGGCGCATGCACTGCCATGCCCTGATGTTAAATCTATCAACCTCTATGATTTAATTGTTAATTAATTTATATTTCGCTTTGTTTTAGTAAATTAATACACCGCAATACAACGATACAATGATTCAATGATACTTTATTGCCACGTGCAGCTAGGTACAGTGAAATTCTTTATTTTTGGATACAATCCAGTAAAATCACACAGCAGACCTCACCTAAGTCCTAGAGAGAGTACAGAGGAGATTTACTAGAATGTTGCCTGGGTTCCAGCAACTAAGTTACAGAGAAAGGTTGAACAAGTTAGGTCTTTATTCTTTGGAGTGCAGAAGGTTAAGGGGGACTTGATTGAGGTCTTTAAAATGATGAAATGGATAGACAGAGTTGACGTGTATAAGCTTTTCCCATTGAGGGTAGGGAAGATTCAAACAAGGGGGCATGACATGAGAATTAAGGGACAGAAGTTTAGGGGTAACATGAAGGGGAACTTCTTTACTCAGAGAGTGGTGGCTGTGTGGAATGAGCTTCCAGCAGAAGTGGTGGAGGCAGGATCGATTTTAACATATAAAAGTAAAGTGGATAGGTATATGGACGGGAAGGGAGTGGAGGGGTATGGTCTGAGTGCAGGTAGATGGGACTAGGGGAAAATAAATGGTCGGTACGGACTGGAAGGGCCGAGAGGGCCTGTTTCCTTGCTGTAATTGTTATAGGGTTATATGGTTATAAGTAATGCACAAAGAGCCGCCATGTTTCTGGCACCGAAAATTGTCTATTGAACTGACATCGATGATAGTTCAGTCAAAAGTCAATTTCTTTGCACCGATAGAACCCGTCCTTGATTTAACCATTTAATCACAGCTAAGTATTATCGGTATATCCGCTGGAGTCACTTTGGGGGCAATGACACCACTGGTAAATACATGGTTATCTCCGTGAACATTGTTTGTTCAAATTCTACAAGAGCGGAGGAATGTACTGCTCATATACTGAGCAGAGCCCCCACAATTGTTTTTCAAACAAATATTATAGGGGAGGGTAACACTTGACGAAGCCCAGTGCTAACGTGGATCTTGGACAAGCAGCAATCAAAGAGAAGCAGGGAGAAACCCATGGGAAAGGTGAGTAAGTCACAGGGGAAAAACAGTTTAAAACTGAGGAATTTGGTTTGTACATTGGTAAATTAGGCAATTTATCAGTCAATATGAGTAAGCTGCTCTCGGGGAGCGGCAGTGAGGGAAGTGTGAATATTTGGCTCGATAGTCTTTGGAGAGGAGGCTACGCAAAAAGCTGGAAAGGACGAGACGCGGTAAGATGAAACATAGAAAATAGGTGCAGGAGGAGGCCATTTGGCCCTTCGAGCCAGCACCGTCATTCATTGTGATCATGGCTGATCGTCCCCAATCAATAACCCGTGCCTGCCTTCTCCCCATATTCCTTGACTCTACTAGCCCCTAGAGCTCTATCTAACTCTCTCTTAAATCCATCCAGTGATTTGGCCTCCACTGCCGTCTGTGGCAGGGAATTCCATAAATTCACAACTCTCTGGGCGAAAATGTTTTTTCTCACGTAACTCTTAAATGACCTCCCCTTTATTCTAGGTCTGTGGCCCCTGGTTCTGGACTCGCCCAACATTGGGAAAAAATTTCCTGCTTCTAGCTTGTTCAGTCCTTTTATAATTTTATATATTTCTATAAGAATCCCCCTCATCCTTCTAAACTCCAGTGAATACAAGCCTAGTCTTTTCAATCTTTCCTCATATGACAGTCCCGCCATCCCAGGGATCAATCTCGTGAACCTACGCTGCACTGAACCTATGAGGCAGTGTGATGTTTGCAGGATGTGGGAGCCCAGCGACATGGATGGAGCCTCTGGCTGCTAAAACTGTGGCAAGTGCATCCAGGTTCAGCTCCTGAAGGATCATATTGGGGTATTGGAGAAGCAGCTGGATGACCTCAGGGCCATCTGGGAAATTGAGAGTTTCCTGGAAAGGACCTACAGTGAGGTTGTCAGGCCGAGGATACGGTGAGAACCAAGGTGTGTGACTGAGAGACAGGATGGTAACCGTGGAATGCAGGAGACCCAGGTGGCTGTGCCTAATGAAAACAGGTACGCCCTCTTGGGATCTGTCAGGGGAGACACTGCTTCAAGTCCGAGCGGCGGACACATCGGTGGCTCCAATCCTAGAGATGGGACTCAACCAGCAACGGGCAGAGCCCTAATGGTGTGGGACTCCATTGTCCGAGGAGCAGACAGGAGATTCTGTGGCGGCAGACGAGACACGAGGATGGTCTGTTGCTAGGGTTCAAGATGTGACAAGCCAAATTCAGAACATCCTCGAGAGAGAAGGTGAACATCCGGCAGTAGTTGTGCACGTAGGCACAAACGACATCGGGAAGAAGAGGAAGGAGGCTGGGAAGAAGACTGAAATGCTGGACTGCTTGGGTGGTTATCTCTGGATTGCTTCCAGTACCTCGTGCTAGTGAGGACAGGAACAGGGAGATAGGGGATCTGAATGTGTGGCTGAGGGGCTGGAGCAGGGAGCAAGAATTTTGATTTATAGACCACTGGGAACTCTTCTGGGGTAGGGGTGACCTGTACAAAAGGGACGGGTTACACCTTAACTGGAGGGGGGGCGACATTCTGGCAGGCAGGTTTGCTAGGGCTACATGTGTGGGTTTAAATTAAATAGTGGGTTGGGGGGGGGATTGACAAATTGGGAGTATAAAGATGGAACTGAAGGGGAAGTGAGTACAGGAAAAATTACAAAAGATTCTTGGATTAATGGGAAGGAAAGTTCGAGAATGGATAAAAGAGTATGGTTAGGGCCAATTACGAGCGGTGCGAGGGGGAACATGTATACGGAGGTCAAAGTGTTGTATATGAATGCACAAAGATTTGAAATAAAGCGGATGAGCTTGAGGCTCAGTTAGAAACTGGCAAGTATGATGTTGTGGGAATTACAGAGACATGGCTGCAAGAGGGCCAGGGCTGGGAACTGAATATTCAAGGGTATACCTCCTATCGAAAAGACAGACAGGTGGGCAGAGGGGGTGGGGTTGCCCTGTTGATGAGGAATGAAATTCAGTCCCTTGCAAGGGGTGAGATTGAAACAGGAGATGTGGAGTCAGTATGGATAGAACTGTGCAATTGTAAGGGTAAAAATACCCTAATGGGACTAATCTACAGGCCCCCAAACAGCAGCCTGGACATAGGGCGCAAGTTGAATGAGGAGTTAAAATTGGCATGTAGCAAAACTAATGCTGTGGTTGTTATGGGAGATTTTAACATGCAGGTAGACTGTGAAAATCAGGTTGGTACTGGACACCAAGGAAGGGACTCTGTAGAGTGCCTTTGTGATGGATTCTTGGAACAGCTTGTGTTGGAGCCTACCAGGGAGAAGGCAATTCTGGATTTAGTGTTATGTAATGAACCGGATTTAATAAAGGAACTTGAGGTTAATGAGCCATAAGAGGCAGTGACCATAATATGGTCAGGTTTAATCTACAATTGAAGAGGGAGAAGGGTAGATCGGAGGTGTTAGTGTTACAGTTGAATAAAGGGGACTATGGGGCCATGAGGGAGGAGCTGGCCAACGTTGACTGGAAAGATACACCAGCAGGGATGACAGTGGAACAACAATGGCAGGTATTTCTAGGAATAATACAGAAGGTGCAGGATCAGTTCATTCCTATGAGGAAGAAAGATTCCAAGGGGAGTAAGGGGTGACCGTGGCTGACAAGGGACATCAGGGACAGTATATAAATAAAAGAAAAGAAGTACAACATAGCAAACTTGAGCGGGAAGCAAGAGGATTGGGGAATGTTTGAAGAGCAACAAGATGCTAAAAAGACAATTCAGGGAGAAAAGATGAGGCACGAAGGTAAACTAGCCAAGAATATAAACGTGGATACTAAAAGCTTATTTAAGTATGTGAAGAGGAAAAAATTAGTTAAGACCAAAGTTGCACCCTTGAAGACCAAAAAAGGTTAATTTATTATGGGGAACAAGGAAATGGCAGATGAGTTGAACAGGTACTTTGGATCCGTCTTCACTAAGGAGGACACAACCAATCTTCCTGATATAGTAGTGGCCAGAGGATCTGGGGTGACAGGGGAACTGAAGGAAATCCACATTAGGCAAGAAATGGTGTTGGATAGACTGATGGGACTGAAGGCTGATAAATCCCCAGAGCCTAATCGTCTGCATCCCAGGCTTCTTAAGCAAGTGGCTCTAGAAATCGTGGATGCATTGGTGATAATTTTCCAATGTTCTATAGACTCAGGATCAGTTCCTGTGGATTGCAGGGTAGCTAATGTTATCCCACTTTTTAAGGAAGGAGAGAGAGAAGACAGTGAATTATAGACCAGTTAGCCTGACATCGGGGAAGATGCTTGAGTCAATTTATAAAAGATGAAATAACCGCACACTTGGATAGTAGTAAGAGGATCGGTTCGAGTCAACATGGATTTACGAAGGGGAAATCATGCTTGCCTAATCTTCTGGAAATTTTTGAGGATGTATCTAGGAAACTGGACAAGGGAGAGCGAGCGGATGTAGTGTACCTGGACTTCAGAAGAGATTAGTGGGCAAAATTAGGGCATGGGGGTATTGGGGGTAGAGTGCTGAAATTGATACAAAATTGGTTGGCAGACAGGAAACAAAGAGTAGGGATTAACGTGATCCTTTCAGAATGGCGGGCAGTGACTAGTGGGGTACCGCAAGGCTCGGTGCTGGGACCGTAGCTATTTACTATATACATCAATGATTTGGATGATGGGATTCAAAGTAACATTAGCAAATTTGCAGATGACACAAAGCTGGGCGACAGTGTGAACCGTGAGGAGGATGTTATTAGAATGCAGGGTGACTAGGACAAGTTGGGTGAGTGGGTAGATGCATGGCAGATGAAGTTTAATGCAGATAAATGTGAGGTTATCAACTTTGGTAGCAAAAACAGCAAGGCAGATTACTATCTAAATGGCTTCAAGTTGGGAAAAGGGGAAGTACAACGGGATCTGGGAGTCCTTGTTCATCAGTCTATGAAAGTAAGCATGCAGGTACAGCAGGCAGTGAAGAAAGCGAATGGCATGTTGGCCTTTATAACCAGAGGAGTCGAGTATAGGAGCAAAGAAGTCCTTCTGCAGTTGTATAGGGCCCTAGTGAGACCACACCTGGAGTATTGTGTGCAGTTTTGGTCCCCTAATTTGATGAAGGATATTCTTGCTATTGAGGGAGTGCAGCGTAGGTTTACAAGGTTAATTCCCGGGATGGCGAATCTGTCGTATGCTGAGAGAATGGAGTGGCTGGGCTTGTACACTCTGGAGTTTAGAAGGATGAGAGGGGATCTTATTAAAACATAGAAGATTATTAAAGGTTTGGACATGCTAGAGGCACGAAACATGTTCCCGATGTTGGGGGAGTCCAGAACCAGGGGCCACAGTTTAAGAATAAGGAGTAAGCCTTTTAGAATGGAGACGAGGAAACACTTTTTCTCACAGAGAGTTGTGAGTCTGTGGAATTCTCTGCCTAGGAAGGCGGTGTCGGTCGGTTCCCTGGATACTTTCAAGAGAGAGCGAGATAGGGCTCTTAAAAATAGCGGTGTCAGGGCATATGGGGAGAAGGCAGGAACAGGGTACTGATTTTGGATGATCAACCATGCTCGCATTGAATGGCGGTGCTGGCCCGAAGGGCCGAATGGCCTACTGCTGCACCTGTTGTCTATTGTCAAAGTTCATTTGACTCACACCCATGAAATACACTAGGTCAAATGCAGCGTTTGTTGGATGCGGAGACGAGATCCCTCAATACGCTATAAAACGCACGGAGCGTGTATTAAGTGTGATGCTCCTGATCACGTCCTAATGTGCACAGTGGCATGGATGTTACAGCTGCTGCCACACAGTTCCACAGATCCAGGTTCGATCCTTACTCGAGAGCTCTCTGTGTGGACTTTGCACGTTCTTCCTGTGACTGCGTAGATTTCCTCCGGGGGCTCCGGTTTCCTACCACATTCCATAGATATACGGGTTTGTAGGTGCAATGGGCTGTATAATATTCCCATTTATGTGTTTGATGCAGATGAGAAAGTGAGATAACAAAGAATTAGTGTGAACGGCAGATCGATGTTTGCCGTGGACCCGTTAGGCACAAGGGCCTGTTTCCATGCGGCATCTGAAATATTAAAAGTAAATATATTCACCAGCGGCGACGAAGGATAGCTACCTAAAGGGGCTATTTCCATTATTTCTCTTGAATGCATCTCTTGCACTGCTCACTCTTCTGTGCCCGAATACATTCCCAGGCCATTGAAAATGTAGATCATGAAGATCCTGTTAAATCCAAGAAAGAGGCATAAACCTTGGCCAGAGGAAGCAGCAAATTGGAGGACTGGCAGACATTAGAATTCAACAGAGGAGGGCAAAGGAGTTAATTAAGGGGGATAGAGCATGAAAGAAAGCTTGCGGGGAATTTAACAACGGACTGTAAAAACGTTTTAAGATATGTGAAGAGGAAGAGATTAGTGAAGACAAATGTAGGTTCTTGCAGTCAGAAACAGGTGAATTTATAACAGGAAACATGAAATGGCAGACCAGTTGAACGAGTACTTTAGTTCTGTCTTCACTAAGGATGACACAAACAATCTCCTGGAAAAAAACTAGGGGAGCGAGGATCTACTGGGAGGGTGGAACTGAAGGGAATCCACATTGGTCAGGAAATAGTGTCAGGTAAACTGCAGGGACTGAAGGCTGATGATCTGATGATCTGCATCCCAGAGTACTCAAGGAGGTGCCCGGAGAAATCGTGGATGCTTTGGTGATCATTTTTCACAGTTCGCTCAACTATGGATCCGTTCCTGTGGACAGGAGAGTCGCCTTTTTAAGAAAGGAGTGAGAGAGAAAACGGGGATTTATAGACCAGTTAGCCTTACATCGGTAGTGGGGTAGATGCTGGAGTCGATTATTATAGAAATTATAGCAGCGCATTTGGAAAGCAGTGACAGGATCGGTCAAAGTCATCATGGACCAAAACTGCAAACAATACTCTTGTGTAAGTGACAAATAACATTGACTTGACTTTGATCTCCTAATTTGAAGAAGGACATTATTGTTATTGAGTGAGTGCAGCATTGGTTCATAGAAAATAGGTGCAGGAGGAGGCCATTCGGCCCTTCCAGCCAGCACCGCCATTCATTGTGATCATGGCTGATTGTCTCCAATCAATTACTCGTGCCTGCCTTCTCCCCATATCCCTTGATTTCACTAGCCCCAAGAGCTCTATCAAACTATCACTTAAATCCATCCAGTGATTTGGCCTCCACTGCAAACTGTGGCAGGGAATTCCACAAATTCACAACTCTGGGTGAAAATGTTTTTTTCGCACCTCAGTCTTAAATGGCCTCCCCTTTATTCTAAGATTGTGGCCCCTGGTTCTGGACTCGCCTAACGTTGGGAAAATGTTTCCTGCATCTAGCTTGTCCAGTCCATTTATAATTTTTTATATATATATAGTTTCTATAAGATATCCCCTCATCCTTCTCAACTCCAGTGAATACAAGCCTCGTCTTTTCAATCTTTCCACATATGACAGTCCCGCCATCCCAGGGATCAATCTCGTGAACCTATGCTGCACTGCCTCAATCACAAGGATGTCTTTCCTCAAATTAGGAGCCCAAAACTGTACACAATACTCCAGATGTGGTCTTACCAGATCCCATACAACTGCAGAAGAACCTCTCTACTCCTATACTGAAATCCTCTTGTTATGAATGCCAAGATTCCATTAGCTTTCTTCACTGCCTGCTGTACCTGCACGCCAACTTTCAGTGACTGGTGTACAAGGACACCCAGTTCTCGCTGTACCTCCCCCTAAACTAACCTAACCCCATTGAGATAATAATCTGCCCCCTTGTTTTTGCCACCTAATTGGATAACCTCACATTTATCTATATTATTCTGCATCTGCCACGCATCTGCCCACTCACCCAACCTGTCCAGGACACCCTGCAACCTCCTAACATCCTCTTCACAATTCACACTGCCACCCAGCTTTGTGTCATCTGCACGTTTGCTAGTGTTGCACCCAATTCCCTCTTCCAAATGATTAATGTAAATGGTAAACAGTTGCAGCCCGAACACCGAGCCTTGCGGCACTCCACTCACCACTGCCTGCCATTCTGAAAAGGACCCGTTCACCCCTACTCTTTGCTTCCTGTCTGCCAACCAATTTCCTATGCATGTCAACACCCTACCTCCAATACCATGTGCTCTAATTTTAGTCACCAGTTTCCCGTGCGGGACCTTATCAAAGGTTTTCTGGAAGTCTAGGTACACTACATCCACTGGCTCCCTTCATCCCTTTTACTTGTCACATCCTCAAAACATTCCAGAAGATTAGTCAAGCATGATTTTCCTTTGATAAATCCATGTTGACTTGGACTAATCCTTTTACTGCTATCCAAATGCCCCAATATTACCTTTTTAATAATTGACCCCAGCATCTTTCACACCACTGAAGTCAGGCTAACTGGTCTGTAATTCCCCATTTTCTCTCTCGCTCCTTTCTGGAACAGTGGGATAACATTAGCTATCCTCCAATCCACAGGAACTGATCCTGAATCTATTGAACATTGGAAAATGCAACAATGCGTTCACTATTTCTAGAGCCACCTCCCTGAGGACCATGGGATGCAGACCATCAGGCCCAGGGGATTTATCATAGAAACATAGACATAGAAATTAGGTGCAGGAGTAGGCCATTCGGCCTTTCGAGCCAGCACCGCCATTCAATATGATCATGGTTGATCATCCAACTCAGTATCCCGTACCTGCCTTCTCTCCATACCCTCTGAACCCCTTAGCCACAACGGCCACATCTAACTCCCTCTTAAATATAGCCAATGAACTGGCCTCAACTACCCTCTGTGGCAGAGAGTTCCAGAGACTCACCACTCTCTGTGTGAAAAAGTCTTTCTCATCTCGGTCTTAAAGGATTTCCCCCTTATCTTTAAGCTGTGACCCCTTGTCCTGGACTTCCCCAACATCGGGAACAATCTTCCTGCATCTAGCCTGTCCAACCCCTTAAGAATTTTGTAAGTTTCTGTAAGATCCCCTCTCAATCTCCTAAATTCTAGAGAGTATAAACCGAGTCTATCCAGTCTTTCTTCATAAGACAGTCCTGACATCCCAGGAATCAGTCTGCTGAACCTTCTCTGCACTCCCTCTATGGCAAAAATGTCCTTCCTCAAATTTGGAGACCAAAACTGTATGCAATACTCCAGGTGTGTTCTCACCAAGGCCCTGTACAACTGAAGTATACTCAAATCCTTTTGCTATGAAGTAGAACCTCCCTACTCCTATACTCAAATCCTTTTGCCTTGAAAGCTATCATATCATTCGCTTTCTTCACTGCCTGCTGCACCTGCATACCTACTTTCAATGACTGGTGTACCATGACACCCAAGTCTCCCCTTTTCCTAATCGGCCACCATTTAGATAATAGTCTGTTCCTGTTTTTGCCACCAAAGTGGATAACCTCACATTTATCCACATTATACTGCATCTGCCAAACATTTGCCCACTCACCCAGCCTATCCAAGTCACCTTCAGTCCCATTAGCCTACCCAATACTATTTCTCACCTAATGAAAATGTCTTTCAGTTCCTCTACCCCCTTAGATCCTCAGTCATCCAGTGCTTCTGGGAGATTGTTTGTGTCTTCCTTAGTGAAGACAGATCCAAAGTACCACTTCAACTCTTCTGCCATTTCCTTGTTCCCCATAATAATTTCACTTGTGTCTGTCTTCAAGGGACCCACATTTGACTTTTTCCTTTAACGTATCGAAAGAAGCTTTTACTGTCCTTTACATTCCTGGCCAGCTTCCCTTCGTACTTCATCTTTTCAGCCTGTATTGCCCGTTTTGTTTCCTTCTGTTATCCTATGAAAGTTTCCCAATCCTCTGGTTTCCGGCTGCTCTTTGCTGTGTTATACATATTTTATTCTATTCCTAACTTCCCTTGTCAGCCTTTTACTCCCCTTAGAATCTTTCATTCTTTTGGGAGTGAAATGATCCTGCGACTTCCGGATTATGCCCAGAAATTCCTGCCATTGCTGTTCCACTGTCATTCCTGCTGGGATTCCTTTCCAGTCTACCTTGGCCAGCTCCTCTCTCATGCCTTCATAGTTCCCTTTGTTCAACTGCATCACTGACACTTCCGATTTAACCTTCTCCTTCTCAAATTGTAGATTAAAACTAATCACATTATATTCAGCATGTTAATTCCCGGGATGGCGGGACTGATATATGATGAAAGAATGCGTCGACTGGGCTAGAATTTAGTAGGATGAGGGGGGATCTTATAGAAAGATATAACATTCTTGGAGGATTGGACAGGACAGATGCAGGCATAATGGTCCCGATGTTGGGGGAGTCCAGAACCAGGGGTCACAGTTTAAGATTAAGGGATAGGCCATTTAGGACTGAGGTGCGGAAAAACTGTGGAATTTTCTGCCAGAGGCAGTGGAGGCCAAGTCATTGGGTGTTTTCAAGAGAGTTAGATTTAGCTTTTAGCGCTAAAGGAATAAAGGGATATGGGGAAAAAGCTGGAACGGGGTACAGATTTTGGATGGTCAGCAATGATCATATTCGGGCATTGGAACCAGTTCTGGGGGAGGATATTGAATGGTGGTGCAGGTTCGAAGGGCCGAATGGCCTACTCCTGCACCTATTTTCTATGATTCTATGAATGGTGGTGCTGGCCTACGCCTCACCTAATTTCTAAGTTTCTATGTTTCTAACCTGTGATCTGAGATCGAACGGCACACACATGCAATTTATCTGTTACCTTTTGTCTGCCTATGTAATTTTTAATTCGGTAACATATCGATCATCTTACCCATTTCCTCCACAAGACTACAATAGTCCATTACATCATAGTGGGGAAAACTAAATTAACTTTATTAACGCCTCATACTTCTCTCTAATTGTTTGTGTTTATGTGGGTCTGCACAAATTGTCATTATTATCATGAATGGAATAAATGATAAAATGACTAATAGCATAAGGAATGAATGCATTGAAGTTTCTGCCGAATCAGATTAACCCCCCTCTGCTACATTTTCTGTGGCCGAAGAAAAACATTTCATTGTGAACAATGGGTAAGAGCTTCCTATGTAATTGAACGGAAACACCTGTGTCGACCATGTTGCTAAATCAGGCGTTTTCTTTCTGCTGCTCAAGCACTGAAAACTCTGAGGGTGAATAACAACTAACAAAATAAAAAACTACCTAGCAACAGATCTCGCAAACTTCCAGCTACCAATCTTATTGGTTACATGCTGCATCATTTTGTTTAAATTGTCAAGAATATCAATTCTGATCATGTATATCCCGGAAACTGTGTTTGATTGGGATTAGTTTTCACGTGTACAGTGGGCATCAATGTCTCTGAGATTCTGTATGGAATCTGTTTAGACAATAGAAAATAGACAAAACACAATAGACAATAGGTGCAGGAGTAGGCCATTCGGCCCTTTGAGCCAGTACCGCCATTCAATGTGATCATGGCTGATCATCCCCAATCAGTACCCCGTTCCTGCATTCTCCCCATGTCCCCTGACTTCACTATCTTTAAGAGCCCTATCTGGCTCTCCCTTGAAAGTATCCAGAGAACCGGCCTCTGAGGCAGAGAATTCCACAGACCCAACTCTGTGAGAAAAAGTGTTTCCTCATCTCTGTTCTAAATGGCTTATCCTTTTTTCTTAAGCTGTGGCCCCTGGTTCCGGAGTCCCCCAACATCGGGAACATGTTTCCTGCCCTAGCATGTCTAAACCCTTAATAATTGTATATGTTTCAATAAGATCTACTCTCATCCTTCTAAACTCCAGAGTATACGAGCCCAGCCATTCCATTCTCTCAGCATATGACAGTCCCGTCATCCCAGGAATAAATCTTGTAAACCTACACTGCACTCTCTCTTGAGGGTCTCTTTGCTCCTCTACTCAACTCCGCTTGTTATAAAGGCCATTCGCTTTCTTCACTACCTGCTGTACCTGCATGCTTACTTTCATAGACTGATGAACAAAGATCCCCAGATCCCATTGTACTTCCCCTTTTCCCAACTTGACGCCATTTAGATAATAATCTGCCTTGCCGTTATTGCTACCAAAGTGGATAACCTCACATTTATCCACATTAAACTGCATCTGCCATGCATCTGCCCACGTCTCCATGGCATTCTCATAGCACCCCCTTCACAGTTCACACTGCCACCCAGTTTTGTGTCATCTGCAAATTTGCTGAAATTACTTATTTTGCTGAAATTTGCTGAATCCCTTCAAGTAAATCATTGATGTATATTGTAAATAGCTGCGGTTCCAGCTCGGAACCATGCGGTACCCCACTAGTCAAACCTGCCATTCTGAGAGGGACCCGTTAATCCCTACTCTTTGTTTCCTGTCTGCCAACCAATTTTCGGTCCATGTCAGCACTCTACCACCAATACCATGTGCTCTAACTTTGCCCACTAAACTCCTATGTGGGACCTTATCAAATGCTTTCCGAAAGTCCAGGTACACTACATCCACTGGCCCTCCCATGTCCATTTTCCTTGTTACATCCTCAAAAGATTCCAGAAGATTAGTCAAACATGATCCACAAGAACTGATCCTGAGTCTATAGAACATTGGAAAATTATCACCAATGCATCCACGATTTCTAGAGCCACTTCCTTAAGTACCCTGGAATGCAGACCATCAGGCCCTTGGGATTTATCAGCCTTCAGTCCCATCAGTCTACCCAACATAATTTCTTGCCTCATGTGGATTTCCTTCAGTTCCTCCGTCACCCCAGATCCTATGGGCATTACTATCAGGAAGATTGTGTGTGTCCTCCTTAGTGAAGACAGATCCAAAGTACCTGTTCAACTCATCTGCCATTTCCTTGTTCCCCATAATAAATTCACCCTTTTTCGTCTTCAAGGGTCCAACTTTGGTCTTAACTAATCATTTCCTCTTCACATACCAAAAGAAACTTTTAGAAACATAGAAACATAGACAATAACATTTTACTATCCTCCTTTATATTCTTGGCTAGCTTTCCTTCATACTTATCTTTTCTCCCTGTATTGTCTTTTTAGTTATCTTCTGTTGCTCTTTAAACATTACCCAATTCTCTTGCTTCCCGCTCATCTTTGCTGTGTTGTACTTCTTCTCTTTTATTTTTATACTGTCCCTGATGTCCCTTGTCAGCCACGGGTGACGTTTCGGGTCGAGACCCTTCTTCACACTGCATCTGACTGCATTCAATCCAGCACCTGTAGTTCCTTCTTAAACAATTCCTTGGGATGATCAGCGGGAGTCTGGATTCCATGTTCCTTGGCCAGAGAACACAGACGTTTTACAAATCGACCAATTCTGCAATCCATGTGCACACCCACGTATTGTATATTCTACAAGGGCAGAGGAATGTGCTGCTCATATATGGATAAAAGCCCCTACAACTGTTATAAACAAATATTATAGGGGTGGGTGACCATTGACGAGACCCAATGACAAAGCCCATTTGACTCTTTTGTATGAAATACACTGGGACAGACTAAACTTCTGGACTTTTTTTAAGGATGCAACAAGTAGAATGGATAAGGGAGAGCCAGTTGATGTAGTATATCTGGACTTTCGAAAAAGTCCCACAAAAGAGATTAGTGCGCAGAATTAGAGCTCATGGTATTAGGGATGGTGTATTGACACCCATAGAGAACTGGTTAGCAGACATGAATCAAAGAGTAGGAATTAACAGGTCCTTTTCAGAATGGCAGGGAGAGACTAGTGGGTTGCCGCAAGGCACAGTGCTGGGGCCCCAGTTGCTTATAATATATATTAATGAATTAGACGATGGGAATTAAATATAACATCTCCAAGTTTACGGATGACAGAGATGGGTGGCAGAGTGAACTGACAGGAGGATGCTATGAGGCTGCAGGGTGACTTGGATAGGTTGGGAGACTGGGCAGATGCATGGCAGCTACAGTATAATGTGGATAAATGTGAGGTTATCCACTTTGGTGGCAAGACCAGGAAGGTGGATTATTATCCGAATGGTGTCAGGTTAGGAAATGGAGAGGTTAAACGAGACCTGGGTGTCCTTGTACATCAGTCACTGAAAGTAAGCATGCAGGTACAGCAGGCCGTGAAGAAAGGCAATAGAATGTTGGCCTTCACTGCGAGAGGATTTGAGATTAGGAGCTAGGAGGTTCTACAGCAATTGTACAGGTCCGTGGTGAGACCACACCTTGAGTATTGTGTGCAGTTCTAGTCTCCTAATTTGAAGAAGGACATTCTTGCTATTGAGGGAGTGCAGCGTAGGTTCCCCAGGTTTATTCCCAGGATTGCGGGACAGCGGGACTGACGTGGGATGAAAGAATGGGTCGACTGGGCTTGTATTCACTGGAATTTAGAAGGATGAGAGGGGATCTTAAAGAAACATATAAAATCCTTAAGGGATTGGACAGGCTAGGTGCAGGAAAAATGTTCCCGTTGTTTGAGAAGTCCAGAACCAGGGGTCACAGTTTCTGAATAGGGTGTAGGTCATTTATTACTGAGATGAGGAAAACCTTTTTCACTCAGAGAATTGTGAATCTGTGGAATTCTCTGCCACAGAAGGCAGTGGAGGCCAAATTTAGAAAGTGCTATATAAATTTTTATTTATTTTTTAAATTACTTACTAATTTATTGAATGTTTTCAAGAGAGAGTTAGATTTAGCCCCGATGCCTAACGGAATCGGGGATATGGGGAAAAGCAGAGACGGGGTACTGATTTTCGATGATCAGCCATGATCATGTTGAATGGCAGTGCTGACTCGAATGTCAGAATGGCCTAGTCCTACACCTATTTTCTATGTTTCAATGTTTCTCAGCCTCATCACCCACAACTAGGCCGGGATCGTCATGTGTCAGCTTCAGGCTACTTTACTTCCATCCGATAACTGAATACACATATTACATGTTGATACAAGTCTCCCGCCTCACACTATCCTCAGCCTCTCAGGCAGAACATGGTTTCCTTCACATCGATATTCGGGTATTGCCAGTTCAGGGAGACGTGGTGAGAAGTTTAATAATGTTGGTATGGAGCGAGCGCTGGGTCAAGGAACTGTTCCCTCCCCATTCCAGCCTTCGGAATGTTCCCACAAACTACCAGTTCTGGATTTCTTTACCTCAAGTGAACGTGGATATAATCTCCATTATATTATCAGATGACGAGCAGAAAACCATCTGAAGCATTCACCATGCTTTTGAATCGGTTGTAGATTTGCATGGCGCACGGCATAATTCTGAACTGCGTTGGTAGGGACAATTAGATTCTGTTTCTGTCTGTCAGTGTTCTAATCTGGGACTTCTATTTCTGAGATTATTTACATCAATGCGCCGGTCGCGTCCAGGTGCGCTCACATCTGAAATAAACACAAAAACAATGTTCCTCAATGTGTTTTTCGCAACTGACCAGATGGATTATTTTCTGGCCACTACTGGCAGCAATAGTAAAGTGACCCGAGATTTCCCAGACAGGATTATCAGGCCCATACAAAGCTTTTCAAAACGGGGGGTGGCATGACAGGATTACAAAAATGTTAATGTGAAATAATGTCCGCGCTGCGCACATCACGAGCGCAAAGCTTGAAGTCCCTCAATGCAGGGGTTTTAGATGCTCTCTGATGCATTCTGAGCCTTATTTTGGAGCATTTTTGCACCAAAGTTATGACCAATATTTCAGAAATTAACAGGAATCTGAGAGTAGCTTTTTCACACAAAGGGTGTGGGTACATGGTACGAGCTGCCAGAGGAGGTAGTTAAGGCTGGGACTATCCTAATGTTCAAGAGACATTTGGACATGTACATGGATAGGATAGGTTTAGATGGATATGGGCCAAACGCGTGCGAGTGGGACTAGTGTAGATGGGACATGTTGGTCGGTGTGGGCAAGTTGGGCTGAAGGGCCTGTTTCCACATTGCATCACTCTATGACTAAAAAGTTAAGAAGAAAAATGCATGTAGATAAATAGAGCAGATTTGAAAGAGGAGTGAAATGTAAAGGCAGAGAGAGGTTTATGGGTGCAAAGGAACACAGGAAAGGAGGGGGGAGGGTGGGCTTGGGCAGACGGGGGATAATAGACACAAAGTGCTGGAGTAACTCAGCGGGTCAGGCAGCATCTGTGGAGAACATGGATAGGTGACGTTTCACAGAGTGCTGGAGTAACTCAGTGGGTCGGGCAGCATCTACGGAGAAGATGAATAGGTGACGTTTCACAGAGTGCTGGAGTAACTCAGCGGGTCGGGCAGCATCTGCGGAGAACATAAATAGGTGACGTTTCACAGAGTACTGGAGTAACATAGAAACATAGAAAATAAGTGCAGGAGTAGGCCATTCGCCCTTCGAGCCTGCACCACCATTCAATATGATCATGACTGATCATCCAACTCAGTATCCCGTACCTGCCTTTTCTCCATACCCCCAGATCCCCTTAGCCCCAAGGGCCACATCTAACTCCCTCTTAAATATAGCCAATGAACTGGCCTCAACTACCTTCTGTGGCAGAGAATTCCAGAGATTCTCCACTCTCTGTGTGAAAAATGTTTTTCTCATCTCGGTCCTAAAAGACTCCTTGTTCTGGACTTCACCAACATCGTGAACAATATTCCTACATCTAGCCTGTCCAACCCCTTTAAAACTTTGTACGTTTCTATAAGATCCCCCCTCAATCTTCTAAATTCTAGCGAGTACAAGCCGAGTCTATCCAGTCTTTCTTCATATGAAAGTCCTGACATCCCATGAATCAGTCTGGTGAACCTTCTCTGTACCCCCTCTATGGCAAAAATGTCTTTCCTCAGATTAGGAGACAAAAACTGCACGCAATACTCCAGGTGTGGTCTCACCAAACCATGTACAACTGCAGTAGAACCTCCCTGCTCCTATACTCAAATCCTTTTGCTATGAATGCTAACATACCATTCGCTTTCTTCACTGCCTGCTGCACCTGCGTGCCTACTTTCAAAGACTGGTTTACCATGACACCCAGGTCTCGTCCCCCTTTTCCTAATAGGCTACCATTCAGATAATAGTCTACCTTCCTGTTTTTGCCACCAAAGTGGATAGCCTCACATTTATCCACATTATACTGCATCTGCCATGCATTTTCCCACTCACCCAACCTATCCAAGTCACCTTGCAGCCTCCTAGCATCCTCCTCACAGCTAACACTGCCCCCTAGCTTCATGTCATCCACAAACTTGGAGATGTTGAATTCAATTCCCTCGTCTAAATCATTAATATATATTGTAAATAGCTGGGGTCCCAGCACTGAGCCTTGCGGTACCCCACTAGTCACTGCCTGCCATTCTGAAAAGGACCCGTTTACTCCTGCTCTTTGCTTCCTGTCTGCCAGCCAGTTTTCTATCCACATCAATACTGAACCCCCAATACCATGTGCTTTAAGTTTGCAAACTAATCTCTTATGTGGGACCTTGTCGAAAGCCTTCTGAAAGCCCAGATATAACACATCCACAGATCCTCCCTTATCCACTCTACTAGTTACATCCTCGAAAAATTCTATAAGGTTCGTCAGACATGATTACCTTTCATAAATCCATGCTGACTTTGTCCAATGATTTCACCACTTTCCAAATGTGCTGCTATCCCAACTTTAATAACTGACTCTAGCAGTTTCCCCACCACTGATGTTAGACTAACTGGTCTGTAATTCCCCGTTTTCTCTCTCCCTCCCTTTTTAAAAAGTGCGGTTACATTAGCCACCCTCCAATCCTCAGGAACTACTCCAGAATCTAAAGAGTTTTGAAAGATTATCACTAATGCATCCACTATTTCTGGGGCTACTTCCTTAAGTACCCTGGGATGCAGCCTATCTGGCCCTGGGGATTTATTGGCCTTTAATCCATACAATTTACCTAACAGCACTTCCTGGCTAACCTGGATTTCACTCAGTTCCTCCATCTCATTTGATCCCCGGTCCCCTGCTATTTCTAGATTATTTATGTCTTCCTTAGTGAAGACAGAACCAAAGTAGTTATTCAATTGGTCTGCCATGACCTTGTTCCCCATGATCAATTCACCTGTTTTTGTCTGCAAGGGACCTACATTTGTTTTTTTTTTTTTTTTTTTTTGTTTAATTTCTTTTATTAGAAGTAATCGATTTACAATATTGTAAACAGCTTTACAAACATCAACTTAATTCCGAATATTTTTTTAAAATAACCCAATAAAAGTTATTATCTTCTATTTTTTAGGAAAAAAAGATAGAGATAGAGTAGTTTTAAATCAATAAGAGAGTGATTAAATAATAATTTGATTATATAAAAGAGAAAAAGAAAATATAAAAAGGAAATAAGGTTAACAAAAAATGAAAAAATATTATATATATATATAAATGAAAAACAACCAAATATATTTTATCTAAAACTATTACTAATAATAGTATCAATGAAGACATGCTTATTAATCCTAGTATAAGAATATGTTATTCTCATCAAGTCCCGCAGGGTACCCGTCAAGCTGTGTTGTCAAGAGCAGCTACTTCTCTAGGTACTGTATATATGGAGACCATATTTGTTCGAAAGAGTTATATTTGTCCAGTAGGACAAATCTGATTCTTTCCAATTGTAACGTCTCCAACATTTCTGCCGCCCACATTTTAATTGTGGGGGTTAAAGTTCCCTTCCAAAATTTCAATATTATTTTTTTCCCTATTGTCAAACAGTAATCAAATAAATTTCTTTGATTTACTGTAAGGACCGAGTTTGAAGCCAAAATTCCAAGTATTAATATCTTTGGGTCTGGATCCAATCTAATTTTAAGAACCTCAGAGATAACCTTAAAAATTTCTGTCCAGTAATGATTCAATTTGGAACATGTAGCAAAACTGTGTGTTAAATTTGCTTCTAAATTCTTACATTTATCACAAATTGCAGAGAGATTGGGAAAGATACTATTTAATTTAGTTTTTGAGTAATGTAATCTATATAATACTTTGAATTGTATCAATGTATGTCTGGCATTTAACGAACACCGATGTATTTGCTGTAAACTTTCTTCCCAGATTTCTTTTGTTATGGATAACCCAATTTCTTTTTCCCATGCTTGCCGATATGTTTCAGTTGTTGGGTTCTCCTTATCCAAAATTATGTTATATATATATGCTATTAATTTTTCTGTATTTGGATGTAAATTAAACACATCATCTAATAATCCTGGTACTTTATTTTTGTAATCTTGTGTGTTGGATTTTATATAATCTCTAATTTGTAAGTACCTAAACAAATGTTACGGAGACAATCCGTAAATATCTTGTAACTCTTGAAATAAAAGAAATTTTCCTTTTCTATAAAGGTGCTCTATCCTTTTAATTCCTAAATCATCCCAATGTCTAAACCCTCCATCCAATATAGAGGGTTTAAATAATGGGTTATTCGTTATTGGTAGTCTGAGTGAAAGATTATCTAATTGTAAAGTCTTAACTATTTGTTTCCAAATATGTCTATTATTATAAATTATAGGGTTATCCCTATACATTTTTTTTTGTACTTCCTTTGGAGCAAAAAGAATCGAGCCTACCTTATAAGGTAAACAATCTTCCTTTTCCATCTTTAACCACATTGGTTCCTGATCCACATTTACCCACCAAAAATTCATATTCTTAATCTGAACTGCCCAAAAGTGATATAAAAAATTTGGAAGTGCTAATCCTCCATTTATCTTAGATTTACATAAGTGTTTTTTACTTATTCTATGATTTTTATAATCCCAAATAAAACTATAAATAATATTATCTTTTTTTTTTAAAGTCTTTGGGAGAAAAAAAGGAATAGCCTGAAACAAATATAATAATTGTGGTAAAAACACCATCTTTATAGCATTTATTCTACCAATCATGGATATAGGAAGTGTTTTCCAATACAGAATATTTTTTTTAAGTTTATCTAATAATAAAGGGTAATTAGATTTAATTAGCGAATTATAAGATTTAGTTACATTAATTCCTAAATATTTAAATTTGTCTTTAACTAATTTTAATGGATATTGTTGTAATATGTTTAAATTAATTCCTGTTATAGGCATAATATCACTTTTGTTCCAATTAATCCTAAATCCTGAAAATGTACCAAATTTAGTTATAACATTAAACAGCTTTGGTATACTAATTTCCGGTTTTGTAATATAAATCAACACGTCATCTGCATATAAAGATATTTTGTTGGTTGTAGTGTCGGTATTATAGCCATAGATTTTAGGTTCAGATCTGATTCTTTCCGCCAAAGGCTCTATCATCAAAGCAAATAGTAAAGGCGATAATGGACATCCCTGTCTACATCCCCTAAAGAGTTTAAATTTAGCTGATAACATTTGATTAGTTAAGATTCTTGCCGTTGGATTCGAATATAGAATTCTTATCCATTTACAGAATCTATCCCCCAATTGATACTTTTCCATTATATTAAATAAATATAACCATTCCACCTGATCGAATGCTTTTTCCGCATCTAGCGATATAACTGCTAGTTCCCCATCCCGTACTTTTTTTGAATATACAATATTAAACAAGCGTCTAAGATTATGGGATGAATAGCGTTTTGGAATAAAACCTGTTTGATCATGATGTATTAATTTAGAAATCACTAAACTTAATCTCTGAGATAAAACTTTAGTTAATATTTTTTGGTCTGTATTTAGAAGTGCGATCGCTCTATATGATCCTGGATCTTCCAAATCCTTATCTACCTTAGGTATGAGTGTAATTGTGGATTCGTTTAAAGAATCTGGTAGTTTGCCTTGTTCATATGCATATCTATATACTGTATGTAGTCTTGGGGAAATCAAGTCTTGAAATTTTTTATAAAATTCGGCACTCAGGCCATCAGGGCCCGCTGCTTTTCCATTCTTTAACAAACTAATTGATTCTTCAATATCTTTTACTGTTATTTCAGCGTTTAACAAATGTCTACCTTCCTGATCTAGATTGTTAATTTGGCACTCTTGTAGAAATGTATCCATACCAACTGTTTGGCCTGTTACCTTAGATGAATAAAGATTTTGATAGTATTGTAGAAATCTGTCATTAATATCTTTTGGTATCGTCAATATATTTCCATCCGTAGATCTAATTCTATGTATCAATTTTTCATCTTCTGATTTTCTAAGCTGTCGTGCTAACAGTTTTTGTGGTTTGTCTCCAAACTCAAAGTGCACTTGCTTGGTTTGTTGAAATAGTTTAATGACTTGGTTAGAATATATTTTATTAAGTCTATATTTTGCTATTGCAATTTTATTACTTAGCTCTTTAGAAGGGCGTTTTATGTTTTCACTGTCTAGTTGTTTTATCTCATTTTCTAACTTTTGTTCCATCTTTCTATTTTCTTTATTAAAATGAGCCTGTGCTGATATTATTGCACCACGCATAAACGCTTTAAATGTGTCCCAAAGTAACGCTGATGAAACCTCAGGTTTGTCATTAGTTTCAAAAAATAATTTAATCTGTTCCATTACGTGTTTACAACAGTCTTTATCCTTTAATATCTGGGGATTAAATCTCCAAGTAGTCGTTTTATACTTAATATCTTTTAGTTTTATCTTAAATGTTAGTGGCGCATGATCTGAAATAATAATATTATGATATTTTGCGTCATATGTAAAAGGTAGTAATTTTGAATCTACTAAAAAATAATCTATCCTGGAGTAGGTTCCATATACAGGCGAAAAAAAACGAGTATTCTCGTCCGGATGGATTATCTAGCCTCCAAATATCTTTAACATTCGATGTACTTATAAAATAATTTATAAGTTTACTTGAATTAGAGGTAGCTTTCCTTTTTGTAGAAGACCTGTCTAGGTAGCTATCTAAGGTGCAATTAAAATCACCCCCAATAATTAAATTATATTGAGTGGAAATAGGAATATTATTAAATATTTTCTTAAAAAATAATGGGTTATCAAAATTAGGGGCGTATATATTCACCAAAATTATTTTCTGTGAGTATAATTCCTCTGTAATTATTACATGTCTACCCTCTTTATCCTCTATTATAGAACTTTGTTTAAAAGGTATACCTTTCCGAATAATTATTGCGACTCCTCGAGATTTGTGTATAAATGAAGAGTGATATACCTTGGAAATCCATTTTGCTGTTAATCTATGTTGAGCATCTCTTTTAAGATGCGTCTCTTGAAGGAAGATCACGTCTGATTTCAATCTGTTCAACTGTGCTAGCACCTTTCCCCTTTTAATTGGTTCGTTAATTCCCTTAACATTCCAACTACAGAAGGTAATTCCACCCCCCACAGTCTTCACATTCATGTCTTGCATTTTACTGTTAGGGTGGTTTTTTTTGGAGTAGCCTTCTCGACCCCTCCAGCCTAGCGGTATACCCAAACGCCAACCCGATGAGAATTTCTATCCACAGTAATCCATATACATATCTTCTTAAAGCAATTATACAATATTGCTTATAACTACATTCATATAACATATAACACAAAATCAAATATTTAATATATAAGAAAAAATACAGAGTGTAATTAAAAAGAGAAAAAAGGGTGTTAACAGGGTGCCCAGAAAAAAAAGAAACTACACTGATATATTGTGTAGTGTGCATTAGTGAAAGCCACACTAGCGTGGCTATTAATCTAGTGACTTCCGTTTTTTTAAAAAAAGATGTTAATTATTCCAGCTCCTGTCTATAATGCTGTGTCTATTGGGGTGGGGTACTAACTTTAAGTACTTAGTAATTATTTCTATTATTCATATTACTAATTACTAATTGCTAGTTATTACTTTCTATTATAATTAATATTATAATAAGTAATACTATATTAGGGGGACAATTGAATTTTACTAATTAATACCAAACTATAACAACATGTCCATTATTGCCCCTCTTTCTTGATGAATAATTCATAACCGCAGGTCGATGTTAAAAGTTCATTCTTCTTCTCCTTCTTCTCCTTCCTCGCTTGCTTCTTCTTCTGCTTCTTCTTCTGCCTTCTTCTGTATGTTTCGAGCGAATTCCAGTGCTTTGGTATGCTTAACAAAACGGTATTCCTTGTTGTCATAGGTCACTCTCAGTGTTGCTGGGTACAACAAACCATATCTGAGATCCTTTATATCCTTCATATTCCGAAGGATACCTCTTGTTTCTGTAAATAAAGATCTTCTCTTAGCCACTTCCGCCGGGTAATCTCTGAAGATACTGATGTTATCTCCTTCGTATTTCAAATTCCTCTTTCTTATTATTATCTTCATCATTTCTTCAAACTCATGATCGTGGGCCACCTTTACAATTATTTGTCTTGGCGGTGCACCTTTCCCAGGGACCCGTCTTAAAGCCCTGTGAGCTCGGCCCAACAGGGGTTCTTGATCCAAATCCAGAATGTCCTTTAGGAGTTTTGCAGCAAATTTTCGCGGGTCTTGATTTCCTTCCTGCCCCTCGGTCACTCCTACGATACGTAAATTCTTACGTCTTTGTCGTCCCTCCAGATCAATACATTTCTCATTTATTTTACGTAGTAGTTCTGAGAGACGTTTATTCTCGTTTTGTAGCTTCTCATTTTCCTTGGCACTTGTTACAGCAAACTTAGTCAATTCTTTAATTGCATCATTGTGCTGGTCAAGTAAAATTGAGATAGGATCTATCTTCGCATCCAGCATTTGTTCCGTCTCAGCAATCTTGTCATTTACCTCAGCCATCCGGTTTTGAAACTCAGCATCCGCCTTTATTTTCCACTCATTCATCATAATCTTTACCGTTTCTGTAGCTTCTTTTTTTAGTTCTTCTTTAATTCTCTCTTGAGTCTCCTGGATATCCGTTCTTAGCAGTTTTATTTCATCTTTATATTCCTTCTTCAAATCTTTCATTTCTTTCATCAGTTTCTTCATTTCACCAAGCAGAGAATTTTTAAGTTCTTCCATTTCGCTTTTTCTTTGTGAAATCTCTTCCTGGGAGGCAGCCAAACTCGAGCCCGAGGCTTTGAGGCCTGCCTCCCTTCTAGGTCCTTTTTTTGTCGGTGGGGGGGGGGAGGAGGGATGCATTTTGAATTTCTTACCGAAGTCGCGCGCCTGATGACGTCACGCTGCTTGCAATCGCACCGGAGCCATTTGGAATCGCTCTCATGCGGTAAGTACCGTTAGTAGCCTCTTTTAACCCCCGATTGTTTTCAGATTTTCTGCGGAGCTGATCTGGCGCTGTTCTCTCTCAGAACATGGCGCCACCGGAAGTCGGACCTACATTTGTTTTAACTAATCTTTTTCTTTTCACATATCCATAAAAACTTTTGCAGTCAGTTTTTATGTTCCCTGCCAGTTTTCTTTCATAATCTATTTTCCCTGTCCTAATTAAGCCCTACTGGAATTTCTCCCCATCCTCTGGTAGGCTGCTTTTTCTGGCTAATTTGTATGCTTCATCTTTTGTTTTGATACAATCCCTGATTTCCCTTGTAATCCACAGATGCACTACCTTCCCTGATTTATTCTTGACTGGTGTATCATAACACCCAGGTTATATACCCTCAAAGTTACCTTTCTTTAAGTTCAGAACCCTTGTTTCTGAATTAATTATGTCACTCTCCATCCTAATGAAGAACTCAACCATATTATGGTCACTCTTGCCCAAGGGGCCACGCACAACAAGACTGCTAACTAACCCTTCCTCATTACTCAATACCCAGTCTAGAATAGCCTACTCTCTCGTTGATTCCTCTACATGTTGGTTTAGAAAACTATCCCGCATACATTCCAAGAAATCCTCTTCCTCAGCACCCCTGCCAATTTGATTCACCCAATCTGTATGTAGATTGAAGTCACCCATTATAACTGTTTTACCTTTTTTTTTGTTTTGTTTTTTTAAAGTTAAATTTTATTAGAGGCATGTACATATCATAGTCCGAACCACTACAAACTTTGTTAAACGGTTACATATTAAATATCCAGGATTCGAAGGCCGGGCCGGAGGGGCGTCTGGTGTCGAGGTTGTGGTTGCTGCCAGTCGTTCCCGCTCCCGCCCGGCGAAGGGAGAGTAATCTCCCGTTGGACCCCTCACGGGTAGTTTGCTACCCAGGATAAAAACCAGACTCCCCCTTCCGCAACACAATATTCCACTACTTACCCAGAGTAGACACAAGGCATCAAGGCGATCGCCGATTGTCTGGATTGCAAAATGCGATCTGATCCCGTCTGGGCCCGCTGAGCACGTGTGGAGAGACAGCGCCACTTTGCATCGCTACTGTGTCACCGGCTTCCCCCAACTCACAATTTGATTCATCCAATCTGTATGTAGATTGAAGTCACCCATTATAACTGTTTTACCTTTGTTTTTTTTGTTTTGTTTTTTTAAAGTTAAATTTTATTAGAGGCATGTACATAACATAGTCCGAACCACTACAAACTTTGTTAAATGGTTACATATTATATATCCACGATTCCAGGGACTCCGCTACCAATGTAGCTGGGGTCTTCATTTATCGGTTACATATTAACATTGACTCTAATTATTATTTTTTTTTGATGGATAGAAAAAATAAAGAAAAAGAAAAGAAAATTAGAAAAATAGAATAAACTATCCATAATACAAGTTAGGAGATAGGTCCATCGGTAAGAAAGCATAGCTATTCATCTAGTCCTGGGTTCAAGCTTCCGTCAGGTGTCAGCACCGGCCCATTCTACCCCTTCAAATAATCTATGAACGGAGCTGTTTTACCTTTGTTGCACGCATTTCTAATTTCTTGTTTGATGCCTACCAACTCCACTACTACTGGTAGGTGGCCTGTACACAACTCCCACTAGTGTTTTCTGTCCCTTAGTGTTTCGCAGCTCTACCCAAATTGATGCCACATCCTCCAAGCTAATGTCCTTCCTTTCTATTGCATTAATCTCCTCTCTAACCAGCAACACGACCCCACCTCCTTTTCCTTTCTGTTTATCCCTCCTGAATATTGAATAACCCTGGATGTTCAGCTCCCAGCCTTGGTCACCCTGGAGTAATGTTTCCGTGATCCCAACTATATCATATTCATTAATAACTATCTGCACATTCAACTCTTCCACCTTATTACGAATGCTCCTTGCAATGAGACATAAAGTCTTCAGGCTTGTTTTTACAACTCTTTTACCCCTTTTACAATTTTGTTGAAAAGTGTCCCTTTTTGATTTTTGCCCTGGATTTGTCTGCCTGCTACTTTTACTTTTCACCTTGCTACCTATTGCTTCTACCCACATTTTACACACCTCTGTCTCTCTGCGCACACATTTAAGAAACCCACCACCTCTTATTCTCTGTTTATTATCCTTTTCTTCTTTCTCCCCTACATGTTGTGTCTGAGTGCTTCCCTTTTCTGCCTCATACACTGTCTCCTCGCTTTCTCTATTTGAGTCCCTCAAATCAGCGGGTCAGGCAGCATCTGTGGAGAACATGGATAGGGGACATGTCACAGAGTGCTGGAGTAACTCAGCGGGTCAGGCAGCATCTCAGGAGAAAAGGTATAGATTATATTTCAGGTCAAGACCCATCTTCAGTGATATTCATGATGTGACGTACATAGACATTCCCGAATGTTACCCAAACCATCGTGAGCTACTTTGTGACAGTGCTTGCCCTCTCCTATAACGTCTCTGCTGCCTTGGGTGATGCAGGACAGGACACAAGCTTTGGGACATGGTGTGAACCTGTTGCTGCCTGTCCCAGCCTGGTAAAAACCTGGATGGAGTGGATGCGGAGAGGATGTTTCCTCTAGTGGGAGAGTCTCGATCAGTGGCCACAGTCTCAGAATTAAAAGACATGAGCAGGAATTTCTTAGTCCGAGGGTGGGGAACTGTGGAATTCATTGCCACAGACAGCTGTAGAGGCCAAGTCAATGGGCATTTTTCAGGAGGAGATTGATAGATTCTTGATTGATACGCGTGTCAGAGTTAATGGGGAGAAGGCACGAGAATGGGTTTGAGAGGGAAAGATAGATAGAGTCATAGAGTGATACAGTGTGGAAACAGGCCCTTCAGCCCAGCATGTCCCATCTACACTAGTCCCACCTGCCCACGTTTGATCCATATCCCTCCAAACCTGTCCTATCCATGTACCTGTCTAACTGTTTCTTAAATGTTGCGATAGTCCCTGCCTCAACTACCTCCTCTGGCAGCTTGTTCCTTACACCTACCACCCTTTGTGTGAAAAATATACCCCTCAGATTCCTATAAATATTTTCCCCTTCACCTTAAACTTATGTCCTCTGCTCTTCAATTCACCTACTCTGGGCAAATGATCTGATCTGATCTATTCAAATCATGATTTTATTCATCTCTATTAGATCATCCCTCATCCTCCTGTGCTCCATGAAATAGAGTCCCAGCCTACTCAACCTCTCCCTATAGTTCCGGCTCTCTAGTCCTGGTAACATCCTCGTAAATCTTCACTGTACCCTTTCCAGTTTGATGACATCTTTCCTATAACATGGTGCCAGAACTGAACACAATACTCTAAATGCAGCCTCACCAACTTCTTATGCAACTGCAACATGACCTCCCAACGTCTATACTCAGCCTGGCCCGCTGAGTTACTCCAGCACTCTGTGAAACGTCACAGAACAGGGCAAGATTAGCAAGCTTTCTGCTGATACAAAAGTGAGTGGTTTTGCAGATAGTGAAGATGGTTGCGAAAGATTGCAGCAGGATCTGTATCAATTAGCCAGGTGGACAGAGGAATGGTTGATGGTTGCATGGTTCCTTGAAGGTCAAGTCACAGGTACATCAGGTGGTCAAAAAGTATTTTGGCTCTTTGGCCTTCATCAGTCAGAGTATTGAATGTGGAAGTTGGGAGGTCATGTTGCAGTTGTATAAGATGTTGGTGAGATCGCATTTAAGAGTACAGAGAAGATTTATGAGGATGTTGCCAGGACTAGAGGGTGTGAGTTATAGGGAGAGGTTGAGTAGCTTGAGACTTTATTCCATGGAGCGCAGGAGGATGAGGAGAAATCTTATTGAGGTGTACAAAATCATTACATGAATAGATCGGGTAGATGCACAGAGTCTTTTGCCCAGAGTAGGGGAATGGAGGACCAGAGAACATAGGTTCAAGGTGAAGGGGAAAAGATTTAATATGAATCTGAGGGGTAACATTTTCACACAAAGGGTGGTGGGTGTATGGAACGAGCTGCCTGAGGAGGTAGTTGAGGTTGGGGCTATCCCATCGTTTAAGAAAGTTAGGCAGGTAATAGGACAGGTTTGGCGGGATATGGACCAAACGCAGGCAAGTGGAACTAGTGTAGCTGGGTCTGAAGAAGGGTCTCGACCCGAAACGTCGCCTATCTCCTTCGCCCCTTAGATGCTGCTGCACCCGCTGAGTTTCTCCAGCTTTTTGTGTAACCCCCGTAGCTGGGACATTGTTAGCCGTTGTGGGCAGCTTGGGCCAAATGGCCTGTTTCCACACTGGCTATGTCACTCTATGACTCTATACATGTTCTCCAGAGATGCTACCTGACCATATAACTATATTACATTTACAGCACAGAAACAGGCCATCTTGGCCCTTCTAGTCCGTGCCGAACACTTATTCTCCCCCAGTCCCATCTACCTGCACTCAGATCATACCCCTCCATTCCTTTCCCGTCCATATACATATCCAATTTATTTTTAAATGATAAAATCGAACCTGCCTCCACCACCTCCACTGGAAGCTCATTCCACACAGCTACCACTCTCTGGTTATTGGTTATTGGTTAGAAAATATCCTACAATTCTGAAACCACTATTTCTCTCTTTGAAAGCTACTCCAGCCCCAGCCGATGTGGACAATCAATTGTCCAATTTTCCAGCAATGTATCTCCTTCAGTCCGATTGCCACTAGAAATTCTCTTATTGAACACAATATGGACTTTTTTACTTTAACATAAAATGAAAATCCACGTCATTGACCAGTGTTTTGTTTGCATTGGTATTAGGCCCCATCTAACTTTCTGTTACACCATTGCTTTCTATGGATACCTTGCACTGGGTCCTGTCTGGCTTCTTGCTGTCCTTGTATATATAAATATGCATTCATACATCTATATCTATGTATCTATATATATATTTATATATTCATATCTATATCTATTTCAATATATATATATCTCCATCTCTAGATATGAATATTGAGTTATAGTAACATAGAAATTAGGTGCAGGAGTAGGCCATTCGGCCTTTCGAGCCTGCACCGCCATTCAATATAATCATGGCTGATCATCCAACTCAGTAACCCGTACCTGCCTTCTCTCCATACCCTCTGATCCCATTAGCCACAAGGGCCACATATAACTCCCTCTTAAATATAGCCAATGGACTGGCCTCAACTACCCTCTGTGGCAGAGAGTTCCAGAGACCCACCACTCTCTGTGTGAAAAACGTCCTTCTCATCTCGGTCCTAAAGGATTTCCCCCTTATCCTTAAACTGTGACCCCTTGTCCTGGACCTCCCCAACATCGGGAACAATCTTCCTGCATCTAGCCTGTCCAACCCCTGAAGAATTTAGTAAGTTTCTATAAAATCCCCTCTCAATCTCCTGAATTCTAGAGAGTATAAACCCGAGTCTATCCAGTCTTTCTTCATAAGACAGTCCTGACATCCCAGTAATCAGTCTGGTGAACCTTCTCTGCACTCCCTCTATGGCAATAATGTCCTTGCTCAGATTTGGAGACCAAAACTGTACGCAATACTCCAGGTGTGGTCTCACCAAGACCCTGTACAATTGCAGTAGAACCTCCCTGCTCTTATACTCAAATCCCTTTGCTATGAATGTTAACATACCATTCGCTTTCTTCACTGCCAGCTGCACCTGCATGCCTACTTTCAATGACTGGTGTACCATGACACCCAGGTGTCGTTGCATCTCCCCTTTTCCTAATCGGCCACCATATATATATATGTCTTTCTGCTGTGATATCTCGACTTTCCCCATTGCGAAACCTACAGTGCAGCCCTTCCTATCTGCAATTTTAAGTATTCATGGCAGTGCATGGATGTGGCGTGGCGTGGCGGTGGTCGCACGATATACAGTAGAAATTATATTGCTATATAATTTATAGCAATAGACGTATTTGGAAACAAATAGTTAAGACTCTACATTTGGATAATATGTCGCTTTGTTTACCAATTATGAATAACCCTTTGTTTAAGCCCTCTATATTGGATAGGGGGTTTGGACAATGGAAAAACTTAGGAATTATAAGGATAGAACACCTTTATAGGAAAGGGAAATTTCTTTCATTTCAAGAGTTAAAAGATATCTACGGATTGCACCCAAATAACTTGTTTGGGTATTTACAAATTAGAGATATCAAATCAAACATTCAAGATTATAAAAATAGAGAACTAGGTTTATTGGATGAAGTGCTCAACAAGCACCCAAACACAGAAAAACTAATAGAATATATATATAATACCCTTTTGGACAGGGAAATTCCAACAACAGAATCATACCGACAAATATGGGAAAATGAAACAGGTTTATCTTTATTAAAAGACACTTGGGAAGAAAGTCTACAACGTATACACCGTTGTTCGTTAAATGCCAGACATACCTTGATACAATTCAAAGTATTACATAGATTACATTACTCAAAACGAAATTAAATAGAATTTTCCCTAACATTTCTCCTATTTGTGATAAATGTCAGTACTCAGAAGCTAATTTAACGCACAGTTTTGTCACATGTACAAAACTTAATAGTTATTGGACTGAAATTTAAATCATTTCGATAGTTCTTAAAATTAAATTGGATCCTGACCCAAAGCTAATAATATGAGGCGTTTCAGATTCAAATCAAATATTTACAGAAAATAAAAGAAATTTTCTTGATTACTGTTTAATAATTGGAAAAAAAAATAATATGAAAATTCTGGAAGGGACCATTATCCCCTACAATTAAAATGTGGACAGTGGAAATGTTGGAGACGTTGCAATTGGAGAGAAGCAGGTTTGTCCTAATGGACAAATATGAAGTGTTTGAACAAATATGGTCTCCATTCACTCACTATATGAAGGGGTAGCTGAGCTCAGCATTGTAACTCAATAAGTACCCGGTGGTAGGATTAGATGAAAAGATCTATTCTGAGATTTATATACATGTCTCTATAGATATTGGTATGTGAAAGTGTTCCATTCATTGTTAAGATGTAGACTTCCATTTTTTTTTAAAGTATAATAATTGTTTGCTTGTATTATTTTTTTTTAAAATTATTATTATCTTCTTTTTTTTACTGTGTTTTATTATTTTTTAATTTTTTTTTGTTATATATAATCATAATCAATATTATTTAACACACTCCTCTTTGATTAAACACTTATTCTTTTACCTCTTTACTTTCTTTACTCTTAAAAAAAATAGAAGCTTATATATTATTCTGTAATACTTGTATAACTTTTGAAACAAGTTAAATGTGTATTTGAAAAACTGTTATATCATTGGCAATATGTATGGCTTCTAATAAAAATATTTTTTAAAAAAAGAAATTGATGTTCCTTTGTCGTCAAACAATTTAGATAAAAATCATGTGACTTCATTGCTCTCTTCACCCTTTGTGTATGCGGACCTTGCGCCCTCCTGCACCCGTGTGATTTTAGATTAATACAAGCATTAGGACCTTTACATCTCGTGCAACAAGGGGAGTTTCCATTCAGTGTCGCCCAGAGGGAGTCTGCATCTGCTGCCATCTTGTGGTGCATATTTTCATTGCAGATTTTTGGATTTTAGATTGAATTTTGAACATTACCTGCGACCAGAGGATGGTGCTATGTGAGCACTCGGTTGCCACTGATGCATATTTTTTTTGTTAGTATAGTTTAGCTTCCTTTATTGTGATGTTTACAGAGGAATAGTGAAAAGCTTTTGTTGCGTGCTAACTATTCAGCGGAAAGGCTTTACGTAACTACCATCTAGCCATCCACAGATACGTGATAAAGAGAATGACGTTTGGTGCATGATAAAGCCCAGTAAACTCCCCTTAAATATAGTCCAAGGGTCCCCAATAAGGGAGAGAGTAGCTCAGGCCCACACTCTCGTTGCTGATAGAATCATTCAGTTCCCTGATAAGTCGGAAATAAATTGTTCCTGAATCTGGAGTCTTGCCTTTTCACACTTCTGTACCTCTTGCCTGATGGGGGAGGGAGACGATATGTCGCCATACATTTTTATTCATATTTGTTATACCGGATCACGTGTTACCTCGCATTTGTACCTACATATGTCTCTTTTCTCCCAGGCAGCCATTCGCGTTCGAGGTGACCTTGCTTCCACTCTAGGCCTAGAATTATTGATCATTGCCAATGTGGGAACAGTGGGGTCTTTTCCAGAAGAGGCCGGAGGTGTCTGAAGGGGTGGGTAGGTGGGATGTTAGTACTCCAGACAGTGGTTAAACATGTACTCCAGACAGTGCTTAAAGTATATTGTTCCTGTATTTGCACAAAGTCCGCGAGCATTGCCACTTTTCATTTCACTGCACATCCCGTATATGTGACGAATAAACTTGACGTTTAACGCACAATAGTTGCAATTCGTAGCGTGCCAACCCCTGTGCATCCTGATGCAAACTCAAGAATTATCTTGAAAACAGTATTATCCCCGTCACCTGACATACTTGGTTTCACACATTTATATTACAATACATGTTGGTAATATAGACACTCTTTCTGCCCGGATTAAACGATTTATACGGGATTAATCCTATTAATGTTATACTACAAACTGGTAATGTTGAGATGTCACGCGGGTCCACTGCTCTACGTGTAACATTAAGTCCCGTCTCTGTTTTCATAGACAGAATGTTAAGGAACAATTATGCCTGACAAATCTATTGGAATTCATTCAGGAAGTACCAAGCAGGATAGATGAAGAAGAGTCAGGGGATGTTGTTTGTTTGGAGTCTCAAAAGTACTTTGATAAGGTGGAATTCCGCCCTTCGAGCCTGCACCGCCGTTCAATATGATCATGGCTAATCATCCAACTCAGTATCCTGTACCTGCCTTATCTCCATACCCCCTGATCCCTTCAGCCACATCTAACTCCCTCTTAAATATAGCCAATGAACTGGCCTCAACTACCTTCAGTGGCAGAGAATAGTAAGATTGAACGAGAACTTACCAGTTCAAAGGTTGATCTTTATTTTATGAGGAGTCGAAGTGAGGGATTTCGTGAAGAGCCCGCCGGCGCGCATGCTCGACATACTTCAAAGTAGCGGCGTGGAATCACAGAACCAACAATAGAAATGACTTCGCATAGTATGATTGAATTGACTAAGATTACCAGATGAAGGTGATTGAGGGTTGGGCGAGGAGGGCACGAAATCCCTCACTTCGACTCCTCATAAAATAAAGATCAACCTTCGAACTGGTAAGTTCTCGTTCAATCTTACTATTTCATTTCGGAGTCACGTGAGTGACTTCGTGAAGACTTCAAAGCTTCTGTGATTACACGCCCTGGACCACGTCCATGCTGACACACCACTACGAGGGATGGATGGGAGGAACAAACTTGCTCAATAGTTCATACTGCAAAACAAGAGCATATTTATTAATAACAAATCAAAAACCCCTCATGCGGGGACATCTCCACGTTCTGACCCTGCATTCAGCACGGCTTCTGCGAACTGTAGCGGAGCAGCAACAGGCTTGTTATAAAAACGCTGGAACACAGCTTCATTAGCCCATCCTGCTGTGGCGAGAATTTTGTCCATGGGCACCTCCATGACCCTCGCCGCTGACGTCGATGCAGCCCTGGTGGAATGAGACTTGAACACATTAGTGTCGATACCTGACTTACCCAAGACGACTCGAAGCCACCTGGATATCGTCTGGACTGTCACTCGATGATGAGGTCTCTTATGAGTGACAAGCAGGTATCTCTCCATTCCTCTGATGCGTGCCGTCACGTTGACATAGTGGCGGATATGTGAGGCTAAACATAGCCTAGCATCTGCGGGGTATGCCGGGAACTTCAGCTGCAGCCCTGTGCACCCAGGTCTATGCTGCTTTAGTAGCTCGTCAATGAAAAATACTACTTCTGTAGGGGTAGATGTCATTCTGTCGACACGAAGTTTGTGTAGTGTCTGTACCCTCTGAGCTGAAGTCAGCGCTAGTAACATCACCAGCTTCATGGTGAGTTGGTCCAGTTGGAGCCCTTCCATGGGAGACCACGTCTTGAGCAGGGTTAATACGGCCCTGACATCCCAGGTGATATTATAGCGTGGTGTAGGCGGATTCATATTGAATATACCCCGCATGAGTCTGGACACTAGCCTGTTGGATCCTACCCCAATATTGAGGTAGAATGATAGCGCACTTCTGGCGCTGTTGATGGCACTGTAACTTAAGTGTTCATCATGGTGCAACCCCGCGAGGAATTCCAGGACGTCGGTTATTGTCACGTCATCGTACGTGATGCGAGAGCGGCTGCAGTAGGCTTCCCACTTCTTAATATGCGAGCGGTATCTTCGCCTTGTGGACTCTCGACACGACGCCCCAATGGTATCCATGGTCCGAGCCGAGAGGCCGTATTGGACTAACGGCCTGTTCAGAACCTGCAAGCCAACAAATTTAAATAGCCATGGCAGGGATGTGGCTCCCCTGAGACAGGGTGAGTAACCAATTGTGGGCAACCCTTCAAAAGGACCCAAGGTTCGTTGAGCATGTCAAAGACCACCGGATACCAAGGCTGCGTGGGCCAGTCGGGTATAATAAGGATGCCCTTGGCAGCATCTGCCTGAATCTTTCGCAATACCCGACTGATGAGGCAAAACGGGGGGAAGGCATAGAAAAACCAATTCCCCCAGTCCAGCGAGAATGCATCTAGCGCTATTGCCCCAGGATCTGGTTCCCATGAAACGTAGGCTGGTACCTGATGGTTTAACCGTGACGCAAAAAGGTCAATGTCCGGTTTACCAAATTTGGCTGTAACTTTAGAAAAAATCTCAGGATGCAACATCCATTCAATATTGTCATTAAATTTGCGTGACCTGGTGTCCGCCACAGTATTAAGCTCACCTGGCAAATAGGTAGCTGAAATCCAAATGTCTCTTTGAACACACCAGAGCCAAATTGAATTAGCCAATTTGTCACATGAAACTGACCTGGTACCACCCATATGGTTTAAATATGCCACAGCTGTGGTGTTGTCTATTTGGAGACGGACGTGTGCTCCAACAAGCTTGGAACAATATGCACGAAGTCCGTGGAATGCTGCCAGCAACTCCAAATAGTTAATCCCTTGAGTCAACAACATCGACGACTCAAGGGTGTCCCATCTGCCCCCACAACTAGAGCAATTATCAGTAGCTCCCCAGCCATTGGAGCTTGCATCAGTCTGTAAATATACCACCGGATTAGCCTCCCTAACAGGCATGAGTTGCTAATGTGACACACCCACCATTGCAACTCAGTTATCGCTTCGGACGGCAGCTGCATTGATCGATCATAATGACCAGCGTTCCGTTTTAACGCAGTAATTTTAGCTCTTTGCAAATTCTGATAATGCAAAGGTCCATATCGTGCTGCCGGAAACAAAGCCACTAGCTTGCCAATTACTGTGGCTGTATGCCGAATCGATGGTATATTGGTGCCAATTAAATCTCTGCACACCTGAGTGACTTCCTCAATTTTGTTAAATGGTATAGTTATCCTCATGCTCATTGAGTTCACCGTGAACCCTAGGTAATTAATTACCTGGGCAGGGCAGAACTTCGATTTTTCTGGATGGACAATGAATCCTAATTGTTGAAATATATTGACAGCAGCTGCAACACCCTGTTCGGCCAATTGCAGGGTGTGGCCCACAATAAAGACATCATCTAAATAGGCCATAACTATATGATGTCGTTGTCTCAAATAAGCCATGATTGTTCACTAAATTGGTGAAGCCAATCTAGGGGCTGTAGTGAGCCCATTAGGCAAAGCCTTATACTGCCAAAGTTGCCCCATTCAGATAAATTTCAAAAACCTTCTATCATATTTCTGGATGGATACTGAATAATATGCATCCCTCAAATCGATGCATGCCATAAAGCAACCATGAGAAATCAATGACTTGGCTGTTTCAAACGTATCCATTTTAAAATGAGTATATGTTACAAACGTATTCAAACGGGTTAGATCAATAATGACACAACAGCCTCCATCCTTCTTCGGTCTAGTAAATATGTTCGAAACAAATTCAATTGGCTCATGCACAGTTTTCTCAATCACACCCTTCTGTTCCAGACTTAAAATTTCCTTATAACCTGCTGCCTGTTCTGCAGCAGACAATTTAAACGTACGACCAGGCATGTGCTGGGATGGAGGAATGTCGCCATTAATAAACTCAATTTTATGCCTCTGAATATTCCGCAACACATACTCATCACCAGTAAAATTACACCATGCACCCAAAAACAACCGTAAACGACCACCAACATGGGAAGTTAAACAGAGAGAAAAAAAGAGAACCAGACCCCCTCACCTCCGTGGTTACCGGCGGTCCTTGACACGTGTGGGTGGCCGTGGAGGTGCTGGGTTGGCTTGAGGGCGCGGCGTCTTTGATTTCCACCAAGGTCTCTGCCGACCCCGTCCTAAAAAAGACCCTTGGTGCTGGTTCTGGTGCTGTTGTCGTTGTGGAGCTAGAGGGTGAGTCCTCGTCGAGGCACCGGCCGACCCTCGTGAGCGAATGTATGGAGCTTTTGAGCCTGACGGTGTGGGGGCACTCTGAGAGCGCATGATCCCCACCGTTTTGGCTTGTTCGTCAAGCTCTTTGACTCTCTTCGAGAGGTCCTCACCAAAGAGCTGACGGGGCGGCGGCGGTGGTTTGCACAATCCTGCAAACTTCGGGTTGAGTGCTGGGCGGATGCTGTTTTTGCGAAACCCGTTGATTTCGTGCTGGGTCGCGCACAATAGGGCCAGAGCATCTTCCTGGTCCAAATTCAGTTCGTCCCCGTCCACCGACCGCGCAAAGGCGGTAATACCGGCCGTGAGGAGTTTCAGGATCTGCTGCAATTTTAGCTCCTGTTGACGGATAGCCGCACTGATGTTGCCCCATATTGGCGTATTGACCACAGGCACGTTGAGGGAGTTGCAGTTTGATGGAGCCTTGTGACGGCTCATAGCCTGGATGAGGACTTCTTCCTGCAGCACTTGATTATTAAGAAAGTCCACTGTGGCTGCCAGCTTTGTATTTAGAGGAAGACCAGATGAATGCGGGGCCGCGAATTTGGTCGCCACATCCAAGAGTTCCTCCGCCGGCACCTCCAACGGAGGTGGTACGGGATCCACCAGAACCTCCTCCTCCTGCTGCTCCAGGCTGATAGTAGATGTTGGTGAAGACGCCCTGTGCCTGTTGCTGCCCTGCTGTTGTTGACGTTGAAGCAGGAGCTCCAGCAGCCGCTCCATACGGTCAATACGCCCTTCACCCTGAACACTCAGGTGGTCGGAGTCCTCCAGCTCTGAAAAGAAAACCGGGCTCCTGTCATCGGCCCGTCGAGGCACTGCCGGTGCCGGTAGTTGTCGCTAACAGCCGCCGAGGCGAAACTGCGCGATTCCTGCGCGGGCGTGTTTAACCGCCTCCGTTTAGCGGGAGCTGAAGCCGCTGCCACTAAGGACACTTGCGGCGTGGTGTCGGCACCAGCCGAAGCATGGCTGCCTGAAGCCCGCGCAGTCTTGCCGGCTGCCCACATCGTGGACCTTGCCGGCGCATGGTCTCGCCCACCCATCCATGGGGGGGCTCGGCGACCGTGACGAGACCCGACTCAACCGACCCGTCCCGGCGTCGAGAGTCGGGGTGTGCCGGCTGGACCTCACAGCCGCCCCGGGTCTCGCCCTGGAACCTGACCGCTCCTCCGCGGCAGGCAATGCCTTAGCCCTGGCAGGGTTAGGCTTCTGGGCTCCTGCCCTCCCCCTTCTCGGAGGGCTGAGTGGAACAGGTCATGCAACGGCACGTGCCCTGCTCGAGGTCGCCAGCGAGCCCGCTGACGACCTGACTGCCATGGCAGGGTCCCCCTGCTCTGGCGGCACACCACACTCCTCCTCGTCAAACTCCTCCGAGCTGTGGTGTGCTGGCGGCTCTGGACCTGTAAACACAGGGCTTGCCCACATCTCCGCCCGAGTCCCGGCCTGCGTTGCTGGTACTGCCGATGGTAATGGCGCCGGAACTGTTGGCTGTCGATTTCGTCCAGACATCCTCCGGCCCTTGAAACTCCCATCCATGTCCTTGCTGCAAGACATAATCAGACAACAAGGACCACCAACTAAAGGTAGAATACTTACCTCCGTGGCCCCTTATGAAGGGCTGGCGGGGAGCGCGCTCCACCGCCAGCCGTCGCAGCAACGCGGTACGACGATATGTCGAGCATGCGCGCCGGCGGGCTCTTCACGAAGTCACTCACGTGACTCCGAAATGAAATTTCACAGATTCACCACTCTGTGTGAAAAAAGTTTTTCTCATTTCGGTCCTAAAACACTTTCCCCTTATCTTTAACTTCCTTGTTCTGGACTTCCCCAACATCGGGAACAATCTTCCTGCATGTAGCCTGTCCAACCCCTTAAGAATTTTGTAAGTTTCTATAAGATCCCCCCTCAATCTTCTAAATTAAAGCGAGTACAAGCCGAGTCTATCCAGTCTTTCTTCATATGAAAGCCCTGCCATCCCATAAATCAGTCCGCTGGTGAGTGGTCGTGACGGCTGCTGGTGCATGGTCGTGTTCCGCAGGCGTCTATGTTGCGGCTACTTTGCACATCATATGTCATTCAACCGGATGATGGAATTGCTGGCTTATTTGTCAGATTAGCGAATGATACGCAGTTACGTGGAGAGGTAGGTAACTTTAAGCAAGGCGTCAGTCTGCAGAAGGACTTGGCCATTTTGGGTCTGTGGGAAAAGAAGTGGCAAATAGAATTGGGTGTTGCAATGTACATGGTCATGCTGCTGGTAGAAGAAGTGAAGGTATTGTTATATTCTGGACGGCAGAATGAAGAACAACTTACACGCTGGTTACTTGGATCAGGAGAGAGAAATTTATTACCCAACATTCCCTGCTTATATAAAACACTCTCATTAACTTTCACATGAATATGTATGAATATATTACACTGCTCTCCTTTTTTAAGTTTTAAATCTAAGCTACAATTTTGTTGTTGTGATCCTTGATTTAAACCCGTATTTATGAAATTCTGAATGTTAACATAATATATTTATTTAAAATATCTACACATTTTTGTTTTACTTGTGCAGAAATGTATTTAACTTACAAACCTAACCTGACAACTTGTTTACGGATCCTGCCTGATCATTTAATAGTAACAGGTGCAACAGGTTTAGGTGTTGACTCAACTGTAGGCTATCTTGGCTCTGTTTTAGTGCCCTGACTTTGACCAGAGGAATCCGTTTCTTTGTCTGTACTAACTGAACTTTGTGTTTCAATCACAGTGATCTCTTCCAACTCACTTTCAGGTAAAAACTCAGGGATTAGGACTTCATGCTCAGCTTTTTGGTTCATCTTTGGCTGGAATCATTTGATCAACATGAACACATTTGATCCTATCTCCAACTTCAATTAAGTATTTTTTTGTTTCACACACTTCCACTATTTTTCCAACATCCCATTTGTCTCGACTGGAATTGTTGGGAGGGACTGCGAACATGGACCTGCTCATCAGGTTGAAGTACCTCTGTTTTTCATGGGGGTCAAAATGGTGTTTTTGACTTCACTGTTTTTGCTCAACTCTCAAGGCCAAATTGGGTTGTCAGGACTATTCTTAGCCTTCTCTTCATCAACAGTTCTGCAGGTGAGTAACCCATTCTGGGTTGTGTGGTTCTGTACTTCAGCAAGAAACTAGGCAAACGATGTTTCATGCTGAACTTTGACCCGTTTCTTGAGAGCATCTTTGACTATTCTAACAGACCTTTCCACCACCTCGTTGGAGACTGGATGGTATGGGAGACAATAGACAATAGGTGCAGAAATAGGCCATTCGGCCCTTCGAGCCAGCACCGCCATTTAATGTGATCATGGATGATCATCCCCATTCATCCCCTTTCCTGCCTTCCTGAATAACTCCTGACTCCGCTATTTTTAAGAGCCCTATCTAGTTCTCTCTTGAAAGAATCCAGAGAACCCACCTCCACCGCCCACTGAGGCAGAGAATTCGATGGACTCACCATTCTCACCAAAGTGTTTCCTCATCTCCATTCTAAATGGCTTACTCCTTATTCTTCAACTGTGGTTCTGGACTCCCCCCAACATCGGGAACATGTTTCCTGCCTCTAGCATATCCAAACCCTTAACAATCTTATATGTCTCAATGAGATCCCCTCTCATCCTTCTAAACTCCAGAGTGTACAAGCCCAGCCGCTCCATTCGCTCAGCATATGACAGTCCCGCCATCCCGGGAATTAACCTTGCAAACCGACACTGCACTCCCTCAATAGCAAGAATGTCCTTCCTCAAATTAGGGGAACAAAACTGCACACAATACTCCAGGTGTGATCTCACTAGGGCTCTGTACAACTGCAGAAGGACCTCTTTGCTCCTATATTCGATTCCTCTTGTTATAAAGGCCAACATGCCATTCGCTTTCTTCACTGCATGCTGTACCTGCATGCTTACTTTCGTAGACTGATGAACAATGACCCCCAGATCCCGTTGTACTTCCCCTTTTCCCAACGACGCCATTTGGATAGTAATCTGCCTTGCTGTTTTTGCTACCAAAGTGGATAACCTCACATTTATCCGCATTAAACTTCATCTGCCATGCATCTGCCCACTCCCCCAACCTGTTCAAGTCACCGTGCATTCTCATAGCATCCTCCTCACAGTTCACACTGCCACCCAGCTTTGTGTCATCTTCAAATTTACTAATGTTACTTTGAATAGAAACATATAAATTAGGTGCAGGAGTAGGCCATTCAGCCCTTCGAGCCTGCACCGCCATTCAATAAGATCATGGCTGATCATCCAACTCAGTATCCCGTACCTGCCTTCTCTCCATACCCACAGATCCCCTTAGCCACAAGGGCCACATCTAACTCCCTCTTAAATGTAGCCAATGAACTGGCCTCAACTACCCTCTGTGGCAGAGAGTTCCAGAGACTCACCACTCTCTGTGTGAAGAAAGTCTGTCTCATCTCTATATAACCATATAACAATTACAGCACAGAAACAGGCCTTCTCGACCCTTCCAATCCATGCAGACCATTTATTTTCCCCTCGTCCCATCTACCTGCACTCAGACCATACCCCTCCATTCCCTTCCCGTCCATATACCTATCCACTTTACTTTTAAATGTTAAAATCGATCCTGCCTCCACCACTTCTGCTGGAAGATCATTCCACACAGCCACCACTCTGAGTAAAGAAGTTCCCCCTCATGTTACCCCTAAACTTCTGTCCCTTAATTCTCATGTCATGCCCTCTTGTTTGAATCAAGGGGAAAAGCTTATCCACGTCAACTCTGTCTATCCATTTCATCATTTTAAAGATCTCAATCAAGTCCCCCCTCAACCTTCTGCGCTCCAAAGAATAAAGACCTAACTTGTTCAACCTTTCTCTGTAACTTAGTTGCTGGAACCCAGGCAACATTCTAGTAAATCTCCTCTGTACTCTCTCTATTTTGTTGACATCCTTCCTATAATTAGGCAACCAAAATTGTACACCATACTCCAGAATTGGTCTCACCAATGCCTTGTACAATTTTAACATTACTTCCCTACTCCTATATTCAATGCTCTGATTTATAAAGGCCAGCACACCAAAAGCTTTCTTTACCACCTTATTTACATGCGATTCCACCTTCAGGGAACTATGCACAGTTATTCCTAGATCCCTCTGTTCCACAGCATTCCTCAATTCCCTACCATTTACCATGTACGTCCTATTTTGATTTGTCCTGCCAAGATGTAGCACCTCACACTTATCAGCATTAAAATCCATCTGCCATCTTTCAGCCCACTCTTCCAAATGGCCTAAATCTCTCTGTAGACTTTGAAAATCTACTTCATTATCCACAGCACCACCTATCTTAGTATCATCTGCATACTTACCTATCCAATTTTCCGCCCCATCATCTAGATCATTGATGTACATGACAAACAACAGTGGACCCAACACAGATCCCCGAGGCACCCCACTGGTCACCGGCTTCCACCCTGACAAACAGCCATCCACCATTACTCTCTGGCATCTGCCATTCAGCCACTGTTGAATCCATCTTGCTACTCTGCCATTAACACCCAAAGATTGAACCTTCTTAACCAACCTTCCGTGGGGAACCTTGTCAAAGGCCTTACTAAAATCCATATAGACAGCATCCACTGCTTTACCCTCATCAATTTCCCTAGTAACCTCTTCAAAAAAATTCAAGAAGGTTTGTCAAACATGACCTTCCAGGCACAAATCCATGTTGACTGTTCTTGATCAGACCCTGTTTATCCAGATGCTAATATATATTATCTCTATTTAGACCAATTCCAAAACTACAGTAGGGTGAATGGCAGGATTGATAATTTGTAATGAGAATTCAAGTGTCATCAACATTAAACTACTTTCCCTGCAACAGCAGCCAACTAGGATTACTTTAACCAGGGGATGTAACCTGGTCCAAAACAAAGCGATGGAGGTACTTGGCAGATCAGGCACCATCTAGCCGACCACAAAGGGAATGGACAAATGCTGTTGTTTCCTGTTGGGACCCTTTCAGACTGATGGAGTCTGGCAGAGAAAGTGGGAAAGAGGTGGGAGCAGGACAAAGCCAGCAATGTGAATAGTGGATACAGGGGAGAGGGTGATGGGTTGTGACATTGGCTAGAGGTGACAAGGAGACAAAAGGTGCAACTGATGAGAAGAGTGAAATGTAAAGCTGGAAGGAGGGATACGAGTGGAAGGGAATAGTGAAATATGACACTGGTTTGGGAGGTGAGCATACAGAGGGAAGGAGCAGAGTTACCAAGGTGTTGAGGGAAGTATTCACACCAGGGTGGGGGGTGCAGGGAAAGAGGGGGTTCCCATCACCAGTGTGGGGGTTGCAAGGAAAGAGGGGGTTCCCATCACCAGGGTGGGGTGCAGGGAAAGAGGGGGTTCCCATCACCAGGGTGGGGTGCAGGGAAAGAGGGAGTTCCCATCACCAGTGTGGGGGGGGGGGGGTGCAGGGAAAGAGGGGGTTCCCATCACCAGGGTGGGGTGCAGGGAAAGAGGGGGTTCCCATCACCAGGGTGCTGATTTCCCACCTCCATGCCACATTTCCCTTCTGTCCCCTCCCATGACCCATTCACCATAAACCTCCATCTGGCTTCATCTTCCACACCTCTACCCATCCTATCCATCAGAAACAGAGAAAATAGGTGCAGGAGTAGGTCATTCAATATGATCATGGCTGATCAACTCAGTATACTGTACCTTCCTTCTCTCCATACCCCCTGAACCCTCCAGCCACAAGGGCCACATCTAATTCCCTCTTAAATATAGCCAATTAACTACCTTCTGTAGTAGAGAATTCCACAGATTCACCACTCTGTGAAAAATGATTTTCTCATCTCGGTCCTAAAAGATTTCCCCCTTATCCTTCATGTTTTATCACTTTCACCTCTGGCCTTTGTCACTTATTCCATCCATCTGCCAACCACTCACCCTCACACGCCAGGCTTTGTCCCACCCCCAGTTTACATCTTTCTCCCCTTCTTCAGTCTGAAGGTTTCCAACCAGGCACGTGCCGTCAGGGTCGGCAAGGTGGGCACTGTGTACCCTGACTAAAATTATAACATAGTAATTACTAAATATAAATAAAGGCATGGGAGAATTATGCCTATGTAAGAGATCGATCCCTCAGGTAGGCACAATTCTCCGTGCCTTTCATCCGCAGCGCTTGTAACCCTTGAAGGTCTGTGCAGCCCACGTGCCGTCAGCGCTGCTTCAAGCGTCAATTTCAAGCGGGGCTGAAGGCTGCCTTTGCAGCACTGCGCAGGTGCAGCAGCCTACTGCGCTTCTGCTAGTTTCTTGGCGGGGTTTTCAAATATGGATTGGCAATATTTTAAGTGTATCTTAGGAAACGGAGAGAAGAATGAAGCTCATGTACCGATAATGTGGTAAGTACATTTTGCGTTTATGTTTTTAAATACTGTACTTAAATACCGTACAGAGGAGATTTAGTAGAATGTTGCCTGGGTTTCAAGAGCTAAGTTACAGAGATAGGTTGAATAAGTTAGGTTTTTATTCTCTGGAGCGCAGAAGGTTAAGGGGGGACATGATAGAGGTCTTTAAAATGATGAGAGGGATAGACAGAGTTGATGTGGACAAGCTTTTCCTTTTGAGAATAGGGAAGATTCAAATTAGAGGACATGACTTTTGAATTAAGGGACAGAAGTTTAGGGGTAACATGATGGGCAACTTCTTTACTCAGAGAGTGGTAGCGGTGTGGAATGAGCTTCCAGTGGAAGTGGTGGTGGCAGGTTCGTTGGTATCATTTAAAAATAAATTGGATAGGCATATGGATGAGAAGGGTATGGAGGGTTATGGTATGAGTGCAGGCAGGTGGGACCAATGGAAAAAAGTTGTTCGGCACGGACTTGAAGGGCCGAGATGGCCTGTTTCCGTGCTGTAATTGTTATATGGTTATATGGTTACTTCCCGGGGTGTGGGGGTGGGGGAAGAGTTCCTTTCACAGCTTTTGGGGAGTCTGGCCCGGGGTAAAGTTATGAGGAGGTTACGAATGTTGTGCAAGAGGGGTCAGGAGCATGCCACTTGCGATGCTCCTTGCACAGAGAGCACTGCCAGAGGTGAGCGGGCTGGCAAAAGGCGCTGAAGTGGCGGACAGTTTGACTGACGGTCCCGGCGACCGCTCACAGCTACCCGAGCTGCTTCTATCCCCGGCTACAATGCGGTGGCTCCACGCCTGGAGCACTGCAGCAGTGGTAAGTGAGTGAGTTACTGGCATTATCCCCGACCCCTTCATTCTCAACAGTCCTGCTCGCCCCGAAACTTTACCCTTGGCACAGACTCCCCATACACTGTGAAAGGAACTGCCCCCCCATTGGTCCCTTGAACAAGTGTTGTCATTTAATATGATGACAACTGATACAACTTTTCCCTGTGTGCTCCCGTTTTTTCCCCACCATCTCTCCACCTGCCATCACCCTTCACCCCCCCCCCCCCCCCCTCTTCCAGTAATTCAGAATAAAGGAGACTAGGAATTGACTTGTTACTGTTTAAATTTTTATGGAGAGAACAATCTGCGCATGCGCCGTTTTTTATTTTTATCCGACTGAGTGCCTACCCCAAGTAATTACTCACGGCACGTGCCTGTTTCTAACCCAATCTGTCTATTTCCCCCACAGATGCTGCTTGACCCTCAGAGTTCCTCCAGCACTTCTGCTCAACATTCCAGCACCCTGAAGTACAAGGAACGTGACCAGAAAGCAGTTAGGAAAAGACATTGTTAATTTCAGGGCTTTTACTAAGTTTGGCATCTGGGCAATGGGTGCATAAAGGCCCTGTCTCACGGTGTGAGTCCACCCAAGAGTGACCCCAAGTGAAAGAAAAAAAACGGACTCGTGGTTATGCACGAGATTCAAAGTTTATGGTCAAGTGTTTAACCGAGTTCCCACGGGCATGTTCTTTATGTGATGTTCCAAGGTGCTCTCCCGAGTTACCAAGTTCCTCTCCCGTTACACTTGAGCCAACCGTGAATGAAGGTATGTTTTAATAAAGCAACAATGTTAAAGAAAACATCTCCATCCTGCGGCTTTGAGTTAAAGATAGAAATCAGCGCGGCCGCATCTATTTATATAACCTATAAAAGGGAAAATGCGCATCGTCCAGTGCCAGTGCAGTTGTACTTATATGATTTGTTTGAAACACACATCACGTAGTTAGAAGACTAGCGGGCAAAGGTTTGTTATATTTGGAGGGGCAAGTGAAATATAATGATGATAGGTCTGAGGTGTTGCACTTTAGGAGCGCTGAAAAATTAGGACATGTGCAATGAGTGGTAGCAACATTGGGAATATCGTATCAACAAGGAACGTTGTTGTACAAGTGAAAACAAATTGCTTGAAGGCAACATCACAACTGGATAAAAGATAGACACAACGTGCCGGAGTAACTCCGTGGGTCAGGCGGCATTTGTGGAGAAAAAGGGTGGGTGTCGTTTCGTTAGACGGGTCCGGATCCAAAACATTTCTCCAGAAATACTGCCTGATCCATGGAGTTACTCGGGCACTTTGTGTCTATCTTTGGTATAAACCAGCATCTGCAGTTATTTGTTTCTACTTAGCACAGCTAGATGTGGTGGTTAGGAAGTGCGGGAACCAAATCAAGGAGGGAGTGCGGGAATCAGAAGCAGGTGAGTTTGACGGGAGCGTGGGAGCCGCACACAGCGAGTGGAAAAGTGTTTGGGAAGCCGAACCCAGCGTGAGAGAACAAACACGGGTATTGGGTCCCAACAGGAATAGGTTAAAGGCTTGAAGAGAAGATGGAGACAGAGACACTCACATTCAACAAGGACAGTAATTCTGCTGTAACACGAACTGCGAAGTAACGTAGTTTTTTTAATAGAAAATCATAGCAATGGGGAAAAGGTGTTTCACCCTTGCAGTAATCAAGTTATTTTCCTGTGTGATTTTACAAACATGGTCTTTTGAATAACTAAGTTTATTTATGTTACTGCAAGCTAAAATACTAAAGGTTGTGTGTTACATTGTTTAATAGAGTTTCGTTGTTCAAATATCAAAGGAAGCGATTGTTTGTCAATTTCTATGGTAGTTAAACCCATAGTTGGGCTCCGGTGATTGGGTTGATCATGAGATCATGGTGCCTCGTCACTGCTGGAAGGCTACATGGAAGCATTTTTGTCTGCTTGCTAATTTCCAAACTAACTGTAGTTCCCAATCTGAAGGGCCCGTTTCTGTGCAGTATGAAGCAATAATGAAAACAAAACAGTGCAGAAGAGCCAGGGTGTGTAGGAAGCACAGGCAGAACAGGGGCAGAGGGACAGGAGCAGAGGCTGTATGTGTGGGGAACTAGTGGTACTTCCCCAACTCTACATCTCTTCGTCTCATCATACAGACCAAACTCGCCACCATTGACTACAAGTGCATTTCATGCTGCTTCGGGAAAGCAGCCAACTGAACTAAAGACCTTTCCTACCAGGGCCATTCCTTCCTCTCCCCGCTCCCATCGGAAGAAGAAACAGAAGCTTAAAAGTGCGCATCAGTAGAATCAGGAATGCATTCTTTCCTCTGTTATCAGGCTTTTGAATGGTCCTTCCATAAATTGGGGGACCGTTCGATTCTCCTCAACCTCATTGTGGCCATTGGACTTTGTCTTTGGAATTCAGCGCTAAAATATTGAGAACGACAAGATCTGCTTTTCGTTTCTGTCCCAATCTATGTACTTGAATTTAGTTTACTTTTATTTATGTATAGCATTATCTGATTTGACTGGATAGCATGCAAAACATAACTTTACACACGAAAGTAATAAATCTAAACCTAATGTTGTTTGTATCGGGTAGTTGTGCATTGTCGTGGCGAGTTTGTCGGTAGCAAGCATCTTTCTGAAAGCAATGAATGCTGAGGGCAAACCTTAACAACCTGAATACGGACTTCCAGAAGGGTCTTGACAAAGTCGCAATACGTGGTGTAAAGTGAATATTGAAAGCATGTACATGAGGTCAACAAAATATTAAACAATCTTGGTAAATGCTTGTGGGAAAGTGAATAGTGTGTCCCCCCCTCCTCCCGGATCACAGTCACAAGCATCGGTAACCACAGTCACCCGTAAATAAACCCACTACATCCAATATGTGACTTTTTATGATCATGGATGACAATCGATTTAACCTCAGTGTAAATTCAAATGAAGGTTCCTGCTCCCGCCTTCTGCTGTCACTTTCAATGCTGTTACTATTGGAGTCTGGCCTCTGGTAACTCCATTCCCACCTGGGGAATGAAAAGTTTCCATTGACGGTGCCACGGTAGACTCACAAATCAATAAGGTAAACGCACGGGCCACTACGTTATGACAACAAGTTTAAATGTTTCAATTTTTAACTTGAACATCACATTTGACTCGTGGAAAATATCAAACATGTTTGATTTTTTTCACGAGTTCACAAGTTTCACGGGTACCTACCGTTAGCACCACGAGTCACTAAGTTGCTCGCGCGAATTCCGACGTTTCCGCTACGTTGATTGTACGGGATTACCGCGAGTGAAAACTCGGGGTACCTCGTGGGACAACTCGCACCGTGAGACAGGGGTTTTACAGGGAAAGGAAAAGGGTCCCAGAGCAATAAAGCACCTATTTGCAGTAAAGAGAACAAAATCTAATTTGGATTAGATAATTTAGATATTAGATATACCCTGAAGAAGGGTCTCGACCCGAAACATCGCCTATCTCCTTCGCTCCTTAGATGCTACTGCACCCGCTGAGTTTCTCCAGCTTTTTGTGTAACCATCTAATTTGGAGACAGGCTCCCAATGTGCAGTGAATTCACATAACAGATCATCCAATATGTGGTCAACACTCCCGCCATGTGGTGATCCACCACACTGCAGGCCCGTCCAATATATGGTCAACACTCCCACCATGTGGTCGTCCAATGTACTGCAGGCCCGTCCAATTTGTGGTCAACACTCCCACCGTGTGGTAATCCACTGCACTGCAGGCCCGTCCAATTTGTGGTCAACACTCCCACCGTGTGGTTTAAGAAAGAACTGCAGATGCTGGACAAATCAAAGGTAGACAAAAATGCAGGAGTAACTCAGCGGGTGAGGAAGCATCTATGGTCACCTATGAAGGAATGGGTGACTGTTCAGGTCGAGACCCTTCTTCAGACTGACGTTGGGGTGGGCGGGAAAAAGACAAGAAGAGGCAGAGACTGTAGGCTGTGGGAGAGCAGGGAAGGGGAAGGAGGGAGAAACCACTGATATTGGAGAATGGGAAGAGGAGGCCAGTGGTGGGATCCCATTGGAGGTGGCAAAGATTTTGGAGGATTATCTGTTGTATGTGACGGCTGGTAAGGAGGATGGGGAGGACATGGGGGACTCTGTCCTTGTTACGAGTAGGGGGGTGGGAATAAGACGAGAGCTGTGGGATATAGAAGAGACCATGATAAGAGTGCTGGAGTAACACAGCGGGTCAGGCACCACCCCAGGAGGAAAAGGATGGGTGATATTTTGTGTAAGAACCCTTCTTCCGTTCCATCCCAAAATCTCTTGTTTCTACAGAGATGCTGCCTGACCCACTCAGTTACTCCAGTAATGTGTCCATCTTTGGTATAAACCAGCATCTACAGGTCTGTTTCGACATTTTACATCAGCCTGATTCAATTTCAGTTGTGATAAGGTTAGGGTATCATCACTTTAGTAAAGGTACATCCTTTTATTCTGACACTGTGCCCTCTGGTCCGAGACTCCCCTGCTAGTAGAAACACCCTTTTAGTTCAGAGATACAGCACAGAAGCAGCCCAATTCCAGTTGCACCAGAAAAAATAATCATTGAAAACCCTGGACATTTCAAATGACACAATTGAAAGGGAAAATCAGCAGAATTAATCAAAGAGGCAAACACAATTCAGGAGAGAGCGATAGTGTTCTCACCAACCTCATGCCCTGGAGATGCAGATCTACATCAGACACAAGGGGAGGTTCCCTGCCTCTACCCTGAGCATTGTTCCCAACAACAGCCCAGGACCACTGCTCCCATCCGCAGCCCGGGACCACCGCTCCCATCCGCAGCCCGGGACCACCGCTCCCATCCGCAGCCCGGGACCACCGCTCCCATCCGCAGCCCGGGACCACCGCTCCCATCCGCAGCCCGGGACCACCGCTCCCATCCGCAGCCCGGGACCACCGCTCCCATCCGCAGCCCGGGACCACCGCTCCCATCCGCAGCCCGGGACCACCGCTCCCATCCGCAGCCCGGGACCACCGCTCCCATCCGCAGCCCGGGACCACCGCTCCCATCCGCAGCCCGGGACCACCGCTCCCATCCGCAGCCCGGGACCACTGCACTCAGACACTCCATCAACTCCCCCTTTTATACACAGGAGCTGACAATTTCCTAATCAGCTGCAATCAAGCCAATTACCACATTAACCCTTCGCCCACCAGTGGCCAATCAATGTTTGTTGCACACATCATGATATCCACCTGGGGCAGTAGTTGTCCGCGGGACAATAATTGCCATCTGTTGACTCATTGCTCTTTGCACAAAGTGGCTGCTTGCATTTACTTAAGTCAGAGACGACAAACAGAATCTGAATTAGGTCATTCGGCCCATCGAGCCTACCCCATCATTCATTCATGGCTGATCTATCTCTCCCTCCTAACCCCATTCTCCTGCCTTCTCCCCATAACCTCTGACACCCGTACTAATCACAATCTATCTATCTCTGCCTTAAAGATATATCCACTGATTTGTGGCCTCCACCGCCGTCTGTGGCAATGAATCCCACAGATTCGCCACTCTCTGGCTAAAGAAATTCCTCCTCATCTCCTTCTTAAAGGAACATCCTTTAATTCTGATGCTGTGACCTCTGGTCCTAGACTCTCCCAATAGAGGAAGCATCCTCTCCACATCCACTCTATCCAGGCCTTTCACTGTTCGGTGAAATTTCAATTAGGTCCCCCCCCCCCCCAATCTTCTAACCTCAGCGAGTACAGGCCCAGTGCCGACAAACGCTCATCGTACGTTAACCCACTCGTTCCTGAGATCGTTCTTGTAAACGTTAACTCTTTGTCTTGCTGATGTTGAGGCATGGATTGTTATCCTGACAATAGGTGCAGGAGTAGGCCATTCGGCCCTTCAGGACAGAACGTTCTCAATGTCTTTCCCGTATTCTGTCTCATCGTTGATGCTCATGTGGCTGAAATAGTGTTCTGACCAGTGGACGGACATTGTGGGTGGCAAGGTCATGACCCTGAGGGTCATTGGTGTCAAAGGTCAGGGTGGACAAAATGCTCTGACCAGTGGACGGACGTCTCGATCCAATTGGCCTGAGACCTGGCCATGACCCCAAGGGTCATTGGTGTCAAGGGTCACGGTGGAGGGAATGTTCTAACCAATTCTAACGTCTGAGAAGTGAATAGTGATTATTTCTTAATTCATCATGGCTGAAGCAGGTAGGCTCATTTCTGACTAAACTGTGGACATTTAAACAGGAAAAGTAAACTTTCTTTATTAACAATGAATGACCCAGAGAAAAGAGAATGTTATTCTTGGAAGTTCATAGAGTCACAGCATGGAAATAGGCCCTTCCATCAGACCAACATGCCCCATCTACACTAGTCCCACCCCGACCAACATGCCCCATCTATACTAGTCCCATCCTGACCAACATGCCCCATCTACACTAGTCCCACCCCGACCAACATGCCCCATCTACACTAGTCCCATCCCGACCAACATGCCCCATCTACACTAGTCCCACCCCGACCAACATGCCCCATCTACACATATATATATAGATAATATATATAAGCATCTGGATAAACAGGGTCTGATCAAGAATGGTCAACATGGATTTGTGCCTGGAAGGTCATGTTTGACAAACCTTCTTGAATTTTTTGAAGAGGTTACTAGGGAAATTGATGAGGGTAAAGCAGTGGATGTTGTCTATATGGATTTTAGTAAGGCCTTTGACAAGGTTCCCCATGGAAGATTGGTTAAGAAAGTTCAATCTTTGGGTGTTAATGGCGGAGTAGCAAGATGGATTCAACAGTGGCTGAATGGGAGATGCCAGAGAGTAATGGTGGATGGCTGTTTGTCAGGTTGGAAGCCGGTGACCAGTGGGGTGCCTCGAGAATCTGTGTTGGGTCCACTGTTGTTTGTCATGTACATCAATGATCTAGATGATGGGGTGGGAAATTGGATAAGTAAGTATGCAGATGATACTAAGATAGGTGGTGTTGTGGACAATGAAGTAGATTTTCAAAGAGAGATTTGGGCCATTTGGAAGAGTGGGCTGAAAGATGGCAGATGGAGTTTAATGCTGATAAGTGTGAGGTGCTACATCTTGGCAGGACAAATCAAAATAGGACGTACATGGTAAATGGTAGGGAATTGCGGAATGCTGTGGAACAGAGGGATCTAGGAATAACTGTGCATAGTTCCCTGAAGGTGGAATCGCATGTAGATAATGTGGTAATGAAACCTTTTGGTGTGCTGGCCTTTATAAATCAGAGCATTGAATATAGGAGTAGGGAAGTAATGTTAAAATTGTACAAGGCATTGGTGAGACCAATTCTGGAGTATGGTGTACAATTTTGGTCGCCTAATTATAGGAAGGATGTCAACAAAATAGAGAGAGTACAGAGGAGATTTACTAGAATGTTGCCTGGGTTCCAGCAACTAAGTTACAGAGAAAGGTTGAACAGGTTAGGTCTTTATTCTTTGGAGCACAGAAGGTTGAGGAGAAACTTGATTGAGGTCTTTAAAATGATGAAAGTGATAGTCACAGTTGACGTGGATAAGCTTTTCCCATTGAGGGTAGGGAAGATTCAAGCAAGAGGGCATGACATGAGAATTAAGGGACAGAAGTTTAGGGGTAACATGAGGGGGAACTTCTTTACTCAGAGAGTGGTGGCTGTGTGGAATGATCTTGCAGCATCTGCCTGCCTGCAAAGGGAATGGACAGATGTTTCAGGTTGGGATCCTTCTTCAGACTGATGGAGTAGGGCAGAGAAAGTGGAAGTGAAACTACCACTAATTGGTCACCTTCACAAAAGAGCAGAGAGGGGAGGAAAGATTCTGGCAACAAACACACTCAAACCAAATGTAGATTTAGGTTTCAAAACTACAGTAGGGTGAATGGCAGGATTGATAATTTGTAATGAGAATTCAAGTGTCATCAACATTAAACTACTTTCCCTGCAACAGCAGCCAACTAGGATTACTTTAACCAGGGGATGTAACCTGGTCCAAAACAAAGCGATGGAGGTACTTGGCAGATCAGGCACCATCTAGCCGACCACAAAGGGAATGGACAGATGCTGTTGTTTCCTGTTGGGACCCTTTCAGGCTGATGGAGTCGGGCAGAGAAAGTGGGAAAGAGGTGGGAGCAGGACAAAGCCTGTTATGTGAATAGTGGATACAGGGGAGAGGGTGAAGGGTTGTGACATTGGCTAGAGGTGACAAGGAGACAAAAGGTGCAACTGATGAGAAGAGTGAAATGTAAAGCTGGAAGGAGGGATACGAGTGGAAGTGAATAGAGTGAAATATGACACTGGTTTGGGAGGTGAGCATACAGAGGGAAGGAGCAGAGTTACCAAGGTGTTGAGGGAAATGTTCACACCATGGTGGGGGGTGCAGGGAAAGAGGGGGTTCCCATCACCAGTATGTTGATTTCCCACCTCCATGCCACATTTCCATTTTATCCCCTCCCCTGTCCCATTCACCCATAAACCTCCCTCTGGCTTCATCTCCCACACCTCTACCCTGCTTATCCAACATGCTTTATCACTTTCACCTCTGGCATTTGTCACTTATTCCATCCATCTGCCAATCACCCACCCCCACATGCCAGGCTTTGTCCCACCCCCACTTTCCATCTTTCTCCCCCTTCTTCAGTCTGAAGGTTTCCAACCCAAAATGTAATCTGTCTATTTCCCCCACAGATGCTGCCTGACCCTCAGAGTTCCTCCAGCACTTCTGCTCAACATCCAGCACCCTGAAATACAAGGAACGTGACCACAATGCAATTAGGAAAAGACATTGTTAATCTTCCTCAAAGATTTATCTCCATTGAAACCACAAGAGGGTCTAAACAAGGGCCTTCTCTTCATACCATCTCCACAAAGACTAGATTAGGTAGACTTGGTTATAACAAAAAACAGATCGCTTTAATGATTGAAATCTCCTGACATCCTTGATCACACCCTCTATCACAAGCAGTACTTGGAACAGCAGTGTTGACAAAGCCCATCTATCACAAACCATAGGAAACTGGGGACATTAGAAGATATCCAAAGCCTTGGCACATCAACCAGAAACGGGTAGAGTAATTGTAGATGGAGAAACAGCAGCAGGTAGATTTGGACTTCAGTAAGGCCTTTGACAAGGTTCCTCATGGAAGGTTGGTTAAGAAGGTTCAACTGTTGGGTATAAATGCAGGAATAGCAAGATGGATTCAACAGTGGCTGAATGGGAGAAGCCAGAGAGTAATGGTGGATGGCTGTTTGTCGGGTTGGAGGCAGGTGACTAGTGGGGTGCCTCAGGGATCTGTGTTGGGTCCTTTGTTGTTTGTCATGTACATCAATGATCTGGATGAAGGGGTGGTAAATTGGATTAGTAAGTATGCAGATGATACCAAGATAGGGGGTGTTGTGGATAATGAAGAGGATTTCCAAAGTCTACAGAGTGATTTAGGCCAGTTGGAAAAATGGGCTAAAAGATGGCAGATGGAGTTTAATGCTGATAAATGTGAGGTGCTACACCTTGGCAGGACAAATCAAAATAGGACGTACATGGTAAACGTTAGGGAATTGAAGAATACAGTTGAACAGAGGGATCTGGGAATAACCGAGCATAGTTCCTTGAAGGTGGAATCTCATATAGATAGGGTGGTAAAGAAAGCTTTTGGTATGCTAGCCTTTATAAATCAGAGCATTGAGTATAGAAGCTGGGATGTAATGTTAAAATTGTACAAGGCGTTGGTGAGACCAAATCTGGAGTATGGTGTGCAGTTTTGGTCACCCAATTATAGGAAGGATGTCAACAAAATAGAGAGGGTACAGAGGAGATTTACTAGAATGTTGCCTGGGTTTCAACAGCTAAGTTACAGAGATAGGTTAAATAAGTTAGGTCTCTATTCTCTGGAGCGCAGAAGGTTAAGGGGGGACTTGATAGAGGTCTTTAAAATGATGAGAGGGATAGACAGAGTTAATGTGGACAAGCTTTTCCCTTTGAGAATAGGGAAGATTCAAACACGAGGACATGACTTTAGAATTAAGGGACAGAGGTTTAGGGGTAACATGAGGGGGAACTTCTTTACTCAGAGAGTGGTAGCAGTGTGGAATGAGCTTCCAGTGGAAGTGGTGGCGGCAGGTTCGTTGGTATCATTTAAAAATAAATTGGATAGGCATATGGATGAGAAGGGTATGGAGGGTTATGGTATGAGTGCAGGCAGGTGGGACTAAGGGAAAAAAGTTGTTCGGCACGGACTTGAAGGGCCGAGATGGCCTGTTTCCGTGCTGTAATTGTTATATGTTATATGTTATATGTTGTATGTTATATGTTAGATTCTATATTCACCTCAAAATATCAAACATTGGGTGGACAGGGCCTGGAAAAATAACTCTAAGCCCAATGTTTCAAGGTCAGTTTATCGTCACATGTACCAATTAAGGTACAGTGAAATTCAAATGAGTCTGCAGTAGTGAATCCTACAAGGTGGAAGAATACATTGACTATTTTCATAATCAAACTGGCACAGCAACATCCCAGCTATATCAAAGCCAATACTTCACACAAACCGTGAACTCCCCGACTGAGCTGCCCAATGCTGTACTCTTCACGATTGGCATCAAACGTGACCCACTGAGTTACTCCAGTGCCCTGTGAAACATCGCCTATCCATGTTCTCCACAGATGCTGCCTGACCCGCTGAGTTACTCCAGCATTTTGAGCAAGAGCATCCAAGTATCTACAACAGTCTGTCCAGTCCAAAGCTCAATGAATGACCACTCCTCACATTCCTTGAGACGGACACTGACGGGCGGCGGCCGATCGTTTATTGAAGCTGTCATCCCCACACACCAGGGTCACATCACCCACCCCCACAGGGGGCTGGAAGGGAGGGAACGCCCTGCTCTGTTACACTCCCCCTATCTCCCCCCCTCTCTCTCCCCTTCTCTCTCTTTCCCTCTTCTCCTTCTCTCTCTCACTCTCTTTCCCTCTCCTCTCCATCTCCCCCCCTCCTTCACCCCCCCCCCCCCCCCACAATCTCCCTGCATCGTGAAGCTGCCCATTTAAGGGGGGGGGGGCTGGTTGTGTTTTACTGGGGGGGGGGGGTCTTTGGGGAGGTTCACTGCCCCCACCCCCCTCCAGCAAGGCAATTCTCTCTCCCTGTTCACCAACCGTCACCTTCAGTCGCTCCAACTCATCCCGAAGTTCACGATCAGCTGCATCTGGGGTAGAGAGAGAGGGGGGGAGAGAGAGGGAGGGGGAGATAGGGGGGAGAGAGGGAGGGGGAGATAGGGGGGAGAGAGGGAGGGGGAGAGAGAGAGGGAGGGGGAGAGAGAGAGAGGGAGGGGAGAGAGAGGGAGGGGAGAGAGAGATAAACGGAGAGATAGAGAGAAGGGGAGAGAGGCAGAGAAAGATAGAGACGAGGAGAGAGAGAGTGAGGGTGGAGAGGGCAGAGAGAGGAGCAAGAGAGAGGGGGAGAGAGAGGGAGAGAGGAGGATAAATGGGTTGGAAAAAAGAAGTTGAGCTTGGAAAGGGTGCGGAGAAGATTTACGAGGATGTTGCCGGTACTTGACGGGCATGAGCTACAGGGAGAGGTTGAGCAGGCTGGGACTCTATTCCTTGGAGCGCAGGAGGATGAGGGGTGACCTTATAGAGGTGTATAAAATCACCAGAGGAATAGATTGGGTAGATGCACAGAGTCTCTTGCCCAGAGTAGGGGAATCGAGGACCACAGGTTTAAGGTGAAGGGTGGGGGAAGATTTAATAGGAACCTGAGGGTGACTGGTTCTGGACTCCCCCAACATCGTTTCCTGCCTCTAGCACAGGGGTGGGGAACCCGGACGTGACACCCCAGCCGAAGCAAAGAAGTTGAAGCCAAAGAATCGAATGGAAACGAGGCCGAAATGCCAATAAACCGAAAGTCCGAAGACAAAACGGCAACTAACCGAAAGGGCGGGACGCCTAAACGCCAACGAACCAAAAAGCTGCGTCGCCTAAAAGCAAACTCACCGAATGGCCGCTCTGTCGATACGCCACCTACCCGAAAGGCTGCGGCACTTCATGCCAAAGGACCGACTGCCGCTCAACAGAAACGTCCAATAACGGACATGACGTTGCCGGGGGGGCGGGAATTGTCAGCGATTGGTCCAGACCCCCGCATCCATCACATCACTGTGAAGGCATGAACATTGTCCCACCGGCCGGGTCACTGTGTGACAGCGGTCTCACCGGCCGGGTCACTGTGGGACAGCGGTCTCACCGGCCGGGTCACTGTGTGACAGCGGCCTCACCGGCCGGGTCACTGTGTGACAGCGGCCTCACCGGCCGGGTCACTGTGTGACAGCGGCCTCACCGGCCGGGTCACTGTGTGACAGCGGCCTCACCGGCCGGGTCACTGTGTGACAGCGGCCTCACCGGCCGGGTCACTGTGTGACAGCGGCCTCACCGGCCGGGTCACTGTGTGACAGCGGTCTCACCGGCCGCGTCACTGTGTGACAGCGGTCTCACCGGGCAGCATCTCTGGAGAGAAGGAATGGGTGGCGTTTCGGGTCGAGACCTTTCAGACGCACTCTGAAGAGTGGTCTCGGCACGAAACATCACCCATTCTTTCTCTCCAGAGATGCTGCCTGTTTTGTGCGTGGGAACATGGGTGCGTTCCGCAAGCACCGAAACGGTAATAAATAAAACGTCTGTCCCCGCGGGGTGGGACTAGTGTAGATGGGGCATGTTGGTCGGGGTGGGACTAGTGTAGATGGGGCATGTTGGTCGGGGTGGGACTAGTGTAGATGGGGCATGTTGGTCGGGGTGGGACTAATGTAGATGATGCATGTTGGTTGGGGTGGGACTAGTGTAGATGGGGCATGTTGGTCGGGGTGGGACTAGTGGAGATGGGGCATGTTGGTCGGGGTGGGACTAGTGTAGATGGGGCATGTTGGTCGGGGTGGGACTAGTGTAGATGGGGCATGTTGGTCGGGATGGGACTAGTGTAGATGGGGCATGTTGGTCGGGGTGGGACTAGTGTAGATGGGGCATGTTGGTCAGGATGGGACTAGTATAGATGGGGCATGCTGGTCGGGGTGGGACTAGTGTAGATGGGACATGTTGGTCTGATGGAAGGGCCTATTTCCATGCTGTGACTCTATGAACTTCCAAGAATAACATTCTCTTTTCTCTGGGTCATTCATTGTTAATAAAGAAAGTTTACTTTTCCTGTTTAAATGTCCGCAGTTTAGTCAGAAATGAGCCTACCTGCTTCAGCCATGATGAATTAAGAAATAATCACTATTCACTTCTCAGACGTTAGAATTGGTTAGAACATACCCTCCACCGTGACCCTTGACACCAATGACCCTTGGGGTCATGGCCAGGTCTCAGGCCAATTGGATCGAGACGTCCGTCCACTGGTCAGAGCATTTTGTCCACCCTGACCTTTGACACTAATGACCCTCAGGGTCATGACCTTGCCACCCACAATGTCCGTCCACTGGTCAGAACACTATTTCAGCCACATGAGCATCAATGATGAGATAGAATACGGGAAAGACATTGAGAACGTTCTGTCCTGAAGGGCCGAATGGCCTACTTCTGCACCTATTGTCAGGATAACAATCCATCCCTCAACATCAGCAAGACAAAAGAGTTAACGTTTACAAGAACGATCCCAGGAACGAGTGGGCTAATGTACGATGAGCGTTTGTCGGCACTGGGCCTGTACTCGCTGAGGTTAGAAGATTGGGGGGGGGGGACCTAATTGAAACTTCACCGAACAGTGAAAGGCCTGGATAGAGTGGATGTGGAGAGGATGCTTCCTCTATTGGGAGAGTCTAGGACCAGAGGTCACAGCATCAGAATTAAAGGATGTTCCTTTAAGAAGGAGATGGGGAGGAATTTCTTTAGCCAGAGAGTGGCGAATCTGTGGGATTCATTGCCACAGACAGCGGTGGAGGCCCAAATCAGTGGATATATCTTTAAGGCAGAGATAGATAGATTGTGATTAGTACGGGTGTCAGAGGTTATGGGGAGAAGGCAGGAGAATGGGGTTAGGAGGGGGAGATAGATCAGCCATGATTGAATGGTGGGGTAGGCTCGATGGGCCGAATGACCTAATTCTGATTCTGTTTGTCGTCTCTGACTTAAGTAAATGCAAGCAGCCACTTTGTGCAAAGAGCAATGAGTCAACAGAGGGCAATTATTGTCCCGCGGACAACTACTGCCCCAGGTGGATATCATGATGTGTGCAACAAACATTGATTGGCCACTGGTGGGCGAAGGGTTAATGTGGTAATTGGCTTGATTGGAGCTGGTTAGAAAATTGTCAGCTCCTGTGTATAAAAGGGGGAGTTGATGGAGTGTCTGGGAGCAGTGGTCCCGAGCTGCGGATGGGAGCGGTGGTCCCGGGCTGCGGATGGGAGCGGTGGTCCCGGGCTGCGGATGGGAGCGGTGGTCCCGGGCTGCGGATGGGAGCGGTGGTCGCGGGCTGCGGATGGGAGCGGTGGTCCCGGGCTGCGGATGGGAGCGGTGGTCCCGGGCTGCGGATGGGAGCGGTGGTCCCGGGCTGTTGTTGGGAACAATGCTCAGGGTAGAGGCAGGGAGCCTCCCCTTGTGTCTGATGTAGATCTGCATCTCCAGGGCATGAGGTTGGTGAGAACACTATCGCTCTCTCCTGAATTGTGTTTGCTTCTTTGATTAATTCTGCTGATTTTTCCTTTCAATTGTGTCATTTGAAATGTCCAGGGTTTTCAATGATTATTTTTTCTGGTGCAACTGGAATTGGGCTGTTTCTGTGCTGGATCTCTGAACTAAAGGGATGTTTCTACTAGCAGGGGAGTCTCGGACCAGAGGGCACAGTGTCAGAATAAAAGGATGTATCTTTACTAAAGTGATGATACCCTAACCTTATCACAACTGAAATTGAATCAGGCTGATGTAAAATGTCGAAACAGACCTGTAGATGCTGGTTTATACCAAAGATGGACACATTACTGGAGTAACTGAGTGGGTCAGGCAGCATCTCTGGAGAAACAAGAGATTTAGGGATGGAACGGAAGAAGGGTTCTTACCCAAAATATCACCCATCCTTTTCCTCCTGAGGTGGTGCCTGACCCGCTGTGTTACTCCAGCACTCTTATCATGGTCTCTTCTATATCCCACAGCTCTCGTCTTATTCCCACCCCCCTAATCGTAACAAGGACAGAGTCCCCCATGTCCTCCCCATCTGCCTTACCAGCCGTCACATACAACAGATAATCCTCCAAAATCTTTGCCACCTCCAATGGGATCCCACCACTGGCCTCATCTTCCCATTCTCCAATATCAGTGGTTTCTCCCTCCTTCCCCTTCCCTGTTCTCCCACAGCCTACAGTCTCTGCCTCTTCTTGTCTTTTTCCCGCCCACCCCAACGTCAGTCTGAAGAAGGGTCTCGACCTGAACAGTCACCCATTCCTTCATAGGTGACCATAGATGCTCCTCACCCGCTGAGTTACTCCAGCATTTTTGTCGACCTTTGATTTGTCCAGCATCTGCAGTTCTTTCTTAAACCACACGGTGGGTGTGTTGACCACAAATTGGACGGGCCTGCAGTGCAGTGGATTACCACATGGTGGGAGTGTTGACCACAAATTGGATGGGCCTGCAGTACAGTGGATGACCACATGGTGGGAGTGTTGACCACATATTGGACGGGCCTGCAGTGTGGTGGATCACCACATGGTGGGAGTGTTGACCACATATTGGATGATCTGTTATGTGAATTCACTGCACATTGGGAGCCTGTCTCCAAATTAGATGGTTACACAAAAAGCTGGAGAAACTCAGCGGGTGCAGTAGCATCTAAGGAGCGAAGGAGATAGGCAACGTTTCGGGTCGAGACCCTTCTTCAGGGTATATCTAATATCTAATATCTAAATTATCTAATCCAAATTAGATATTGTTCTCTTTACTGCAAAATGGTGCTTTATTGCTCTGGGACCCTTTTCCTTTCCCCGTAATGCACCCATTGCCCAGATGCCAAACTTAATAAAAGCCCTGAAATTAACAATGTCTTTTCCTAACTGCTTTGTGGTCACGTTCCTTGTACTTCAGGGTGCTGGAATGTTGAGCAGAGGTGCTGGAGGAACTCTGAGGGTCAGGCAGCATCTGTGGGGGAAATAGACAGATTGGGTTAGAAACAGGCACGTGCCGTGAGTAATTACTTGGGGTAGGCACTCAGTCGGATAAAAATAAAAAACAGCGCATGCGCAGATTGTTCTCTCCATAAAAATTAAAACAATAACAAGTCAATTTGCCCAAGGCTTCCTAGTCTCCTTTATTCTGAATTACTGGAGGGGGGGGGGGTGAAGGGTGATCGCAGGTGGAGAGATGGTGGGGAAAAAACGGGAGCACACAGGGAAAAGTTGTATCAGTTGTCATCATATTAAATGACAACACTTGTTCAAGGGACCAATGGGGGGGCAGTTCCTTTCCTGTGAGCAGTCGCCGGGACCCGACTGTCAAACTGTCTGCCACTTCAGCGCCTTTTGCCAGCCCGCTCACCTCTGGCAGTGCTCTCTGTGCAAGGAGCATCACAAGTGGCATGCTCCTGACCCCTCTTGCACAACATTCGTAACCTCCTCGTAACATTACCCCGGGCCAGACTCCCCAAACACTGTGAAAGGAACTCGTCCCCCACCCCCACACCCCGGGAAGTAACCATATAACCATATAACAATTACAGCACGGAAACAGGCCATCTCGGCCCTTCAAGTCCGTTGCGAACAACTTTTTTCCATTGGTCCCACCTGCCTGCACTCATACCATAACCCTCCATACCCTTCTCATCCATATGCCTATCCAATTTATTTTTAAATGATACCAACGAACCTGCCACCACCACTTCCACTGGAAGCTCATTCCACACCGCTACCACTCTCTGAGTAAAGAAGTTCCCCCTCATGTTACCCCTAAACTTTTGTCCCTTAATTCAAAAGTCATGTCCTCTTGTTTGAATCTTCCCTATTTTCAAAGGGAAAAGCTTGTCCACATCAACTCTGTCTATCCCTCTCATCATTTTAAAGACCTCTATCAAGTCCCCCCTTAACCTTCTGTGCTCCAGAGAATAAAGACCTAACTTATTCAACCTATCTCTGTAACTTAGCTGTTGAAACCCAGGCAACATTCTAGTAAATCTCCTCTGTACGGTATTTAAGTACGGTATTTAAAAACATAAACACAAAATGTACTTACCACATTATCGGTACATGAGCTCCATTCTTCTCTCCCTGTTTCCTAAGATACACTTAAAATATTGCCAATCCATATTTGAAAACCCCGCCAAGAAACTAGCAGAAGCGCAGTAGGCTGCTGCACCTGTGCAGTGCTGCAAAGGCAGCCTTCAGCCCTGCTTGAAATTGACGCTTGAAGCAGCGCTGACGGCACGTGGGCTGCACACACCTTCAAGGGTTACAAGCGCTGCGGATGAAAGGCACAGAGAATTGTGCCTACCTGTGAGATCGATCTCTTACATAGGCATAATTCTCCCATGCCTTTATTATTTATATTTAGGAATTACTATGTTATAATTTTAGTCGGGGTACGCAGTGCCCACCTTGCCTACACTGACGGCACGTGCCTGGTTGGAAACCTTCAGACTGAAGAAGGGGAGAAAGATGTAAACTGGGGGTGGGACAAAGCCTGGCGTGTGAGGGTGAGTGGTTGGCAGATGGATGGAATAAGTGACAAAGGCCAGAGGTGAAAGTGATAAAACATGAAGGATAAGGGGGAAATCTTTTAGGACCGAGATGAGAAAATCATTTTTCACAGAGTGGTGAATCTGTGGAATTCTCTACCACAGAAGGTAGTTAATTGGCTATATTTAAGAGGGAATTAGATGTGACCCTTGTGGCTAGAGGGTTCAGGGGGTATAGAGAGAAGGCAGGTACAGTTGGATAATCAGCCATGATCATATTGAATGACCTACTCCTGCACCTATTTTCTATGTTTCTGATGGATAGGATGGGTAAAGGTGTGGAAGATGAAGCCAGATGGAGGTTTATGGTGAATGGGTCATGGGAGGGAACAGAAGGGAAATGTGGCATGGAGGTGGGAGATCACCCCCACACTGGTGATGGGAACTCCCTCTTTCCCTGCACAACCCACCTTGGTGATGGGAACCCCCTCTTTCCCTGCACCCCCCACCCTGGTGATGGGAACCCCCTCTTTCCCTGCACCCCCCACCCTGGTGTGAACACTTCGCTCAACACCTTGGTAACTCTGCTCCTTCCCTCTGTATGCTCACCTCCCAAACCAGTGTCATATTTCATTATTCACTTCCACTCGTATCCCTCCTTCCAGCTTTACATTTCACTCTTCTCATCAGTTGCACCTTTTGTCTCCTTGTCACCTCTAGCCAATGTCACAACCCTTCACCCTCTCCCCTGTATCCACTATTCACATAGCTGGCTTTGTCCTGCTCCCACCTCTTTCCCACTTTCTCTGCCAACCCCATCAGTCTGAAAGGGTCCCAACAGGAAACAACAGCATCTGTCCATTCCCTTTGTGGTCGGCTAGATGGTGCCTGATCTGCCAAGTACCTCCAGCGCTTTGTTTTGGACCAGGTTACATCCCCTGGTTAAAGTAATCCTAGTTGGCTGCTGTTGCAGGGAAAGTAGTTTAATGTTGATGACACTTGAATTCTCATTACAAATTATCAATCCTGCCATTCACCCTACTGTAGTTTTGGAATTGGTCTAAATAGAGATAATATATATTAGCATCTGGATAAACAGGGTCTGATCAAGAACAGTCAACATGGATTTGTGCCTGGAAGGTCATGTTTGACAAACCTTCTTGAATTTATTTGAAGAGGTTACTAGGGAAATTGATGAGGGTAAAGCAGTGGATGTTGTCTATATGGATTTTAGTAAGGCCTTTGACAAGGTTCCCCATGGAAGGTTGGTTAAGAAGGTTCAATCTTTGGATGTTAATGGCAGAGTAGCAAGATGGATTCAACAGTGGCTGAATGGGAGATGCCAGAGAGTAATGGTGGATGGCTGTTTGTCAGGGTGGAAGCCGGTGACCAGTGGGGTGCCTCGGGGATCTGTGTTGGGTCCACTGTTGTTTGTCATGTACATCAATGATCTAGATGATGGGGCAGAAAATTGGATAAGTAAGTATGCAGATGATACTAAGATAGGTGGTGCTGTGGATAATGAAGTAGATTTTCAAAGTCTACAGAGAGATTTTGGCCATTTGGTCGAGTGGGCTGAAAGATGGCAGATGGAGTTTAATGCTGATAAGTGTGAGGTGCTACATCTTGGCAGGACAAATCAAAATAGGACGTAAATGGTAAGGAATTGAGGAATGCTGTGGAAGAGAGGGATCTAGGAATAACTGTGCATAGTTCCCTGAAGGTGGAATCGCATGTAGATAAGGTGGTAAAGAAAGCTTTTGGTGTGCTGGCCTTTATAAATCAGAGCATTGAATACAGGAGTAGGGAAGTAATGTTAAAATTGTACAAGGCATTGGTAAGACCAATTCTGGAGTATGGTGTACAATTTTGGTCGCCTAATTATAGGAAGGATGTCAACAAAATAGAGGGAGTACAGAGGAGATTTACTAGAATGTTGTCTGGGTTACAGAGAAAGGTTGCACAAGTTAGCTCTTTATTCTTTGGAGCGCAGAAGGTTGAGGGGGGACTTGATTGTGGTCTTTAAAATGATGAAAGGGATAGACAGAGTTGACGTGGATAAGCTTTTCCTATTGAGGGTAGGGAAGTTTCAAACAAGAGGGCATGACATGAGAATTAAGGGACAGAAGTTTAAGGGTAACATGAGGGGGAACTTCTTTACTCAGAGAGTGGTGGCTGTGTGGAATGATCTTCCAGCAGAAGTGGTTGAGGCAGGATCGATTTTAACATTTAAAAGTAAAGTGGATAGGTATATGGACGGGAAGGGAATGGAGGGGTATGGTCTGAGTGCAGGAAGATGGGACGAGGGGAAAATAAATGGTCTGCACAGATTCGAAGGGCCGAGAAGGCCTGTTTCCGTGCTGTAATTGTTATATGGTTATATAGAGATGAGATAGACTTTCTTCACACAGAGAGTGGTGAGTCTCTGGAACTCTCTGCCACAGAGGGCAATTGAGGCCAGTTCATTGGCTACATTTAAGAGGGAGTTCGATGTGGCCCTTGTGGCTAAGGGGGTCTGAGGGTATGGAGAGAAGGCAGGTACGGGATACTGAGTTGGATGATCAGCCATGATCATATTGAATGGCGGTGCAGGCTCGAAGGGCCGAATGGCCTACTCCTGCACCTAATTTCTATGTTTCTATTCAAAGTAACATTAGTAAATTTGCAGATGACACAAAGCTGGGTGGCAGTGTGAACTGTGAGGAGGATGCTATGAGAATGCAGGGTGACTTGGACAGGTTGGGGCAGTGGGCAGATGCATGGCAGATTAAGTTTAATGCGGATAAATGTGAGGTTATCCACTTTGGATAAAAACAGGAAGGCAGATTACTATCTAAATGGCGTTTTTGGGAAAAGGGGAAGTACAACGGGATCTGGGGGTCATTGTTCATCAGTCTACGAAAGTACGCATGCAGGTACAGCACGCAGTGAAGAAAGCGAATGGCATGTTGGCCTTTATAAGAGGAATCGAATATAGGAGCAAAGAGGTCCTTCTTCAGTTCTACAGAGCCCTAGTGAGACCACACCTGGAGTATTGTGTGCAGTTTTGGTCCCCTAATTTGAGGAAGGACATTCTTGCTATTGAGGGAGTGCAGCGTCGGTTTACAAGGTTAATTCCGGGATGGCGGGACTGTCATATGCTGAGCGAATGCAGCGGCTGGGCTTGTACACTCTGGAGTTTAGAAGTATGAGAGGGGATCTCATTGAGACATATAAGATTGTTAAGGTTTTGGATATTGTAGAGGCAGGAAATATGTTCCCGATGTTGGAGGAGTCCAGAACCACAGTTGAAGAATAAGGAGTAAGCCCTTTAGAATGCAGACGAGGAAACACTTTGGTGAGAATGGTGAGTCCGTCGAATTCTCTGCCTCAGTGGACAGTGGAGGTGGGTTCTCTGGATTCTTTCAAGAGAGAACTAGATAGGGCTCTTAAAAATAGCGGAGTCAGGAGTTATTCAGGAAGGCAGGAACGGGGATGATTGGGGATGATCATCCATGATCACATTAAATGGCGGTGCTGGCTCAAACGGCCGAATGGCCTATTCCTGCACCTATTGTCTATTGTCCCCCATACCATGCAGTCTCCAACGAGGTGGTGGAAAGGTCTGTTAGAATAGTCAAAGATGCTATCAAGAAATAGGTCAAAGCTCAGCATGAAACATCGTTTGCCTAGTTTCTTGCTGAAGTACAGAACCACACAACACAGAATGGGTTACTCACCTGCAGAACTGTTGATGAAGAGAGGGCTAAGAATACGCCTGACAACCCAATTTGGCCTTGAGAGTTGAGCAAAAACAGTGAAGTCAAAAACGCCATTTTGACCCCCACGAAAAAGAGAGGTACTTCAACCTGATGAGCAGGTCCGTGTTCGCAGTCCCTCCCAACAATTCCAGTCGAGACAAATGGGATGTTGGAAAAATAGTGGAAGTTTGTGAAACAAAAAAATACTTAATTGAAGTTGGAGATAGGATCAAAAGTGTTCATGTTGATCAAATGATTCCAGCCAAAGATGAACCAAAAAGCTGAGCATGAAGTCCTAATCCCTGAGTTTTTATCTGAAAGTGAGTTGGAAGAGACCACTGTGATTGAAACACAAAGTTCAGTTAGTACAGACAAAGAAACGGATTCCTCTGGTCAAAGTCAGGGCACTAAAACAGAGTCAAGATAGCCTACAGTTGAATCAACACCTAAACCTGTTGCACCTGTTACTATTAGATGATCAGGCAGGATCCATAAACCAGTTGTCAGGTTTGTAAGTTAAATACATTTCTGCACAAGTAAAACAAAAATGTGTAGATATTTTAAATAAATATATTATGTTATCATTCAGAATTTCATAAATACTGGTTTAAATCAAGGATCACAACAACAAAGTTGTAGCTTTGATTTAATACTTAAAGGAGAGCAGTGTAATATATTCATACATATTCATATAAAAGTTAATGAGAGTGTTTTATATAAGCAGGGAATGTTGGGTAATAAATTTCTGTCTCCTGATCCAAGTAACCAGCGTGTAAGTTGTTCTTCATTCTGCCGTCCAGAATATAACAATACCTTTACTTCTTCTACCAGCAGCATGACCATGTACATTGCAACACCCAATTCTATTTGCCATTTCTTTTCCCACAGACCTAAAATGGCCAAGTCCTTCTGCAGACTGACGCCTTGCTTAAAGTTACCTACCTCTCCACGTAACTGCGTATCATTCGCTAACCTGACGAATAAGCCAGCAATTCCATCATCCGGTTGAATGACATATGATGTGCAAAGTAGCCGCAACATAGACGCCTGCGGAACACGACCACGCACCAGCAGCCATCACGACCACTCACCAGCGGACTGATTCATGGGATGGCAGAACTTTCATATGAAGAAAGACTGGATAGACTCGGCTTGTACTCACTATAATTTAGAAGATTGAGGGGCGATCTTATAGAAACTTACAAAATTCTTAAGGGGTTGAACAGGCTAGATGCAGGAAGATTGTTCCCGATGTTGGGGAAGTCCAGAACAAGGAGGTTAAGGATAAGGGGAAAGTGTTTTAGGACCGAGATGAGAAAAACAATTTTCACACAGAGTGGTGAATCTGTGAAATTCTCTGCCACTGAAGGTAGTTGAGGCCAGTTCATTGGCTATATTTAAGAGGGAGTTAGATGTGGCTGAAGGGATCAGGGGGTATGGAGAGAAGGCAGGTACAGGATACTGAGTTGGATGATTAGCCATGATCATATTGAGCGGCGGTGCAGGCTTGAAGGGCCGAATTCCACCTTATCAAAGTACTTTTGAGACTAAAAACAAACAACATCCCCTGACTCTTCTTCATCTATCCTGCTTGGTACTTCCTGAATGAATTCCAATAGATTTGTCAGGCATAATTGTCCCTTAACTTTCTGACTATGAAAACAGAGACGGGACTTAATGTTACACGTAGAGCAGTGGACCCGCGTGACATCTCAACATTACCAGTTTGTAGTATAACATTAATAGGATTAATCCCGTATAAATCGTTTAATCCGGGCAGAAAGAGTGTCTATATTACCAATATGTATTGTAATATAAATGTGTGAAACCAAGTATGTCAGGTGATGGGGATAATACTGTTTTCAAGATAATTCTTGAGTTTGCATCAGGATGCACAGGGGTTGGCACGCTACGAAATGCGACTATTGTGCGTTAAATGTCAAGTCAAGTCAAGTTTATTCGTCACATATACGGGATGTGCAGTGAAATGAAAAGTGGCAATGCTCGTGGACTTTGTGTTAATACAGGGACAATGTACTTTAAGCACTGTCTGGAGTACATGTTTAACCACTGTCTGGAGTACTAACATCCCACGTACCCCACCCCTTCAGACACCTCCGGCCTCTTCTGGAAAAGACCCCACTGTTCCCACATTGGCAATGATCAATAATTCTAGGCCTAGAGTGGAAGCAAGGTCACCTCGAACGCGAATGGCTGCCTGGGAGAAAAGAGACAGATGTAGGTACAATTACGAGGTAACACGTGATCCGGTATAACAAATATGAATAAAAATGAATGGCGACATATCGTCTCCCTCCCCCATCAGGCAAGAGGTACAGAAGTGTGAAAACGCAAGACTCCAGATTCAGGAACAATTTATTTCCGACTGTTATCAGGGAACTGAATGATTCTATCAGCAACAAGAGTGTGGGCCTGAGCTACTCTCTCCCTTATTGGGGACCCTTGGACTATATTTATGTGGAGTTTACTGGGCTTTATCATGCATCAAACGTCATTCTCTTTATCACGTATCTGTAATCTGTGGATGGCTAGATGGTTGTTATGTAAAGCCTTTCCGCTGAATAGTTAGCACGCAACAAAAGCTTTTCACTATTTCATTTCGGAGTCACGTGAGTGACTTCGTGAAGAGCCCGCCGGCGCGCATGCTCGACATATCGTCGTACCGCGTTGCTGCGACGGCTGGCGGTGGAGCGCGCTCCTCACCAGCCCTTCATAAGGGGCCACGGAGGTAAGTATCCTACCTTTCGTTGGTGGTCCTTGTTGTTGGTTATGTCTTGCAGCAAGGACATGGATGGGAGTTCCAAGGGCCGGAGGACGTCAGGACGAGTTCGCCGGTCAACAGTTCCGGGGCCTTTACCATCGGCAGTACCTGCAACGCAGGCCGGGACTCAGGTGGAGATGTGGGTAAGCCCTGTGATTACAGGTCCAGATCCGCCAGCACACCACAGCTCGGAGGAGTTCGACGAGGAGGAGTGTGGTGTGCCGCCAGAGCAGGGGGACCCTGCCATGGCAGTCAGGTCGTCAGCGGGCTCGCTGGCGACCTCGAGCTGGGTGCGTGCGGCTGCACGGTCCGTTTCACTCAGCCCTCCGAGTAGGGGAAGGGCAGCAGCCCAGAAGCCTAACCCTGCCAGGGCTAAGGCATTGCCTGACACGGAGGAGCGGTCAGGTTCCAGGGCGAGACCCGGGACGGCTGTGAGGTCCAGCCGGCACACCCCGACTCTTGACGACGGGTCGGTTGAGTCGGGTCTCGTCACGGTCGCCGAGCCCCCCATCGATGGGTAGGCGAGACCATGCATCGGCAAAGTCCACGATGTGGGCAGCCGGCAAGCCTGCGCGGGCTTCAGGCATCCATGCTTCGGCTGGTGCCGACACCACGCCGCAAGTGCCCTTAGTGGCAGCGGCTTCAGCTCCCGCTAAACGGAGGCGTTTGAACACGCCCGCGCGGGAATCGCGCAGTTTCGCCTCGGCGGCTGTTAGCGACAACTACCGGCACCGGCTGGGCCTCGATGAGGTGCGGGCCGATGATAGGAGCCCGGTTTTCTTTTCAGAGCCGGAGGACTCCGACCACCTGAGTGTTCAGGCTGAAGGGCGTATTGACCGTATGGAGCGGCTGCTGGAGCTCCTGCTTCAACGTCAACTACAGCAGGGCAGCAACAGGCACAGGGCGTCGTCACCAGCCTCTACCATTAGCCTGGAGCAGCAGGAGGAGGAGGTTTTGGTGGATTCCATACCACCTCCGTTGGAGGTGCCAGCGGAGGATCTTCTGGATGTGGCGACCAAATTTGCGGCCCCACATTCATCTGGACTTCCTTTAAACGCAAAGCTGGCAGCCACTGTGGACTTTCTTAACAACCAGCAACTACAGGAAGAAGTCCTCATTCAGGCAATGAGTCGTCTCAAGGCTCCATCCAATTGCAACTCCCTCAACGTGCCTGTGGTCAATACGCCGATATGGGGCAACATCAGTGCGGCTATCCATCAACAAGAGGTAAAATTGCAAACCGCCGCCGCCCCGTCAACTCTTTGGGGAGGACCTCTCGAAGAGAGTCAAAGAGCTTGACGAACAAGCCAAAACGTTGGGGATCATGCGCTCTCAGAGTGCCCCCACACCGTCAGGCTCAAAAGCTCCATACATTCGCTCACGAGGGTCTGCTAGTACCTCGACGAGGACCCACCCTCAAGCTCCACAACGACAGTAACATCAGACCCAGCAGCAGGGGTCTTTTTTAGGACAGGGTCGGCAGAGACCCTGGTGGAAAATGAAGATGCCGCGCCCTCAAGCCAACCCAGCACCTCCATGTCCACCCACACGTGTCAAGGACCGCCGGTAACCACGGGGGTGAGGGGGTCTGGTTCTCTCTTTTCTCTTTGTTTAACTTCACATGTTGGTGGTCCCTTTGGATGTTTTTGGGTGCATGGGGTAATTTTACTGGTGACGAGTATGTGTTGCACAATATTCAGGGGCATAAAATTGAGTTTATTAATGGCGACATTCCTCCATCCCCGCACATGCCCGGTCGAACGTTTAAATTATCTGCTGCAGAACAGGCAGCAGGCTACAAGGAAATTTTAAGGCTTGAACAGAAGGGAGTGATTGAGAAAGCGGTGCATGAGCCAGTTGAATTTGTTTCGAATATATTCACCAGACCTAAGAAGGATGGAGGTTGCCGTGTCATTATTGATCTAACCCGTTTGAATACTTTTGCAACATATACTCATTTTAAAATGGATACGTTTGAAACAGCCAAATCATTGATTTCTCATGGTTGCTTTATGGCATGCATCGATTTGAAAGACGCATACTATTCAGTATCCATCCAGAAATACGACAGGAGGTTTTTGAAATTCATCTGGATGGGGCAACTCTGGCAGTACAAGGTTTTGCCTAATGGGCTCACCACAGCCCCTAGATTGTTCACTAAATTAGTGAAACCAATTATGGCTTATTTGAGACAGCGACATCATATAGTTATGGCTTATTTAGATGATATCTTAATTGTGGGCCGCACCCTGGAATTGGCTGAACAGGGAGTTGCAGCTGCTGTCAATATATTTCAACAATTAGGGTTTATTGTCCATCCAGAGAAATCAAAGTTCTGCCCTGCCCAGGTGATTAATTACCTAGGGTTCACGGTGAACTCTATGAGCATGAGGGTTACCATACCAATTAACAAGATTGAGGAGGTTACCCAGGTGTGTCAAGGTTTAATCCGCACCAATATACCATCGACTCGGCATACAGCGACAGTAATTGGTAAGCTTGTAGCTTTGTTTCCGGCAGCGTGATATGGACCTTTGCATTATCAGAGTTTGCAAAGAGCTAAAATTGCTGCGTTAAAACAGGACGCTGGTCATTATGATCGATCAATGCAGCTGCCGTCCGAAGCGATAAATGAGTTGCAATGGTGGGTGTGCCACATTAGCAGCTCATTCAAGCCTATCAGGGAGGCTAATCCGGTGGTATATTTGCAGACTGATGCAAGCTCCAATGGCTGGGGAGCTACGGATAATTGCTCTAGTTGTGGGGGCAGATGGGACACCCTTGAGTCAACGATGTTGTTGACTCAAGGGATTAACTATTTGGAGTTGCTGGCAGCATTCCACGGACTTCGTGCGTATTGTTCCAAGCTTGTTGGAGCACATGTCCGTCTCCAAATAGACAACACCACAGCAGTGGCATACTTAAACCATATGGGTGGTACCAGGTCAGTTTCATGTGACAAATTGGCTAACTCAATTTGGCTCTGGTGTGTTCAAAGAGATATTTGGATTTCAGCTACCTATTTGCCAGGTGAGAATACTGTGGCGGACACCAGGTCACGCAAATTTAATGACAATATTGAATGGATGTTGCATCCTGAGATTTTTGCTAAAGTCACAGCCAAATTTGGTAAACCAGACATTGACCTTTTTGCGTCACGGTTGAACCATCAGGTACCAACCTACGTTTCATGGGAACCAGATCCTGGGGCTATAGCGCTAGATGCATTCTCGCTGGACTGGGGGAATTGGTTTTTCTATGCCTTCCCCCCGTTTTGCCTCATCAGTCGGGTATTGCGTAAGATTCAGGCAGATGCTGCCAAGGGCATCCTTATTATACCCGACTGGCCCACACAGCCTTGGTATCCGGTGGTCTTTGACATGCTCAACGAACCTTGGGTCCTTTTGAAGGGTTGCCCACAATTGGTTACTCACCCTGTCTCAGGGGAGCCACATCCCTGCCATGGCTATTTAAATTTGTTGGCTTGCAGGTTCTGAACAGGCCGTTAGTCCAATACGCCCTCTCAGCTCGGACCATGGATACCATCGGGGCGTCGTGTCGAGAGTCAACAAGGCGAAGATACCGCTCGCATATTAAGAAGTGGGAAGCCTACTGCAGCCGCTCTCGCATCACGTACGATGACGTGACAATAACCGACGTCCTGGAATTCCTCGCGGGGTTGCACCATGATGAACACTTAAGTTACAGTGCCATCAACAGCGCCAGAAGTGCGCTCTCATTCTACCTCAATATTGAGGTAGGATCCAACAGGCTAGTGTCCAGACTCATGCGGGGTATATTCAATATGAATCCGCCTACACCACGCTATAATATCACCTGGGATGTCAGGGACGTATTAAACCTGCTCAGGACGTGGTGTCCCATGGAAGGGCTCCAACTGGACAAACTCACCATGAAGCTGGTGATGTTACTAGCGCTGACTTCAGCTCAGAGGGTACAGACACTACACAAACTTCGTATGGACAGAATGACATCTACCCCTACAGAAGTAGTCTTTTTCATTGACGAGCTACTAAAGCAGCATAGACCTGGGTGCACAGGGCTGCAGCTGAAGTTCCCGGCATACCCCGCAGATGCTAGGCTGTGTTTAGCCTCACATATCCGCCACTATGTCAACGTGACGGCACGCATCAGAGGAATGGAGAAGATACCTGCTGGTCACTCATAAGAGACCTCATCATCGAGTGACAGTCCAGACGATATCCAGGTGGCTTCGAGTCGTCTTGGGTAAGTCAGGTATCGACACTAATGTGTTCAAGTCTCATTCCACCAGGGCTGCATCGACGTCAGCGGCGAGGATTATGGAGGTGCCTATGGACCAAATTCTCGCTACAGCAGGATGGGCTAATGAAGCTGTGTTCCAGCGTTTTTATAACAAGCCTGTTGCTGCTCCTCTACAGTTCGCAGAAGCCGTGCTGAATGCAGGTCAAGAACGTGGAGATGTCCCCGCATGAGGGGTTTTTGATTTGTTATTCATAAATATGCTCTTGTTTTGCAGTATGAACTATTGAGCAAGTTTGTTCCTCCCATCCATCCCTGGTAGTGGTGTGTCAGCATGGACGTGGTCCAGGGCGTGTAATCACAGAAGCTTTGAAGTCACTCACGTGACTCCGAAATGAAATAGTAAGATTGAACGAGAACTTACCAGTTCGAAGGTTGATCTTTATTTTATGAGGAGTCGAAGTGAGGGATTTCGTGCCCTCCTCGCCCAACCCTCAATCACCTTCATCTGGTAATCTTAGTCACTTCAATCTTACTATGCGAAGTCATTTCTATTGTTGGTTTCTGTGATTCCACGCCGCTACTTTGAAGTATGTCGAGCATGCGCGCCGGCGGGCTCTTCACGAAATCGCTCACTTCGACTCCTCATAAAATAAAGATCAACCTTCGAACTGGTAAGTTCTCGTTCAATCTTACTATTCCTCTGTAAACATCACAATAAAGGAAGCTAAACTACACTAACAAAAAAAAAATATGCATCAGTGGCAACCGAGTGCTCACATAGCACCATCCTCTGGTCGTAGGTAATGTTCAAAATTCAATCTAAAATCAAAAAATCTGCAATGAAAATATGCACCACAAGATGGCAGCAGATGCAGACTCCCTCTGGGCGACACTGAATGGAAACTCCCCTTGTTGCACGAGATGTAAAGGTCCTAATGCTTGTATTAATCTAAAATCACACGGGTGCAGGAGGGCGCAAGGTCCGCATACACAAAGGGTGAAGAGAGCAATGAAGTCACATGATTTTTATCTAAATTGTTTGACGACAAAGGAACATCAAATTCTTTTTTTTAAAATATTTTTATTAGAAGCCATACATATTGCCAATGATATAACAGTTTTTCAAATACACATTTAACTTGTTTCAAAAGTTATACAAGTATTACAGAATAATATATAAGCTTCTATTTTTTTAAGAGAGTAAAGAAAGTAAAGAGGTAAAAGAATAAGTGTTTAATCAAAGAGGAGTGTGATTAAATAATATTGATTATGATTATATATAACAAAAAATAAATAAAAATAATAAAAAACACAGTAAGAAAAAGAAAAAATATAAATAATAAACATAAAAAATAATACAAGCAAACAATTATTATACTTAAAAAAAAATTGAAGTCTACAACGAATGAATTAACAATGAATTAACAATGAATGGAACACTTTCACATACCAATATCTATAGAGACGTGTATACAAATCTCAGATTAGATCTTTTCATCTAATCCTACCACCGGGTACTTATTGAGTTGCAATGCTGAGCTCAGCTACCCCTTCATATAGTCAGTGAATGGAGACCATATTTGTTCAAAAAGTTCATATTTGTCCATTAGGACAAACCTGATTCTCTCTAATTGCAGCGTCTCCAACATTTCCACTGTCCACATTTTAATTGTAGGGGATAATGGTCCCTTTCAGAATTTTAATATTAATTTTTTTCCAATTATTAAACAGTAATCAAGAAAATTTCTTTGATTTTCTGTAAATATTTGATTTGAATCTGAAAACCTCAAATTATTAGCTTTGGGTCAGGATCCAATTTAATCTTAAGAACTATCGAAATGATTTAAAAAATTTCAGTCCAATAACTATTAAGTTTTGTACATGTGACAAAACTGTGCGTTAAATTAGCTTCTGAGTACTGACATTTATCACAAATAGGAGAAATGTTAGGGAAAATTCTATTTAATTTCATTTTTGAGTAATGTAATCTATGTAATACTTTGAATTGTATCAAGGTATGTCTGGCATTTAACGAACAACGGTGTATACGTTGTAGACTTTCTTCCCAAGTGTCTTTTAATATAGATAAACCTGTTTCATTTTCCCATATTTGTCGGTATGATTCTGTTGTTGGAATTTCCCTGTCCAAAAGGGTATATATATATATATGCTATTAGTTTTTCTGTATTTGGGTGCTTGTTGAGCACTTCATCCAGTAATCCTAGTTCTCTATTTTTATAATCTTGAATGTTTGATTTGATATAATCTCTAATTTGTAAATACCTAAACAAGTTATTTGGGTGCAATCCGTAGATATCTTTTAACTCTTGATATGAAAGAAATTTCCCTTTCCTATAAAGGTGTTCTATCCTTATAATTCCTAAGTTTTTCCATTGTCCAAACCCCCTATCCAATATAGAGGGCTTAAACAAAGGGTTATTCATAATTGGTAAGCAAAGCGACATATTATCCAAATGTAGAGTCTTAACTATTTGTATCCAAATACGTCTATTGCTATAAACTATATAGCAATATAATTTCTATTGTATATCGTGCGACCATATATATATATATGGTGGCCGATTAGGAAAAGGGGAGATGCAACGAGACCTGGGTGTCATGGTACACCAGTCATTGAAAGTAGGCATGCAGGTGCAGCAGGCAGTGAAGAAAGCGAATGGTATGTTAACATTCATAGCAAAGGGACTTGAGTATGAGAGCAGGGAGGTTCTACTGCAGTTGTACAGGGTCTTGGTGAGACCACACCTGGAGTATTGCGTGCAGTTTTGGTCTCCAAATCTGAGCAAGGACATTATTGCCATAGAGGGAGTGCAGAGAAGGTTCACCAAACTGATTCCTGGGATGTCAGGACTGTCTTATGAAGAAAGACTGGATAGACTCGGGTTTATACTCTCTAGAATTTAGGAGATTGAGAGGGGATCTTATAGAAACTGACAAAATTCTTAAGGGGTTGGACAGGCTAGATGCAGGAAGATTGTTCCCGATGTTGGGGAGGTCCAGGACAAGGGGTCACAGTTTAAGGATAAGGGGGAAATCCTTTAGGACCGAGAAGAGAAGGACTTTTTTCACACAAAGAGTGGTGGGTCTCTGGAACTCTCTGCCACAGAGGATAGTTGAGGCCAGTTCATTGGCTATATTTAAGAGGGTGTTAGATGTGGCCCTTGTGGCTAAGGGGATCAGAGGGTATGGAGAGAAGGCAGGTACGGGATACTGAGTTGGATGATCAGCCATGATCATATTGAATGGCGGTGCAGGCTCGAAAGGCCGAATGGCCTACTCCTGCACCTAATTTCTATGTTTCTATGTTTCTATAACTCAATATGCATATCTAGAGATGGAGATATATATATTGAAATAGATATAGATATGAATATATAAATATAGATATAGATACATAGATATAGCTGTATGAATGCATATTTATATATACAAGGACAGCAAGAAGCCAGACAGGGCCCAGTGCAAGGTATCCATAGAAAGCAATGGTGTAACAGAAAGTTAGATAGGGCCTAATACCAATGCAAACAAAACACTGGTCAATGACGTGGATTTTCATTTTATGTTAAAGTAAAAATGTCCGTATTGTGTTCAATAAGAGAATTTCTAGTGGCAATCGGACTGAAGGAGATACATTGCTGGAAAATTGGACAATTGATTGTCCACATCGGCTGGGGCTGGAGTAGCTTTCAAAGAGAGAAATAGTGGTTTCAGAATTGTAGGATATTTTCTAACCAATAACCAATAACCAGAGAGTGGTAGCTGTGTGGAATGAGCTTCCAGTGGAGGTGGTGGAGGCAGGTTCGACTTTATCATTTAAAAATAAATTGGATATGTATATGGACGGGAAAGGAATGGAGGGGTATGATCTGAGTGCAGGTAGATGGGACTGGGGGAGAATAAGTGTTCGGCACGGACTAGAAGGGCCAAGATGGCCTGTTTCTGTGCTGTAAATGTAATATGGTTATATGGTCAGGCAGCATCTCTGGAGAACATGTATAGAGTCATAGAGTGACACAGTGTGGAAACAGGCCATTTGGCCCAAGCTGCCCACAATGGCTAACAATGTCCCAGCTACACTAGTTCCACTTGCCTGCGTTTGGTCCATATCCCGCCAAACCTGTCCTATTTATGTACCTGCCTAACTGTTTCTTAAACGATGGGATAGCCCCAACCTCAACTACCTCCTCAGGCAGCTTGTTCCATACACCCACCACCCTTTGTGTGAAAATGTTACCCCTCAGATTCATATTAAATCTTTTCCCCTTCACCTTGAACCTATGTCCTCTGGTCCTCCATTCCCCTACTCTGGGCAAAAGACTCTGTGCGTCTACCCGATCTATTCATGTAATGATTTTGTACACCTCTATAAGATTTCCCCTCATCCTCCTGCGCTCCATGGAATAAAATCTCAACCTACTCAACCTCTCCCTATAACTCACACCCTCTAGTCCTGGCAACATCCTCATAAATCTTCTCTGTACTCTTAAATGCGGTCTCACCAACGTCTTATACAACTGCAACATGACCCCCCAACTTCCACACTCAATACTCTAACTGATGAAGGCCAAAGTGCCAAAATACTTTTTGACTACCTGTGACTTGACCTTCAAGGAACCATGCAACCATCAACCATTCCTCTGTCCACCTGGCTAATTGATACAGATCCTGCTGCAATCTTTCGCAACCATCTTCACTATCTGCAAAACCACTCACTTTTGTATCAGCAGCAAGCTTGCTAATCTTGCCCTGTTCTGTGACGTTTCACAGAGTGCTGGAGTAACTCAGCGGACCATGCTGAGTATACACGTTGGGAAGTCATGTTCCAGTTGCATAAGAAGTTGGTGAGGCTGCATTTAGAGTATTGTGTTCAGTTCTGGCACCATGTTATAGGAAAGATGTCATCAAACTGGAAAGGGTACAGTGAAGATTTACGAGGATGTTGCCAGGACTAGAGGGCCGGAACTATAGGGAGAGGTTGAGTTGGCTGGGACTCTATTTCATGGAGCACAGGAGGATGAGGGATGATCTAATAGAGATGAATAAAATCATGATTTCAATAGATCAGATCAGATCATTTGCCCAGAGTAGGTGAATTGAAGAGCAGAGGACATAAGTTTAAGGTGAAGGGGAAAATATTTATAGGAATCTGAGGGGTATATTTTTCACTCAAAGGGTGGTAGATGTAAGGAACAAGCTGCCAGAGGAGGTAGTTGAGGCAGGGACTATTGCAACATTTAAGAAACAGTTAGACAGGTACATGGATAGGCCAGGTTTGGAGGGATATCGATCAAACGTGGGCAGGTGGGACTAGTGTAGATGGGACATGCTGGGCTGAAGGGCCTGTTTCCACACTGTATCACTCTATGACTCTATCTATCTTTCCCTCTCAAACCCATTCTCGTGCCTTCTTCCCATTAACTCTGACACACGTATCAATCAAGAATCTATCAATCTCCTCCTGAAAAATGCCCATTGACTTGGCCTCTACAGCTGTCTGTGGCAATGAATTCCACAGTTCAACACACTCGGACTAAGAAATTCCTGTTCATCTCCTTCCTAAAGGAATGTCTTTTAATTCTGAGACTGTGGCTACTGATCCGAGACTCTCCCACTAGAGAAAACATCCTCTCCACATCCACTCCATCCAGGTTTTTACCAGGCTGGGACAGACAGCAACAGGTTCACACCATATCCCAAAGCTCGTGTCCTGTCCTGCATCACCCAAGGCAGCAGAGACGTTATAGGAGAGGGCAAGCACTGTCACAAAGTAGCTCACGATGGTTTGGGTAACATTCAGGAATGTCTATGCACGTCACATCATGAATATCACTGAAGAACGGTCTTGACCCGAAATATAATCTATACCTTTTCTTCTGAGATGCTGCCTGACCCGCTGAGTTACTCCAGCACTCTGTGACATGTCCCCTATCCATGTTCTCCACAGATGCTCCCTGACCCGCTGATTTGAGGGACTCAAATAGAGAAAGTGAGGAGACAGTGTGTGAGGCAGAGAAGGGAAGCACTCAGACCCAACATGTAGGGGAGAAAGAAGAAAAGGATAATAAACAGAGAATAAGAGGTGGTGGGTTTCTTAAATGTGTGCGCAGAGAGACAGAGGTGTGTAAAATGAGGGTAGAAGCAATAGGTAGCAAGGTGAAAAGTAAAAGTGTCAGGCAGACAAATCCAGGGCAAAAATCAAAAAGGGCCACTTTTCAACATAATTGTAAAAGGGGTAAGAGTGTTGTAAAAACAAGCCTGAAGGCTTTGTGTCTCAATGCAAGGAGCATTCGTAATAAGGTGGATGAGTTGAACGTGCAAATAGTTATTAATGAATATGATATAGTTGGGATCACGGAAACATTGCTCCAGGGTGACCAAGGCTGGGAGCTGAACATCCAGGGTTATTCAATATTCAGGAGGGATAGACAGAAAGGAAAAGGAGGTGGGGTAGCATTGCTGGTTAGAGAGGAGATTAATGCAATAGAAAGGAAGGACTTTAGCTTGGAGGATGTGGCATCAATTTGGGTAGAGCTGCGAAACACTAAGGGGCAGAAAACACTAGTGGGAGTTGTGTACCGGCCACCTACCAGTAGTAGTGGAGTTGGTAGGCATCAAACAGGAAATTAGAAATGCGTGCAACAAAGGTAAAACAGCTCCGTTGATAGATTATTTGAAGGGGTAGAATGGGCCGGCGCTGATACCTGATGGAAGCTTGAACCCAGGACTAGATGAATAGCTATGCTTTCTTACCGATGGACCTATCTCCTAACTTGTATTATGGATAGTTTATTCTATTTTTCTAATTTTCTTTTCTTTTTCTTTATTTTTTCTATCTATCAAAAAAAAATAATAATAATTAGAGTCAATGTTAATATGTAACCGATAAATGAAGACCCCAGCTACATTGGTAGCGGAGTCCCTGGAATCCTGGATATTTAATATGTAACTGTTTAACAAAGTTTGTAGTGGTTCGGACTATGATATGTACATGCCTCTAATAAAATTTAACTTTAAAAAAACAAAACAAAAAAAACAAAGGTAAAACAGTTATAATGGGTGACTTCAATCTACATACAGATTGGGTAAATCAAATTGGCAGGGGTGCTGAGGAAGAGGATTTCTTGGAATGTATGCAGGATAGTTTTCTAAACCAACATGTAGAGGAACCAACGAGAGAGCAGGCTATTCTAAACTGGGTATTGAGTAATGAGGAAGGGTTAGTTAGCAGTCTTGTTGTGCGTGGCCCCTTGGGCAAGAGTGACCATAATATGGTTGAGTTCTTCATTAGGATGGAGAATGACATAATTAATTCAGAAACAAGGGTTCTGAACTTAAAGAAAGGTAACTTTGAGGGTATATAACCTGGGTGTTATGATACACCAGCCAAGAATAAATCAGGGAAGGTAGTGCATCTGTGGATTACAAAGGAAATCAGGGATAGTATCAAAACAAAAGATGAAGCATACAAATTAGCCAGAAAAAACAGCCTACCAGAGGACTGGGAGAAATTCCAGCAGAGGAGAACAAAGGGCTTAATTAGGACAGGGAAAATAGATTATGAAAGAAAACTGGCAGGGAACATAAAAACTGACTGCAAACGTTTTTATGGATATGTGAAAAGAAAAAGATTAGTTAAAACAAATTTAGGTCCCTTGCAGACAGAAATAGGTGAATTGATCATGGGGAACAAGGACATGGCAGACCAATTGAATAACTACTTTGGTTCTGTCTTCACTAAGGAAGACATAAATAATCTGGAAATAGCAGGGGACCGGGGGTCAAATGAGATGGAGGAACTGAGTGAAATCCAGGTTAGCCAGGAAGTGCTGTTAGGTAAATTGTATGGATTAAAGGCCGATAAATCCCCAGGGCCAGATAGGCTGCATCCCAGGGTACTTAAGGAAGTAGCCCCAGAAATATGCATTAGTGATAATCTTTCAAAACTCTTTAGATTCTGGAGTAGTTCCTGAGGATTGGAGGGTAGCTAATGTAACCGCACTTTTTAAAAAGAGAGGGAGAGAGAAAACGGGGAGTTACAGACCAGTTAGTCTAACATCAGTAGTGGGGAAACTGCTAGAGTCAGTTATTAAAGTTGGGATAGCAGCACATTTGGAAAGTGGTGAAATCATTGGACAAAGTCAGCATGGATTTATGAAAGGTAATCATGTCTGACGAATCTTATAGAATTTTTCGAGGATGTAACTAGTAGAGTGGATAAGGGAGGATCTGTGGATGTGTTATATCTTGACTTTCAGAAGGCTTTCGACAAAGGTCCCACATAAGAGATTAGTATGCAAACTTAAAGCACACAGTATTGGGGGTTCAGTATTGATGTGGATAGAAAACTGGCTAGCAGACAGGAAGCAAAGAGCAGGAGTAAACGGGTCCTTTTCAGAATGGCAGGCAGTGACTAGTGGTGTACCGCAAGGCTCAGTGCTGGGACCCCAGCTATTTGCAATATATATTAATGATTTGGACGAGGGAATTTAATGCAACATTTCCAAGTTTGCGGATGACATGAAGCTAGGGGGCAGTGTTAGCTGTGAGGAGGATGCTAGGAGGCTGCAAGGTGACTTGGATAGGTTGGGTGAGTGCGAAAATGCATGGCAGATGCAGTAAAATGTGGATAAATGTGAGGTTATCCACTTTGGTGGCAAAAACAGGAAGGTAGACAATTATCTGAATGGTGGCCTATTAGGAAAAGGGGGGATGCAACGAGACCTGGGTGTCATGATACACCAGTCATTGAAAGTAGGCGTGCAGGTGCAGCAGGCAGTGAAGAAAGCGAATGGTATGTTAGCATTCATAGCAAAAGGATTTGAGTATAAGAGCAGGGAGGTTCTACTGCAGTTGTACATGGTTTGGTGAGACCACACCTGGAGTATTGCGTGCAGTTTTGGTCTCCTAATCTGCGGAAAGACATTCTTGCCATAGAGGGAGTACAGAGAAGGATCACCAGACTGATTCATGGGATGTCAGGACTTTCATATCAAGAAAGACTGGATAGACTCGGCTTGTACTCACTAGAATTTAGAAGATTGAGGGGGGATCTTATAGAAACGTACAAAGTTCTAAAGGGGTTGGACAGGCTAGATGTAGGAAAATTGTTCGCGATGTTGGTGAAGTCCAGAACAAGGGGTCACAGTTTAAGGATAAGGAGGAAGTCTTTTAGGACCGAGATGAGAAAAACATTTTTCACACAGAGAGTGGTTAATCTCTGGAATTCTCTGCCACTGAAGGTAGTTGAGGCCAGTTCATTGGCTATATTTAAGAGGGAGTTAGATGTGGCCCTTGTGGCTAAGGGGATCAGGAGGTATGGAGAGAAGGCAGGTACGGGACACTGAGTTGGATGATCAGTCATGATCATATTGAATGGCGGTGCAGGCTCGAAGGGCGAATGGCCTACTCCTGAACCTATTTTTCTATGTTTCCAGCACTCTATGAAACGTCACCTATTCATATTCTCCGCAGATGCTGCCCGACCCACTGAGTTACTCTAGCACTCTGTGAAACGTCACCTATCCATGTTCTCCAGAGATGCTGCCTGACCCGCTGAGTTACTCCAGCACTTTGTGTCTATTATCCCTTCACCCGTCTGCCCAAGCCCACCCTCTCCCCTCCTTTCCTGTCTCCTTTGCACCCATAAACCTCTCTCTGCCTTAACATTTCACTCCTCTTTCAAATCTGCTCTATTTATTTACATGCATTTTTCTTCTTAACTTTTTAGTCATAGAGTGATGCAATGTGGAAACAGGCCCTTCACCCCAACTTGCCCACACCGACCAACATGTCCCATCTACACCAGTCCCACTCGCACACGTTTGGCCCATATCCATCTAAACCTATCCTATCCATGTCCATGTCCAAATGTCTCTTGAACATTAGGATTGTCCCAGCCTTAACTACCTCTTCTGGCAGCTCGTACCATACACCCACCACCCTTTGTGTGAAAAAGCTACTCTCAGATTCCTGTTAATTTCTGAAATATTGGTCATAACTTTGGTGCAAAAATGCTCCAAAATAAGGCTCAGAATGCATCAGAGAGCATCTAAAACCCCTGCATTGAGGGACTTCATGCTTTGCGCTCGTGATGTGCGCAGCGCGGACATTATTTCACATTAACATTTTTGTAATCCTGTCATGCCACCCCCCGTTTTGAAAAGCTTTGTACGGGCCTGATAATCCTGTCTGGGAAATCTCGGGTCACTTTACTATTGCTGCCAGTAGTGGCCAGAAAAGAATCCCTCTGGTCAGTTGCGAAAAACACATTGAGGAACATTGTTTTTGTGTTTATTTTAGATGTGAGCGCACCTGGACGCGACCGGCGCATTGATGTAAATAATCTCAGAAATAGAAGTCCCAGATTAGAACACTGACAGACAGAAACAGAATCTAATTGTCCCTACCAACGCAGTACAGAATTATGCCGTGCGCCATGCAAATCTACAACCGATTCAAAAGCATGGTGAATGCTTCAGATGGTTTTCTGCTCGTCATCTGATAATATAATGGAGATTATATCCAAGTTCACTTGAGGTAACGAAATCCAGAACTGGTAGTTTGTGGGAACATTCCGAAGGCTAGAATGGGGAGGGGGGCAGTTCCTTGACCCAGCGCTCGCTCCATACCAACATTATTAAACTTCTCACCACGTCTCCCTGAACTGGCAATACCCGAATATCAATGTGAAGGAAACCATGTTCTGCCTGAAATGCTGAGGATAGTGTGAGGCGGGAGACTTGTATCAACATGTAATATGTGTATTCAGTTATCGGATGGAAGTAAAGTAGCCTGAAGCTGACACATGATGATCCCGGCCTAGTTGTGGGTGATGAGGCTGAGAAACATTGAAACATAGAAAATAGGTGCAGGACTAGGCCATTCTGACATTCGAGTCAGCACCGCCATTCAACATGATCATGGCTGATCATCCAAAATCAGCACCCGGTCTCTGCTTTTCCCCATATCCCCTGATTCCATTAGGCATCCGGACTAAATCTAACTCTCTCTTGAAAACATTCAATAAATTAGTAAGTAATTTAAAAAATAAATAAAAATTTATATAGCACTTTCTAAATTTGGCCTCCACTGCCTTCTGTGGCAGAGAATTCCACAGATTCACAATTCTCTGTGTGAAAAAGGTTTTCCTCATCTCAGTGATAAATGGCCTACACCCTATTCATAAACTGTGACCCCTGGTTCTGGACTCCTCAAACAACGGGAACATTTTTCCTGCATCTAGCATGTCCAATCCCTTAAGGATTTTATATGTTTCTATAAGATATCCTCTCATCCTTCTAAATTCCAGTGAATACAAGCCCAGTCGACCCATTCTTTCATCACACGTCAGTTCCGCTGTCCCGCAATCCTGGGAATAAACCTGGGGAACCTACGCTGCACTCCCTCAATAGCAAGAATGTCCTTCTTCAAATTAGGAGACCAATACTGCACACAATACTCAAGGTGTGGTCTCACCACGGACCTGTACAATTGCCGCAGAACCTCCTAGCTCCTAATCTCAAATCCTCTCGCAGAGAACTCCAACGTTCCATTGCCTTTCTTCACGGCCTGCTGTACCTGCATGCTTACTTTCAGTGACTGATGTACAAGGACACCCAGGTCTCGTTTAAGCTCTCCATTTCCTAACCTGACACCATTCGGATAATAATCCGCCTTCCTGGTCTTGCCACCAAAGTGGATAACCTCACATTTATCCACATTATGCTGTAGCTGCCATGCATCTGCCCAGTCTCCCAACCTATCCAAGTCACCCCACAGCCTCATAGCATCCTCCTGTCAGTTCACTCTGCCACCCATCTTTGTCATCCGTAAACTTGGAGATGTGATATTTAATTCCCATCGCCTAATTCATTAATAGAAACATAGAAACATAGAAAAATAGGTGCAGGAGTAGGCCATTCGGCCCTTCGAGCCTGCACCACCATTCAATGTGATCATGGCTGATCATCCAACTGAGTATCCCGTACCTGCCTTCTCTCCATACCCCCTGATCCCTTTAGCCACAAGTGCCACATCTAACGCCCTCTTAAATATAGCCAATGAACTGGCCTCAACTACCTTCTGTGGCAGAGAATTCCAGAGACTCACCACTCTCTGCGTAAAGAATGTTTTCCTCATCTCGGTCCTAAAGGAATTCCCCCTTATCCTTAGACTGTGACCCCTTGTTCTGGACTCCCCCAACATCGGGAACAATCTTGCAGTATCCAGCTTGTCCAACCCCTTAAGAATTTTGTAAGTTTCTATAAACCTGGGGAACTGACGCTGCACTCCCTCAATAGCAAGAATATCCTTCTTCAAATTAGGAGACTAAAACTACACACAATACTCAAGGTGTGGTCTCACCATGGTCCTGTACAATTGCCGCAGAACCTCCTAGCTCCTAATCTCAAATCCTCTCGCAGTGAAGGCCAACATTCCATTGCCTTTCTTCACGGCCTGCTGTACCTGCATGCGTACTTTCAGTGACTGATGTACAAGGACACCCAGGTCTCGTTTAACCTCTCCATTTCCTAACCTGACACCATTCGGATAATAATCCGCCTTCCTGGTCTTGGCACCAAAGTGGATAACCTTTAAAGAGCAACAGAAGATAACTAAAAAGACAATACAGGGAGAAAAGATAAGTACGAAGGTAAGCTAGCCAAGAATATAAAGGAGGATAGTAAAATGTTATTGTCTATGTTTCTATGTTTCTAAAAGCTTCTTTAGGTATGTGAAGAGGAACAAATTAGTTAAGACCAAAGTTGGACCCTTGAAGACCGAAAAAGGTGAATTTATTATGGGGAACAAGGAAATGGCAGATGAGTTGAATAGGTACTTTGGATCTGTCTTCACTAAGGAGGACACAAACAATCTTTCAGATATAGTAGTGCCTAGAGGATCTGGGGTGACGGAGGAACTGAAGGAAATCCACATGAGGCAGGAAATGGTGTTTAGGTAGACTGATGGGACTGAAGGCTGATAAATCCCCAGGGCCTGCATTCCAGGGTACTCAAGGAGGTGGCTCTAGAAATCGTGGATGCATTGGTGATAATTTTCCAATGTTCTATAGACTCAGGATCAGTTCCTGTGGATTGGAGGGTAGCTAATGTTATCCCACTTTTTAAGAAAGGCAGGAGAGAAATAAAAGTGAAGTATAGACCTGTTAGCCTGACAGTGGTGGGGATGATGCTGGAGTCAATTATAAAAGATGAAATAGCCGCACGTTTGGATAGCAGTAACAGGATCGGTCTGAGTCAGCATGGATTTACGAAGGGGAAATCATGCTTGACTAATCTTCTGGAATTTTTTGAGAATGTAACTAGGAAAATGGACAAGGGAGAGTCAGTGGATGTAGTGTACCTGGACTTTCAGAAAGCATTTGATAAGGTCCCACATAGGAGATTAGAGGGCAAAATTAGGGCACATGGTATTGGGGGTAGAGTGCTGACATGGATACAAAATTGGTTGGTAGACAGGAAACAAAGAGTAGGGATTAACGAGTCCCTTTCAGAATGGCAGGCAGTGACTAGTGGGGTACCGCAAGGCTCAGTGCTGGGACAGAAGCTATTTACAATATACAGTGGCTTGCAAAAGTTTTCATACCCCTTGAACTTTTCCACATTTTGTCACGTTACAACCACAAACGTAAATGTATTTTATTGGGATTTTATGTGATAGACCAACACAAAGTGGCACATAATTGTGAAGCGGAAGGAAAATGATACATGGTTTTCAAATTTTTTTACAAATAAAAAACTGAAAAGTGTGGGGTGCAAAATTATTCAGCCCCCTTTACTCTGATACCCCTAAATACAATCCAGTGCAACCAATTGCCTTCAGAAGTCACCAAATTAGTAAATAGAGTCCACTGGTGTGTAATCTAATCTCAGTATGAATACAGCTGTTCTGTGAAGGCCTCGGAGGTTTGTTAGAGAACATTAGTGAACAAACAGCATCATGAAGCCCAAGGAACACACCAGACAGGTCAGGGATAAAGTTGTAGAGAAGTTTAAAGCAGGGTTAGGTTATAAAAAAATATCCCAAGCTTTGAACATCTCACGGAGCACTGTTCAATCCATCATCTGAAAATGGAAAGAATATGGCACAACTGCAAACCTACAAAGACATGCCGTCCACCTAAACTGACAGGCCGGGCAAGGAGAGCATTGATCAGAGAAGCAGCCAAGAGGCCCATGAAGAGGCAGTGAAGAAAGCGAATGGCATGTTGGCCTTTATAACAAGAGGAGTCAAGTATAGGAGCAAAGAGGTCCTTCTGCAGTTGTACATAGCCCTAATGAGACCACACCTGGAATATTGTGTGCAGTTTTGGTCCCCTAATTTGAGGAAGGACATTCTTGCTATTGAGGGTGTGCAGCATAGGTTTACAAGGTTAATTCCCGGGATGGCAGGACTGTGATATGCTGAGAGAATGGAGCGGCTGGGCTTGTACACGCTGGAGTTTAGAAGGATGAGAGGAATCTTATTGAAACATATAAGATTGTTCCCGATATTGGGGGAGTCCAGAACCGGGGGCCACAGTTTAAGAATAAGGGGTAAGCCATTTAGAACGGAGACGAGGAAACACTTTTTCTCACAGAGGGTGGTGAGTCTGTGGAATTCTCTGCCTCAGAGGGTGGTGGAGGCCGGTTCTCTGGATGCTTTCAAGAGAGAGCTAGATAGGGCTCTTAAAGATAGCAGAGTCAGGGGATAAGGGGAGAAGGCAGGAACAGCGTACTGATTGGGGTGATTAGCCATGATCACATTGAATGGCGGTGCTGGCTCAAAGGGCCGAATGGCCTACTCCTGCACCTATTGTCTATTGTCTATTGTTCAGGATCAGGATCTAGATTCAGGATCAGTTCCTGTGGATTGGATGGTAACTAATGTTATCCCACTTTTTAAGAAAGGCGGGAGAGAGAGAACAGTGAATTATAGACCAGTTAGCCTGACATCGGTGCTGGGGAAGATGCTGGAGTCAATTATAAAAGATGATATAGCGACACATTTGGATAGCAGTAACAGGATTGGTCCGAGTCGGCATGGATTTACGAAGGGGAAATCATGTTTGACTAATCTGCTGGAATCTTTTGAGGATGTAACTAGGAAAATAGACATGGGAGGGCCAGTGGATGTAGTGTACCTGGACTTTTGGAAAGCAGTTGATAAGGTCCCACATAGGAGTTTAGTGGGCAAAGTTAGAGCACATGGTATTGGTGGTAGAGTGCTGACATGGATAGAAAATTGGTTGGCGGACGGAAACAAAGAGTAGGGATTAACGGGTCCCTGTCAGAATGGCAGGTTTGACTAGTGGGGTACCGCATGGCTCGGAGCTGGGACCGCAGCTATTTACAATATATATCAATGATTTAGTTGAAGGGATTCAGCAAATTTCAGCAATATAAGTAACTTCAGCAAATTTGCGGATGACACAAAACTGGGTTGCAGTGTGAACTGTGAAGGGGGTGCTATGAGAATACCATGGAGACTTGGACAGGTTGGTTGAGTGGGCAGATGCATGGCAGATGCAGTTTAATGTGGATAAATGTGAGGTTATCCACTTTGGTAGCAATAACAGCAAGGCAGATTATTATCTAAATGGCGTCAAGTTGGGAAAAGGGGAAGTACAACGGGATCTGGGGATCTTTGTTCATCAGTCTATGAAAGTAAGCATGCAGGCACAGCAGGTAGTGAAGAAAGCGAATGGCATGTTGGCCTTTATAACAAGCGGAGTTGAGTAGAGGAGCAAAGAGACCCTCGAGAGTGAGCGCAGCATAGGTTTACAAGATTTATTCCCGGGATGACGGGACTGTCATATGCTGAGAGAATGGAATGGCAGGGCTTGTATACTCTGGAGTTTAGAAGGATGAGAGTGGATCTTATTGAAACATATACGATTATTAAGGGTTTAGACATGCTAGGGGCAGAAAACATGTTCCCGATGTTGGGGGAGTCCGGAACCAGGGGCCACAGCTTAAGAATAAGGGATAAGCCATTTAGAACAGAGATGAGGAAACACTTTTTCTCACAGAGTTGGGTCTGTGGAATTCTCTGCCTCAGAGGCCGGTTCTCTGGACACTTTCAAGAGAGAGCTAGATAGGTCTCTTAAAGATAGCGAAGTCAGGGGACATGGGGAGAATGCAGGAACGGGGTACTGATTGGGGATGATCAGCCATGATCACATTGAATTGCGGTGCTGGCTCAAAGGGCCGAATGGCCTACTCCTGCACCTATTGTCTATTGTGTTTTGTCTATTTTCTATTGTCTAAACAGATTCCATACAGAATTTCAGAGACATTGATGCCCACTGTACACGTGTAAACTAATCCCAATCAAACACAGTTACCGGGATATACAGGATCAGAATTTATATTCTTGACAATTTAACCAAAATGATGCAGCATGTAACCAATAAGATTGGTAGCTGGAAGTTTGCGAGATCTGTTGCTAGGTAGTTTTTTATTTTGTTAGTTGTTATTCACCACCAGAGTTTTCAGTGTTTGAGCAGCAGAAAGAAAACGCCTGATTTAGCAATACGGTCGACACAGGTGTTTCCTTTCAATTACATAGGAAGCTCTTACCCATCGTTCACAATGAAATGTTTTTCTTCGGCCACAGAAAATGTAGAAGAGGGGGGTTGATCTGATTCAGCAGAAACTTCAATGCATTCATTCCTTATGCTATTAGTCATTTTATCATTTATTCCATTCATGATAATAATGACAATTTGTGCAGACCCACATAAACACAAACAATTAGAGAGAAGTATGAGGCGTTAATAAAGTTAATTTAGTTTTCCCCACTATGATGTAATGGACTACTGTAGTCTTGTGGAGGAAATGGGGAAGATGATCGATATGTTACCGAATTAAAAATTACATAGGCAGACAAAAGGTAACAGATAAATTGCATGTGTGTGCCGTTCGATCTCAGATTACAGGTTAGAAACATAGAAACATAGAAATTAGGTGCAGGCGTAGGCCAGCACCACTATTCATAGAATCATAGCATCATAGAAAATAGGTGCAGGAGTAGGCCATTCGAGCCTGCACCGCCATTCAATATCCTCCCCCAGAACTGGTTCCAATGCCCGAATATGATCATTGCTGACCATCCAAAATCTGTACCCCGTTCCAGCTTTTTCCCCATATCCCTTTATTCCTTTAGCGCTGAAAGCTAAATCTAACCTTCTTGAAAACACCCAATGACTTGGCCTCCACTGCGTCCTCTGGCAGAAAATTCCACAGTTTTTCCGCACCTCAGTCATAAATGGCCTATCCCTTAATCTTAAACTGTGACCCCTGGTTCTGGATTCCCCCAACATCGGGACCATTATGCCTACATCTGTCCTGTCCAATCCTCCAAGAATGTTATATCTTTCTATAAGATCCCCCCTCATCCTACTGAATTCTAGCCCAGTCGACGCATTCTTTCATCATACGTCAATCCCGCCATCCCGGGAATTAACATGCTGAATATAATATGATTAGTTTTAATCTGCAATTTCAGAAGGAGAAGGTTAAATCGGAAGTGTCAGTTATGCAGTTGAACAAATGGAACTATGAAGGCATGAGAGAGGAGCTGGCCAAGGTAGACTGGAAAGGGATCCCAGCAGGAATGACGGTGGAACAGCAATGGCAGTAATTTCTGGGCATAATCCGTAAGTCACAGGATAATTTCATTCCAAAAAGGGAGTAGGAGGCTGACAAGGGAAGTTAGGAATAGAATAAAACTAAAAGAAAATATGTATAACACAGCAAAGAGTAGCCGGAAGCCAGAGGATTGGGAAACTTTCATAGGACAACAGAAGGAAACAAAACGGGCAATGCGGGCTGAAAAGATGAAGTACAAAGGGAAGCTGGGCAGGAATATAAAGGACAGTAACAGCTTCTTTAGATATGTTAAAGGAAAAAGTCAAATGTGGTTCCCTTGAAGACAGACACGTGAAATTATTATGGGGAACAAGGAAATGGCAGAAGAGTTGAAGTGGTACTTTGGATCTGTCTTCACTAAGGAAGACACAAACAATCTCCCAGAAGCACTGGAGGACAGAGGATCTAAGGGGGTAGAGGAACTGAAAGACATTTTCATTAGGCGAGAAATAGTAATTGGTAGGCCAATGGGACTGAAGGTGACTTGGATAGGCTGGGTGAGTGGGCAAATGTTTGGCAGATGCAGTATAATGTGGATAAATGTGAGGTTATCCACTTTGGTGGCAAAAACAGGAAAGCAGACTATTATCTAAATGGTGGCCGATTAGGAAAAGGGGAGAAGCAGCGAGACTTGGGTGTCATGGTACACCAGTCATTGAAAGTAGGCATGCAGGTGCAGCAGGCAGTGAAGAAAGCGAATGATATGTTAGCTTTCATAGCAAAATGATTTGAGTATAGGAGCAGGGAGATTCTACTTCAGTTGTACAGGGTCTTGGTGAGACCACACCTGGAGTATTGCGTACAGTTTTGGTCTCCAAATCTGAGGAAGGACATTATAGCCATAGAGGGAGTGCAGAGAAGGTTCACCAGACTGATCCCTGGGATGTCAGGACTGTCTTATGAAGAAAGACTGGATAGACTTGGTTTATACTCTCTAGAATTTAGGAGATTGAGAGGGGATCTTATAGAAACTTACAAAATTGTTAAGGGGTTGGACAGGCTAGATGCAGGAAGATTGTTCCCGATGTTGGGGAAGTCCAGGACAAGGGGTCACAGCTTAAGAATAAGGGGGAAATCCTTTAAGACCGAGATGAGAAAGACTTTTTTCATACAGAGAGTGGTGAGTCTCTGGAACTCTCTGCCATAGAGGGTAGTTGAGGCCAGTTCATTGGCTATATTTAAGAGGGAGTTAGATGTGGAAAAGGTAATAATGGGGCATTTGGATAGCAGTAAAAGGTTTTGTCCAAGTCAACATGGATTTATGAAAGGAAAATCATGCTTGACTAATTTTCTGGAATGTTTTGAGGATGCGACAAGTAAAAGGGATGAAGGGAGCCAGTGGATGTAGTGTATCTAGACTTCAAGAAAACCTTTGATAAGGTCCCGCACGGGAGACTGGTGACTAAAATTAGAGCACATGGTATTGGAGGTAGGATGTTGACATGCATAGAAAATTGGTTGGCAGACAGGAAGCAAAGAGTAGGGGTGAACGGGTCCTTTTCAGAATGGCAGGCAGTGGTGAGTAGAGTGCTGCAAGGCTCGGTGTTGGGGCCGCAACTGTTTACCATATATATTAATGATTTGGGTGCAACACCAGCAAACTTGCGGATGACACAAAGCTGGGTGGCAGTGTGAACAGTGAAGAGGATGTTAGGAGGTTGCAGGGAGTCCTGGACAGGTTGGGTGAGTGGGCAGATGCGTGGCAGATGCAGTATAATATAGATAAATGTGAGGTTATCCAATTAGGTGGCAAAAACAAGGGGGCAGATTATTATCTCAATGGGGTTAGGTTAGTTTAGGGGGAGGTACAGCGAGACCTGGGTGTCGTTGTACACCAGTCACTGAAAGTTGGCGTGCAGGTACAGCAGGCAGTGAAGAAAGCTTATGGAATGTTGGCCTTCATAACAAGAGGATTTCAGTATAGGTTCTTCTACAGTTTTATGGGGCTCTGGTAAGACCACATCTGGAGTATTATGTACAGTTTTGGTCTCCTAATTTGAGGAAGGACATCCATGTGATTGAGGCAGTGCAGCGTAGGTTCACGAGATTGATCCTTGGGATGGCGGGACTGTCATATGAGGAAAGATTGAAAAGATTCGGCTTGTATTCACTGGAGTTGAGAAGGATGAGGGGATATCTTATAGAAACATATAAAATTATAAAAGGATGAATGAATAGTCTTTTGTCATTCAGACCTTTCGGTCTGAACGAAATTTCGTGCCTGCATTCATACATATATTAAAAATAACAAAACCACACAATAAACACAAAAATTAACATCCACCACAGTGAGTTCACCAAACACCTCCTCACTGTGGTGGAAGGCAACAGTCTTAGAGTCTCTGTCTTCTTCCCTCCTTATTCTCCCTCTGCGACTGGACAAGCTAGATGCAGGAAACATTTTCCCAACGTTAGGCGAGTCCAGAACCAGGGGCCACAATCTTAGAATAAAGGAGAGGCCATTTAAGACTGAGGTGCGAAAAAAACATTTTCACCCAGAGAGTTGTGAATTTGTGGAATTCCCTGCCACAGTTTGCAGTGGAGGCCAAATCACTGGATGGATTTAAGTGATAGTTTGATAGAGCTCTTGGGGCGAGTGGAATCAAGGGATATGGGGAGAAGGCAGGCACGGGTTATTGATTGGGGACAATCAGCCATGATCACAATGAATGGCGGTGCTGGCTGGAAGGGCCGAAAGGCCTCCTCCTGCACCTATTTTCTATGAACCAATGCTGCACTCACTCAATAACAATAATGTCCTTCTTCAAATTAGGAGATCAAAGTCAAGTCCAGTCAATGTTATTTGTCACATACACAAGATGTGCAGTGAAATGAAAGTGGCAATGCCGGCGGATTGTGCAACAACAACAGAACAGAACAGAATCAGCACACAACACAACAGTGAATTAGTTCCAGGTGAGATCAGAGTTTACTGACCTGATGGCCTGTGGGAAGAAACTCCGTCTCATCCTCTTTGTTTTCACAGCATGACAGCGGAGGCGTTTGCCTGACCGTAGCAGCTGCAACAGTCCGTTGCTGGGGTGGAAGGGGTCCCCCGTAATGTTGCTGGCTCTGGATCTGCACCTCCTGGTGTATAGGTCCGACAGGGGGGGGGGGGGAGTTTTGTTCCCATGGTGCGTTCGGCCGAAGTCACGACTCTCTGCAGAGTCTTCCTGTCCTGGGCAGAACTTGTACCCAAACCAGATTATGATGTTGCCGGACAAGATGCTTTCTACAGACCCAGAGTAGAAGCACTGAAGGTTCCTCAGAGAGACTCTGAATTTCCTCAGCTGCCTGAGGTGGTAAAGGCGCTGCCTTGCCTTACTCACCAGTGCAGCAGCGTGTGATGTCCATGTCAGATCCTCTGTGATGTGGACTCCCAGGTATTTAAAGCAGCTCACCCTATCCACAGTAGTCCCACAGTAGATGTTGTGCCCTTCTAAAGTCCACGATCAGCTCCTTAGTTTTTGTGACATTCAAGAGGAGGTTGTTGTCCTGACACCAGAGTGCCAGATCAGCCACCTCCTCCCGGTAGGCCTTGTCATCGTTATCGGAGATCAGGTCCACCACCACAGTGTCATCAGCAAACCTAATGATGGAGTTGGAGCTGAACCTGGCCACACAGTCACCAGGGCTCCATACAACTCCAGTAGGACCTCCTTGCTCCTAAACTCAAATCCTCTCACTGTGAATGCCAATATGCCAATTGCCTTCTTCACTGCCTGCTGTACCTGCATGCTTACTTTCAGTGACTGATGTACAAGCGCAGCCAGGTCTTGTTGCACCTCCCCTTCTCCTAATCTGACACCATTCAGGTAATATTCTGCCTTCTTGATTTTGCCAGCAAAGTGGATAACCTCACATTTATCCACATTATACTGCATCTGCCATGCATCGTCCCACTCACCCAACATATACAAGTCACCCTGCAGCCTCATAGCATCCTCCTCGCAGCCCACATTGTCACCCAGCATTGTGTCACCCGTAAACTTAGAGTTGTTACATTTAATTCCCTCGTCTAAATCGTTAACATATATTGTAAACAACGGGGATCCCAGCACCGAGCCGTGCTCTCTTTCCATGTCAATACCCTTCCCCCAAAACCATGTGCTCTAATTCTGCACACTAATCTCTTTTGTGGGACCTTGTCAAAGGCTTTTTGCAAGTTCAGATAAACCACATCCACTGGATCCCCCTTATCCATTCTACTTGTTACAACCTCAAAACAAATCCCAAAAGATTAATCAAACATGATTTCCTCCTCCTAAATCCATGATGACTTTGACCGATCCTGTCACTGCTTTCCAAATGCGCTGCTATAATTTCTATAATAATGGACTCCAGCATCTACTCCACTACCGATGTAAGGCTAACTGGTCGATAAATCCCTGTTTTCTCTCTCACTCCTTTCTTAAAAAGGCGACTCTCCTGTCCACAGGAACGGATCCATAGTTGAGCGAACAGTGAAAAATGATCACCAAAGCATCCACGATTTCTCCGGGCACCTCCTTGAGTACTCTGGGATGCAGATCATCAGATCATCTGCCTTCAGTCCCTGCAGTTTACCTGACACTATTTCCTGACCAATGTGGATTCCCTTCAGTTCCTCCGTCACCCCAGATCCTCTGGCCACTACTAGATCAGGAAGATTGTTTGTGTCCTCCTTAGCGAAGACGGATCCAAAGTACCTGTTCAACTCATCTGCCATTTCCTTGTTCCCCATAATAAATTCACCTTTTTCAGTCTTCAAGGGTCCAACTTTGGTCTTAACTAATTTTTTCCTCTTCACATACTTAAATAAGCTTTTAGTATCCTCCTTTATATTCTTGGCTAGCTTACCTTCGTACCTCATCTTTTCTCCCTGAATTGTCTTTATAGCATCTTGTTGCTCTTTAAACATTCCCCAATCCTCTTACTTCCCGCTCAAGTTTGCTATGTTGTACTTCTTCTCTTTTATTTTTATACTGTCCCTGATACTGTCCCTTGGAATCTTTCTTCCTCATAAGAATGAACTGATCCTGCACCTTCTGTATTATTCCTAGATATACCTGCCATTATTGTTCCACTGTCATCCCCGCTGGTGTATCTTTCCAGTCAACCTTGGCCAGCTCCTCCCTCATGACCCCATAGCCCCCTTTATTCAACTGTAACACTGACACCTCCGATCTACCCTTCTCCCTCTCCAATTGTAGATTAAACCTGGCCATGTTATGGTCACTGCCTCCTAATGGCTCATTAACCTCGAGGTCCTTTATGAAATCCGGTTCATTACATAACACTAAATCCAGAATTGCCCTGGTAGGCTCCAATACAAGCTGTTCTAAGAATCCATCACAAAGGCACTCTACAAAGTCCCTTTCTTGGGGTCCAGTACCAACCTGATTTTCACAGTCTACCTGCATGTTGAAATCTCCCATAACAAGCACAGCATTACTTTTACTACATGCCAGTGTTAACTCCTCATTCAACTTGCGCCCTATGTCCAGGCTACTGTTTGGGGGCTGTACATTAGTCCCATTAGGGTATTTTTACCCTTACAATTCCTTAGTTCTATCCATACCAACTCCACAACTCCTGTTTCAATGTCACCCTTGCAAGGGACTGAATTTCATTCCTCACCAGCAGGGCAACCCCACCCCCTCTGCCCACCTGCCTGTCTTTTCGATAGGAGGTACACCCTTGAATATTCAGTTCCCAGCCCTGGCCCTCTTGCAGCCATGTCTCAGTAATTCCCACAACATCATACTTGCCAGTTTCTAACTGAGCCTCAAGCTCATCCACTTTATTTCAAATCTTCGTGCATTCATATACAACACTTTGACCTCCGTATACATGTTCCCCCTCGCACCGCTCGTAATTGGCCCTAACCATGCTCTTTTATCCCTTCTCGAACTTTCCTTCCCATTAATCCAAGTCTCTTTTGTATTTTTTCCTGTACTCACTTCCCCTTCAGTTCCATCTTTATACTCCCAATTTGTCAATCCCTCCCCCCCACTATTTAGTTTAAACCCACACGTGTAGCCCTAGCAAACCTGCCTGCCAGAATGTCGCACCCCCTCCAGTTAAGGTGTAACCCGTCCCTTTTGTACAGGTCACCCCTACCCCAGAAGAGTTCCCAGTGGTCTATAAATCTAAATCCTTGCTCCCTGCTCCAGCCCCTCAGCCACCTATTCAGATCCCCTATCTCCCTGTTCCTGTCCTCACTAGCACGAGGTACTGGAAGCAATCCAGAGATAACCACCCGAGAAGTCCGGCATTTCAGTCTTCTTCCCAGCCTCCTTCCTCTTTTTCCCGATGTCGTTTGTGCCTACGTGCACAACTACTGCCGGCTGTTCACCTTCTCTCTCGAGGATGTTCTGAATTCGGCTCGTCACATCTTGAATCCAGGCAACAGACCATCCTCGTGTCTCGTCTGCCGCCACAGAATCTCCTGTCTGCTCCTCGGACAATGGAGTCCCACACCACTAGGGCTCTGCCCGTCGCTGGTTGAGTCCCATCTCTAGGATTGGAGCCACCGACGTGTCCGCCGCTCGGACTGGAAGCAGTGTCTCCCCTGACAGTTCCCAAGAGGGCGTACCTGTTTTCATTAGGCACAGCCACCTGGGTCTCCTGCACTCCACGGTTACCATCCTGTCTCTCAGTCACACACCTTGGTTCTTCCCGTATCCTCGGCGTGACAACCTCACTGTAGGTCCTTTCCAGGAAACTCTCAATTTCCCAGATGGCCCTGAGGTCATCCAGCCGCTTCTCCAGTACCCCAATATGATCCTTCAGGAGCTGAACCTGGATGCACTTGCCACAGTTTTAGCAGCCAGAGGCTCCATCCGTGTCCCTGGGCTCCCACATCCTGCAAACATCACACTGCCTCATAGGTTCAGTGCAGCGTAGGTTCACGAGATTGATCCCTGGGATGGCGGGACTGTCATATGAGGAAAGATTGAAAAGACTAGGCTTGTATTCACTGGAGTTTAGAAGGATGAGGGAGGATCTTGTAGAAACATATAAAATCATAAAAGGACTGAACAAGCAAGAAGCAGGAAAACATTTCCCAATGTTGGGTGAGTCCAGAACCAGGGGCCACAGTCTTAGAATAAAGGGGAGGTCAATTAAGAGTTACGTGAGAAAAAACTTTTTCATCCAGAGAGTTGTGAATTTATGGAATTCCCTACCACAGAGGGCAGTGGAGGCCAAATCACTGGATGGATTTAAGAGATAGTTAGATAGAGCTCTAGGGGCTAGTGGAGTCAAGGACTATGGGGAGAAGGCAGGCACGGGTTATTGATATGGGATGATCAGCCATGATCACAATGAATGACGATGCTGGCTCGAAGGGCCAAATGGCCTCCTCCTGCACCTATTTTCTATGTTTCATCTTACCGCCTCTCGTCCTCTCCAGCTTTTTGCGTAGCCTCCTCTCCAAATACTATCGAGCCAAAAATTCACACTTCCCTCACCGCCGCTCCCCGAGAGCAGCTTACTCACATTGACTGATAAATTGCCTAATTTACCAATGTACAAACCAAATTCCTCAGTTTTAAACTGTTTTTCCCCTGTGACTTACTCACCTTTCCCACGGGTTTCAGCCAATAAGCTCTTCTCCCTGCTTCTCTTTGATTGCTGCTTGTCCAAGATCCACGTTAGCACTGGGCTCCATCAAGGGTTACCCTCCCCTATAATATTTGTTTGAAAAACAATTGTGGGGGCTCTGCTCAGTATATGAGCAGTACATTCCTCTGCTCTTGTAGAATTTAAACGAACAATGTTCACGGAGATAACCATGTATTTACCAGTGGTGTCATTGCCCCCAAAGTGACTCCAGCGGATATACCGATAATACTTAGCTGTGATTAAATGGTTAAATCAAGGACGGGTTCTATTGGTGCAAAGAAATTGACTTTTGACTGAACTGTCATCGATGTCAGTTCAATAGACAATTTTCGTTGCCAGAAACATGGCGGCCCTTTGTGCATTACTTATAACCATATAACCATATAACAATTACAGCACGGAAACAGGCCTTCTCGGCCCTTCCAGTCCGTACCGACCATTTATTTTCCCCTAGTCCCATCTACCTGCACTCAGACCATACCCCTCCATTCCCTTCCCGTCCATATACCTATCCACTTTACTTTTAAATGTTAAAATCGATCCTGCCTCCACCACTTCTGCTGGAAGATCATTCAACACAGCCACCACTCTCTGAGTAAAGACGTTCCCCCTCATGTTACCCCTAAACTTCTGTCCCTTAATTCTCATGTCATGCCCTCTTGTTTGAATCTTCCCTACCCTCAATGGGAAAAGCTTATCCACGTCAACTCTGTCTATCCCTTTCATCATTTTAAAGACCTCAATCAAGTCCCCCCTTAACCTTCTGCGCTCCAAAGAATAAAGACCTAACTTGTTCAACCTTTCTCTGTAACTTAGTTGCTGGAACCCAGGCAACATTCTAGTAAATCTCCTCTGTACTCTCTCTAGGACTTAGGTGAGGTCTGCTGTGTGATTTTACTTGACTGTATCCAAAAATAAAGAATTTCACTGTACCTAGCTGCACGTGGCAATAAAGTATCATTGAATCATTGTATCGTTGTATTGCGGTGCATTAATTTACTAAAACAAAGCGAAATATAAATTAATTGACAATTAAATCATAGAGGTTGATAGGTTTAACATAAGGGCATGGCAGTTCATGCGCCAAAGGAGTATTTCTACCGCACTCAATAGTCAGAAAGAGATGACTGGTGCAGGAAAATACGCGGGGGTACACATGGATCGCAGCATTGGTCGATTTGTTTAATGTCTGTGTCCTCTGGCTAAAGTACATGGAATTCGGACCCCACTGATCATCCCAGATATGTTTTACATTTTCACACACGCCTACATTATATCACCCAGTGACCTTCACGCAGAAGAGTTCACTTCATACGTTCAGCTTCAGTGTGCAAAGGGATACAATGTGGACACCTCTGGCCTTCGCTGAGCTGGAAGATAATCAGCATCCATTCGGTATTTTACTCATTTGCCTTTTGCCTTCCACCACAGTGAGGAGGTGCCTGGTGAACTCATTGTGGTGGATGTTGGATATGTATTTATTGTGTGTTTTGTTTTTATTATATGTATGACTGTATGGTAACAATTTAGTTCAGACCGTAAGGTCTGAATGACAATAAAGGAATCTAATCTAATCTAATTTTTACTCGGGTTACTATCTGTGGGGTGCGTGACTAGCAATCATACCCACTATATGAATTACCTTATAACTGTGTGTCAGATAATCTCTAAACAGAGTCCATACAGAATCCAAGAGACATCGATGCCCACTGTACACATGATAGCTGATCACAATCAAACACAGTACCTGGGATATACATGATCAAAATCATGGATGGACTCGGTTTATACTCTCTAGAATTTAGGCGATTGAGAGGGAATCTTATAGAAACTTACAAAATTCTTAAGGGGTTGGACAGGCTAGATGCAGGAAGATTGTTCCTGATGTTGGGGAAGTCCAGGACAAGGGGTCACAGCTTAAGGATAAGGGGGAAATCCTTTAAGACCGAGATGAGAAATACTTTTTTCACATAGAGAGTGGTGAGTCTCTGGAACTCTCTGCCACAGAGGGTAGTTGAGGCCAGTTCATTGGCTATATTTAAGAGGGAGTTAGATGTGGCCCTTGTGGCTGAGGGGATCAGACGGTAAGGAGAGAAGGCAGGTACGGGATACTGAGTTGGATGATCAGCCATGATCATATTGAATGGCGGTGCAGGCTCGAAGGGCCGAATGGCCTACTCCTGCACCTATTTTCTATGTTTCCAGTGTTTGAGCAGCAGACTGAAAGTGTCTGATTAATTTAGCAACACAGTCGACACAGGTGTTTCCTTTCAGTTACATGGTGAGCTCTTGCCCATCGATCACAATATCGCCACAGAAAATATAGAAGAGGGGGGTTAATCTGGTTCAGCAGAATCTTAATGCATTCCTTCCTTATGGTATTAGTCATTTTATCATTTATTCTATGCGCACTCTTATGATAATAAGGACCATCTGTGCAGAGCCACATAAACACAAACAATTTGAGGGAAGTATGAGGCGTTAATAAAGTTAATTTAGTTTTCCCCACTTTGATTTAATGTACAACAGTAGACGTGTAGAAGACATGGGGAATCTGCTCGATATGTCAGCGAATTAAAATGAATTTGCTATAACATAGGTGGACAAACGGTAACCGACAAATCGCATGAGTGGGCCGTTCGATCTCAGTTTTTTGTTTTGAAACATAGAAAGGTAGAAATATAGAAAATATTCCATAGGAAAATATTTCTGAATTTCTCTGAGGGGATCAATAAAGTATTTATTATTATTATTATTATTATTATTATTAAAACAGGTGCAGGAGTAGGCCATTCAGCCCTTGGAGCCTACACCGCCATTCAATATGATCATTGCTGATCATCCAAAATCACTACCCTCCTAGAGGACCTATTCCCCATAACCATTGATTCCTTTAGCCCGAAGAGGTAAATCTAACTCACTTTTGAAAACATCCAGTGAACTGGTCTCCACTGCCTTCTGTGGCAGAGAATTCCACAGATTCACAACTCTCTGGGTGATAAGGTTTTGCCTCATCTCAGTCCAAAATCCCTTAATCTTAAACTGAGACTCCTGCTTCTGGACTCCCCCAACATCGGGACCATTTTGCTTGCATCTACCCTGTCCAATCAACTAAGAATTTTACGTGTGTCTACATGATCCCCTCTTATCCTAAATTACAGCGAATACAAGCCCAGTAGACGCATTCTTTAATCATATTGACGTATCCGCCATCCCAGCAATTAACATGCCGAACCTATGGTGCACCCCTCAATAGCAATAATGTCCTTCCTCAAATTAGGAGACAAAAATTGCACACAATACTCCAGGTGTGTTCTCACCATGGCTCTGTACAGCTGCAGTCAGGCCTCCATGCTCCTAAACTCACATCCTCTCGCTCTGAAGGCCAACATGCCATTTGCTTTCTTGACTGTCTGCGGTACCTGCATGCTTACTTTCAGTGACTGATGTACAAGCAGACCCAGGTCTCGTTGCACCTCCCCTTCTCCTAATCTGACACCATTCAGATAATAATCTACCTTCCTGTTCTTGCCACCAAAGTGGATAACCTCACATTTATCCACATTATACTGCATGTGCCATGCTTCTGCCCACTCACCCAACCTATACAAGATGCTATGAGCCCTGCAGCCTCATAGCATCTTCTTCGCAGCCCACACTGCCAACCATCTTTGTATCACCCGTAAACTTAGAGATGTTTAATTTATTTAATTCCCTCGTCTAAATCGTTAATATATATTGTAAACAACGGGGGTCCCAGCACCGAGCCTTTCGACACCCCATGGGTCACTGCCTGAAAACCACCCGTTAATTGCTACTCTCTGCTTCCTGTTTGCCAACCAGTTCTCTGACCATGTCAAAATCCTACCTCCAATACCAAGAGCTCTAATTTTGCACACTAATCTCCTGTGTGGGATCTTGTCAAATGCTTTCTGCCAGTCATGATACACCCCATCAACTGGCTCTCTCTTATCCAGTCAACTTGTTACATCCTCAAAAAATTCCAAAAGATTAGTCAAGCATGATTTCCCCTTCTTAAATCCATGCTGACTTTGACCGATACCGTCTCTGCTTTCCAAATGCGCTGCTTTACATCTTTCATAATCAACTCAAGCATCTTCCCCACTACCAATGTAAGGCTAACTGGTCTATAATTCCCCGTTTTCTCCCTCCCTCCCTCCTTTCTTAAAAAGTGCAATTGGGTTCTCTCCAGCCCACAGAAACAGATCCAGAGTCGAGAGAACTGTGAAAAATGATCACTATTGCATCCAACCTTTCAAGGGCCACCTCCTTGTGGACTCTGGGATGCAGACCATCAGGCTCTATGGATTTATCTGCCTTCAGTCCCAACAGTTTACCTAACATCATTTTCTGACTAATGTGGATTCCCTTCTGTTCCTCCTTCCCACTAGATCCTTGGTCCTCTAGTCTTTATGGGAGATTGTTTGGGTCTTCCTTTTTGAGGACAGAATCAAAGTACTCGTTTAAATGTCCTGTGATTTTCTTGTTTCCAATTATAAATTCACCGGTCTCTGACTGTGAAAGACCTACATATGTCTTTGCTAATCTTTTTATTTTTACATAACTAAATAAACTTTTACAGTCAGTTTTGATATTCCCCGCAAAGCTTTCTTTCATGCTCTCCCCTCTTAATTAATCCCTTTGTCCTCCTCTGTTGAATTCCCAATTTTTCCCAGTCCCCTGGCTTGCCGCTTCTTCTGGTCAATTTATAAGCCTCTTCCCTGGATTTAACACTATTCTTGTCTTCCAACCTCAGCCACAGTTGAGCCGCCTCTGCAGTTTTATTTTTTCGCCAAGGAGCACAGGAGGATGATGAGGGGAGATAGAAACATAGATAATAGGTGCAGGAGTAGGCCATTCGGCCCTTCGAGCCAGCACCGCCATTCAATATGATCATGGCTGACCATCCAACTCAGTATCCCGTACCTGCCTTCTCTCCATACCCCCTGATCCCTTTTGCCACAAGGGCCACATCTAACTCCCTCTTAAAAAAAGCCAATGAACTGGCCTCAACTACCTTCTGTGGCAGAGAATTCCATAGATTCACCGCTCTTTGTGTGAAAAATGTTTTTCTCATCTCGGTCCTAAAAGACTTCCCCCTTATTCTTAAACTGTGACCCCTTGTTCTGGACTTCCCCAACATCGGGAACAATCTTCTTGCATCTAGCCTGTCCAACCCCTTAAGAATTTAATAGAGATCTTTTAGAGGTGTACAAAATCATGAGAGGAATAGATCGGGAAGATGCACCAACAATTTGCCCAGAGTGGGGGAATCGAGGACCAGAGGACATAGGTTCAAGGTGAAGTGGAAATGATTTATCAGGAATCTGAGGGGTAACTTTCTCACACAAAGGGTGGTGGGTGTATGGAATAAGCTGACAGAGGGGGTAGTTGAGGCTGGGACTATCCCATTGTTTTAGAGACAGTTAGACTGGTATATATTTGGACAGGATTGGACGGATATTGACCAAGCACAGGCAAGTGGGACTAGTGTAGCTGGGACATTGTTGGCCAATATGGGCGAGTTGGGCCGAAAGGCCCATTTTCCACCCTGTATCAATCTATGACTGTGACTCTAACAATTTATGGCGTTTATCCAAGCGTTCTTTAAATCTTCGCCATTGCATCTCCACTGTCAACCCTTTAACTATAATTTGCCAGTGTATCCTAGCCAGTTCCCATCTCATACCTTCAAAGTCTCCTTTATTCCATTTCAGGTCCCTCGCCTCTGAACTAACAGTGTCCCTCTCCATTGTAAAGTGGAATTCCACCATATTATGGTCACGGTTGCCCAAGGGGCCTTGCACAACAGGATTGCTAATGAATCCTTCCTCGTTACACAGTACCCAGTCTAGGATGGCCGGCCCTCAAGTTGGTTCCTCTACATATTGGTTTAAAAATCCATCCCGTATACATTCCTGGAAATCCTCCTCGTCAGCACTGTTACCAAATTAGTTAGCCCAATCTATAGGTATAGGCAAAGCACAGGCAGACTTAACTCAGAGCTCCCATGGATTTTGAAGAAACAGCAGTAAAGAGAAGCAGGAAAAATCAGTGGTTGGCTCTAGCCCGAGTGGGAGGAGAGTTAGAAGTGAGTCAGAGGGTGAAAACAATTTAAAATGAGAGGCAATGCTCAGGCAGACTTAACTCAGATCTCCCGTGGATTTTGAAGAAACAGCAGCAAAGAGAAGCAGGAAAAAGCAATGATTGGCTCTTGCCCGAGTGGGAGGTGAGTCAGAGGGGGAAAACTGAGGAATTTGGTTGATAAATTGGTAAATTAGGCAATTTATCAGTTAATATAAGCAAGATGGCTCTTAGGGAGCGGCAGTGAGGGAGCGGCCTTGTGAGAAAAGTGTGAGTCTTTGGCGCGAGAGCCTTCGGCGAGGAGAAGAGGCTACGCATAAAGATCGAGAGGACGGAGCACGGTGAACACATGTCGGGACAGATAAGACAGTTATGTAGGAGCTTGCAGAATGTAGGAGCCCAGGGGCACAGATGGAGCCTCTGGCTGCTACAACTGTGGCAAGTGCATCCAGCTTCAGCTCCTAAAGGACCGTGTTGGGCACTGGAGAAGCAGCTGGATGACATCATGGCCATCCGGGAAAATGAGAGTTTCCTGGACAGGACCTACAGTGAGGTTGTCACGCCGAGGATACGGGAAGAACCAAGGTGTGAGACGGAGAGAAAGGGTGGAAATCGTGGAGTGCAGAAGACCCAGGTGGCTGTGCCTAATGAAAACAGGTACGCCCTCTTGGGAACTGTCAGGGGAGACGATGCTTCCAGTCTGTGTTGGTGGCTCCAATCCTAGAGATGGGACTCGACCGGCGAGACCGACGTCGGGCAGCCCTAGTGGTGGGTGACTCCATTGTCTGCAAGGAGCAGACAGGAGATTCTGTGGCGGAAGACGAGACGCGAGGATGGTCTGTTGCCTCCCTGGTGCCAGGGTTCAGGATGTCACGAGCCAAATTCAGAACATCCTCGAGAGAGAGAAGGTGAACAGCCGGCAGTAGTTGTGCACGTAGGCACAAACCATATAACCATATAACCATATAACAATTACAGCACAGAAACAGGCCTTCTCGGCCCTCCCAGTCCGTGCCGACCACTTATTTTCCCCTAGTCCAATCTACCTGCGGTCTGACCATACCCCTCCATTCCTTCCCATCCATATACCTATCCACTTTACTTTTAAATGTTAAAATTGATCCTGCCTCCACCACTTCTGCTGGAAAATCATTCCATACAGCCACCACTCCCTGAGTAAAGAAGTTCCCCTTCATGTTACCCCTAAACTTCTGTCCCGTAATTCTCATGTCATGCTCTCTTGTTTGAATCTACCCTACCCTCAATGGGAAAAGCTTATCCACGTCAACTCTGTCTATCCCTTTCATCATTTTAAAGACCTCAAACAATTCCCCCCTCAACCTTCTGCGCTCCAAAGAATAAAGACCTAACTTGTTCAACCTTTCTCTGTAACTTATTTGCTGGAACCCAGGCAACATTCTAGTAAAAGAAGACATGGGAAGAAGAGGAAGGAGGTTCTCCAGCATGACGTTGCCCTTCTTCTTTGGCTTTAACACTATCCTTGTCTTCCCTCCTCAGCCACTGAAATGCCGGACTTCCAGGGTGGTTATTTCTGGATTGCATCCAGTACCACGTGCTAATGAAGACAGGAACAGGGAGATGGGGGATCTGAATGTGTGACTGAGGGGCTGGAGCAAGGAGCAAGGATTTAGATTTATAGACCACTGGGAACTCTTCTGGGGTAGGGGTGACCTGTACAAAAGGGACGGGTTACACCTTTACTGGAGGGGGACTGACATTCTGGCAGGCAGGTTTGCTAGGGCTACACGTGTGGGTTTAAATTAAATAGTGGGTTGTGGGGGGGATTGACAAATTGGGAGTGCAAAGATGGATTTGAATGGGAAGTGACCACAGGAAAAATTACAAAAGATTCTCGAATTAATGGGAAGGAAAGCTCGAGAATGGACAACAGAGTAAGGTCGGGGCCAATTACGAGCGGTGCGAGGGGGGAAGTGAATACGGAGGTCAAAGTGTTGTATATGAATGCGCGAAGTATAAGGAATAAAGTGGACGAGCTTGAGGCTCAGTTAGAAATTGGCAAGTATGATGTTGTGGGAATTACTGAGACATGGCTGCAAGAGGGCCAGGGCTGGGAACTGAATATTCAAGGGTATACCTCCTATCGAAAAGACAGACAGGTGGGCAGAAGGGGTGGGGTTGCCCTGTTGATGAGGAATGAAATTCAGTCCCTTGCGAGGGGTGAAATTGAAACAGGAAATGTGGAGCCAGTATGGATAGAACTAAGGAATTGTAAGGGTAAAAATACCCTAATGGGACTAATCTAAAGGCTCCTAAACAGTAGCCTGGACATAGGGTGCAAGTTGAATTGGGAGTTAAAATTGGCATGTAGCAAAATTAATGCTGTGGGTGTTATGGGAGATTTCAACATGCAGGTAGACTGGGAAAATCAGGTTGGTACTGGACCCCAAGAAAGGGACTTAGCAGACTGCCTTTGTGATGGATTCTTCGAACAGCTTGTATTGGAGCCTACCATGGAGAAGTCAATTCTGGATTTAGTGTTATTTAATGAACCGGATTTCATAAAGGACCTCGAGGTTAATGAGCCATTAGGAGGCAGTGACCATAACATGGCCAGGTTTAATCTACAATTCGGGAGGGGGAAGGGTAGATCGGAGGTGTCAGTGTTACAGTTGAATAAAGGGGACTATGGGGCCATGAGGGAGGAGCTGGCCAAAGTTGACTGGAAAGATACACCAGCAGGGATGACAGTGGAACAGAAATGGCAGGTGTTTCTAGCAATAATACAGAAGGTGCAGGATCAGTTCATTCCTAGGAGGAAGAAAGATTCCTAGTGGAGAAAGGGATGACCATGGCTGACAAGGGACGTCAGGGACAGTATAAAAATTAAAGCAAAGAAGTATAACGTAGCAAAGATGAGCCGGAAACAAGAGGATTAGGTAATGTTTAAAGAACAACTGAAGATAACTAAAAAGGCAATACAGGGAGAAAAGATGAGGTACGAAGGTAAGCCAGCCAAGAATATAAAGCAGGATAGTAAAAGCTTCTTTAGGTAAGTGAAGAGGAAAAAATTAGTTAAAACCAAAGTTGGACCCTTGAAGACCGAAAAAGGGGAATTTATTATGGGGAACAAGGAAATGGCAGATGCGTTGAACAGGTACTTTGGATCCGTCTTCACTAAGGAGGACAAACCAATCTTCCTGATATAGTAGTGGCCAGAGGATCTGGGGTGACGGAGGAACTGAAGGAAATCCACATTAGGCAGGAAATGGTGTTGGATAGACTGATGGGACGGAAGGCTGATAAATCCCCAGGGCCTGATGGTCTGCATCCCAGGGTACGTAAGGAAGTGGCCCTAGAAATCGTGGATGCATTGGTGATAATTATCCAATGTTCTATAGATTCAGAATCAGTTCCTGTGGATTGGAGGGTAGCTAATGTTATCCCACTTTTTAAGAAAGGCAGGAGAGAGAATACAGGGAACCGGTTAGCCTGACATCGGTGGTGGGGAAGATGCTGGAGTCAATTATACAAGATGAGATAGCCGCATATTTGGATAGCAGTAACAGGATCAGTGCAAGTCAGCATGGATTTCCGAAGGGGAAATCATGCTTGACTAATCTTCTGAAATTTTTGGAAGATGTAACTAGGAAAATGGACAAGGGAGAGCTAGTGGATGTAGTGTACCTGGACTTTCAGAAAGCATTTAATAAGGTCCCACATAGGAGATTAGTGGGCAAAATTAGGGCACATGGTATAGGGGGTAGAGTGCTGACATGGATAGAGAAGTGGTTGACAGACAGGAAACAAAGAGTAGGGATTAACGGGTCCCTTTCAGAATGGCAGGTAGTGACTAGTGGTGTACCACAAGGCTGGCAGTGTGAACTGTGAGGAGGATGCTATGAGAATGCAGGGTGACTTGGAGAGGTTGGGGAGTGGGCAGATGCAGGGCTGATGAAGTTTAATGCGGATAAATGTGAGGTTATCCACTTTGGTAGCAAAAATAGGAAGGCAGATTACTATCGAAATGGTGTCAAGTTTGGAAAAGGGGAAGTACAACGGGATCTGGGGGTCCTTGTACATCAGTCAATGAAAGTAACCATGCAGGTACAGCAGGCAGTGAAGAAAGTGAATGGCATGTTGGCCTTTATAACAAGAGGAATCGAATATAGGAGCAAAGAGGTCCTTCTGCAGTTGTACAGAGCCCTAGTGAGACCACACCTGGACTATTGTGTGCAGATTTGGTCCCCTAATTTGAGGAAGGATATTCTTCCTATTGAGGGAGCGCAGCGCAGGTTTACAAGGTTAATTCCCGGGATGGCGGGACTGTCATATGCTGAGAGAATGGAGCAGCTGGGCTTGTACACTCTGTAGTTTAGAAGGATGAGAGGGATTCTCATTGAAACATATATGATTGTTAAGGGTTTGGACACGCTGGAGGCAGGAAACATGTTCCCGATGTTGGGGGAGTCCAGAACCAGGGGCAACAGTTTAAGAATAAGGAGTAAGCCATTTAGAATGGAGACGAGGAAACACATTTTCTCACAGAGAGTCTGTGGAATTCTCTACCTCAGAGGGTGGTGGAGGCAGGTTCTCTGGATGCTTTTAAGAGAGAGCTAGATAGGGCAATAGCAATCTTGAGAATAGCAGAGTCGGGTAATATGGGGAGAAGGCAAGATATGGGGAGAAGGGGTACTGATTGGGGACGATCAGCCATGATTACAATGAATGACGGTGCTGGCTCGAAGGGCCAAATGGCCTCCTCCTGCACCTATTTTCTATGTTTCATCTTACCGCGTCTCGTCCTTTCCAGCTTTTTGCGTAGCCTCCTCTCCAATGACTATCGAGCCAAAAATTCACACTTCCCTCACTGCCACTCCCCGAGAGCAGCTTACTCATATTGACTGATAAATTGCCTAATTTACCAATGTACAAACCAAATTCCTCAGTTTTAAACTGTTTTTATCCTAAAACTCACCTTTCCCATTGGTTTCAGCCAATAAGCTCTTCTCCCTGCTTCTCTTTGATTGTTGCTTGTCCAAGATCCACGTTAGCACTGGGCTTCGTCAAGGGTTACCCTCCCCTATAATATTTGTTTGAAAAACAATTGTGGGGGCTCTGCTCAGTATATGAGCAGTACATTCCTCCGCTCTTGTAGAATTTGAACGAACAATGTTGACGGAGATAACCATGTATTTACCAGTGGTGTCATTGCCCCCAAAGTGACTCCAGCGGATATACCGATAATACTTAGCTGTGATTAAATGGTTAAATCAAGGACGGGTTCTATCGGTGCAAAGAAATTGACTTTTGACTGAACTATCATCGATGTCAGTTCAATAGACAATTTTCGGTGCCAGAAACATGGCGACTCTTTGTGCATTACTTATAACCATATAACCATATAACAATTACCGCACAGAAACAGGCCCTCACGGCCCTTCCAGTCCGTGCCGACCATTTATTTTCCCCAAGTCCCATCTAACTGCACTCAGACCATACCCCTCCATTCCCTTCCCGTCCATATACCTATCCACTTTACTTTTAAATGTTAAAATTGATCCTGCCTCCACCACTTCTGCTGGAAGATCATTCCACACAGCCACCGCTCTCTGAGTAAAGTGGTTCCCCCTCATGTGACCCCTAAACTTCTGTCCCTTAATTCTCATGTCATGCCCTCTTGTTTGAATCTTCCCTACCCTCAATGGGAAAAGCTTATCCACGTCAACTCTGTGTATCCCTTTCATCATTTTAAAGACCTCAATCAAGCCCCCCTTAACCTTCTGCGCTCCAAAGAATAAAGACCTAAAACCCCTGTCTCACGGTGCGAGTTGGCCCACGAGTGACCCCGAATTTTCAATCGTGGTGATCACGTCGTGGGAACGTCGGAACTCGCACGAGCAACTTATCGACTCGTGGCGCTAACGGAAGGCACTCGGGAAACTTGTTAACTCGTGGAAAAAATCAAACATGTTTGATTTTTTCCACGAGTCAAATTAACTCTTCAAGTTAAAAATGGAAACATTTAAACTCGTTGTAGTAACGTAGTGGCCTGTGCGTTTACCTTAGTGACTCGTAAGTCTACCGTGGGAACGTTTCATAATCTGTTCGTTCGCTCCAGTAAAGACTGACCCAAAGATAGACACAAAATGCTGGAGTAACTCAGCGGACCAGGCAGCATCTCTGGAGAGAAGGAATGGAGTCGAGACCCTTCTTCAGACTTACCCGAAACGCCACCCATTCCTTCTCTCCAGAGATGCGGCCTGTCCCACTCCAGCATTTTGTGTCTATCTTCGGCCTTTCTGCGATGATCTGCAACTTGTTCTTTATTACTGAGGCACCTGCCCCGTGGCTTCGTATTCGTCTCAATGAACGGCTGTAGGATTACACAAAAAGCTGGAGAAACTCAGCGGGTGCAGCAGCATCTAAGGAGCGCAGGAGATAGGCGACGTTTCGGGTCGAGACTCTTCTTCAGACCTGCTGACCTTCTTCATGCTGCTGCACCCGCTGAGTTTCTCCAGCTTTTTGTGTAACCCTCGATTCTCCAGCATCTGCAGTTCCTTCTTTAACACGAACGGCTTTAGGACGCGGTTAAAGACCTACCGGAGGGGCAAGTCTGGGCAGTGAGTGGGTTGTGTCCACGTGTGATGCTCCATCCACCCCCCGGGGCCGAGAGTGTGGGATTGGGAAGGAACTGCAGATGCTGGTTTGCACCGAAGATAGACACACACAAGAAGGGTCTCGACCCGAAACGTCGCCTATCTCCTTCGCTCCTTAGATGCTGCTGCACCCGCTGAGTTTCTCCAGCTTTTTGTGTAACCCATAGACACACACAATGCTGGAGTAACTCCGAGGGACAGGCAGCATCTCTGGAGAGATGGGATGGGTGAGATTTCGGGTCGAGACCCTACTTCAGACTTCTCCAGAGATCCCGCTGAGTTTACTCCAGTAGTGGTGTTTATCCCGGTGGCGGGGAGCCGGGCTTGACCGACCCGCCGCCTCTACTTGCCGGTCAGTCGGGTGATCATCGCCCTCCGCCCGGAATGCTGCGGAGTTTTGCACCCAGTGAGTTGTCCAGCGCTCACGGTGGACGAGGGAGGACAGCAACAGGCCAGGTAAATGAATACGAGCACATAAATGAGTCTAGCATTTCTTGTTTTTATGTTTTAATTTACAAGCCGCTTCACGCGAGGCAAGTTTTATTTTCAGTCCGAAGAAGGGTCTCGACCCGAAATGTCACCCATTCAACGATAGACACAAACAAGCTGGAGTAACTCAGCGGGACAGGCCGCATCTCTGGAGGGAAGGGATGGGTGATGTTTAGATCCAAATGCTGGAGAATTTCAGCAGGTCGAGACCCTCCTGTCACCCATCCCTTCGCTCTATAGATGCTGCTACACCCGCTGAGTTTCTCCAGAATTTTGTGTACGCTCGATTTTGCTGCATCTGCAGTTCCTTCTTTAACACTGCTGGAGTAATTCAGCGGGTCGAGATCCTTCTTCAGAAGACGAGCCCCCCCCCACCCCCAACCACCTTCCACCTCAACGTACGCCTGGGCACCAAAGCAGCTCAAGAGGCGAACCCTGAGCTCCGCCTCCCAATAATCTGAACAGCGGCTGTGGCCGGCCGGCACCCGGCATGGACTTCTCACACCTCACACACTTACCTTCATTCACGGTTGGCTCAAGAGTAACGGGAGAGGAACTTGTTAACTCGGGAGAGTAACATCGCAGCAATGACATACCCGTGGGAACTCGGTTAAGCACTTGATCATAAACTTGAAATCTCGTGCACTACCACGAGTCTTTCACACGGGGTACCTCGTGGGTCAACTCGCACAGTGAGACAGGGCCTTAACTTGTTCAAACTTTCTCTGTAACTTAGTTGCTGGAACCCAGGCAACATTCTAGTAAATCTCCTCTGTACTCTCTCTAGGACTTAGGTGAGGTCTGCCGTGCGATTTTACTGGATTGTATCCAAAAATAAAGAATTTCACTGTATCTAGCTGCACGTGGCAATAAAGTATCATTGAATCATTGTATCGTTGTATTGCGGTGCATTAATTTACTAAAACAAAGCGAAATATAAATTAATTGACAATTAAATCATAGAGGTTGATAGGTTTAACATAAGGGCATGGCAGTGCATGCGCCAAAGGAGTATTTCTACTGCACTCAATAGTCAGAAAAAGATGACTGGTGCAGGAAAATACGCGGGGGTACACATGGATCGCAGCATTGGTCGATTTGTTTAATGTCTGTGTCCTCTGGCTAAAGAACATGGAATTCAAACCCCACTGATCATCCCAGATATGTTTTACATTTTCACACACGCCTACATTATATCACCCAGTGACCTTCACGCAGAAGAGTTCACTTCATACGTTCAGCTTCAGGGTGCAAAGGGATACAATGTGGACACCTCTGGCCTTCGCTGAGCTGGAAGATAATCAGCATCCATTCGGTATTTTACTCATGTGCCTTTTGCCTTCCACCACAGTGAGGAGGTGCCTGGTGAACTCATTGTGGTGGATGTTGGATATGTATTTATTGTGTGTTTTGTTTTTATTATATGTATGACTGTATGGTAACAATTTAGTTCAGACCGTAAGGTCTGAATGACAATAAAGGAATCTAATCTAATCTAATCTAATCTTTACTCGGGTCACTATCTGTGGGGTGCGTGACTAGCAATCATACCCACTATATGAACTACCTTATAACTGTGCGTCAGATAATCTCTAAACAGAGTCCATACAGAATCCAAGAGACATCGATGCCCACTGTACACATGATAGCTGATCACAATCAAACACAGTACCCGGGATATACATGATCAAAATCATGGATGGACTCGGTTTATACTCTCTAGAATTTAGGCGATTGAGAGGGGATCTTATAGAAACTTACAAAATTCTTAAGGGGTTGGACAGGCTAGATGCAGGAAGATTGTTCCCGATGTTGGGGAAGTCCAGGACAAGGGGTCACAGCTTAAGGATAAGGGGGAAATCCTTTAAGACCGAGATGAGAAATACTTTTTTCACATAGAGGGTGGTGAGTCTCTGGAACTCTCTGCCACAGAGGGTAGTTGAGGCCAGTTCATTGGCTATATTTAAGAGGGAGTTAGATGTGGCCCTTGTGGCTAAGGGGATCAGAGGGTATGGAGAGAAGGCAGGTACGGGATACTGAGTTGGATGATCAGCCGTGATCATATTGAATGGTGGTGCAGGCTCGAAGGGCCGAATGGCCTACTCCTGCACCTATTTTCTGTGTTTCCAGTGTTTGAGCAGCAGACTGAAAGCGCCTGATTAATTTAGCAGCACGGTCGACACAGGTGTTTCCTTTCAGTTACATGGTGAGCTCTTGCCCATCGACCTCAATATCGCCACAGAAAATATAAAAGAGGGGGGTTAATCTGGTTCAGCAGAATCTTAATGCATTCCTTCCTTATGGTATCATTCATTTTATCATTTATTCTATGCGCACTCTTATGATAATAAGGACCATCTGTGCAGAGCCACATAAACACAAGCAATTAGAGGGAAGTATGAGGCGTTAATAAAGTTCATTTAGTTTTCCCCACTTTGATTTAATGTACAACAGTAGACGTGTAGAAGACACGGGGAATCTGGTCGATATGTCAGCGAATTAAAATGAATTTGCTATAACATAGGTAGACAAACGGTAAGAGATAAATCACATGAGTGGGCCGTTCGATCTCAGTTTTTTTTTGAAACATAGAAAGGTAGAAATATAGAAAATATTCCTCAGGAAAATATTTCTGAATTTCTCTGAGGGGATCAATAAAGTATTTATTATTATTATTATTATTATTGTTATTATTATTATTAAAACATGTGCAGGAGTAGGCCATTCAGCCCTTGGAGCCTACACCACCATTCAATATGATCATTGCTGATCATCCAAAATCACTACCCTCCTAGAGGACCTATTCCCCATAACCTTTTTCTTGAGGATGTGACAAGTAAAATGGATGAAGGGGAGCCAGTGGATGTAGTGTATCTAGACTTTCAGAAAGCCTTTGCTAAGGTCCCGCACGGGAGACTGGTGACTAAAATTAGAGCACATGGTATTGGGGGTAGGGTGTTGATGTGGATAGAAAATTGGTTGGCAGACAGGAAGCAAAGAGTAGGAGTGAACGGCTCCTTTTCAGAATGGCAGGCAGTAACGAGTGTAATGATGTTAGGAGGTTGCTGGGTGACCTGGACAGGTTGAGTGAGTGGGCAGATGCGTGGCAGACGCAGTATAATATAGATAAATGTGAGGTTATCCACTTTGGCGGCAAAAACAAGGGGGCAGATTATTATCTCAATGGGGTTAGGTTAGGTAAGGGGGAGGTACAGCGAGACCTGGGTGTCCTTGTGCACCGGTCACTGAAAGTTGACATGCAGGTACAGCAGGCAGTGAAGAAAGCTAATGGAATGTTGGCCTTCATAACAAGAGGATTTCAGTATAGGAGTAGAGAGGTTCTTCTGCAGTTGTATAGGGCTCTGGTAAGACCACATCTGGAGTATTGTGTACAGTTTTGGTCTCCTAATTTGAGGAAGGACATCCTTGTGATTGAGGTAGTGCCGTGTAGGTTCACGAGATTGATCCCTGGGATGGCGGGACTGTCATATGAGGAAAGATTAAAAAGACTAGGCTTGCGTTCACTGGAGTTTAGAAGGATGAGGGGGGATCTTATAAAAACATATACAATTTTAAAAGGACTGGATAAGCTAGATGCAGGAAAAATGTTCCCAATGTTGGGCGAGTCCAGAACCAGAGGGCACAGTCTTAGAATAAAGGGGAGGCCATTTAAGACTGAGGTGAGAAAAAACTTTTTCACCCAGAGAGTTGTGAATTTGTGGAATTCCCCTGCCACAGAGGGCAGTGGAGGCCAAATCACTGGATGGATTTAAGAGAGAGTTAGATAGAGCTCTAGGGGCTAGTGGAATCAAAGGATATGGGGAGAAAGCAGGCACGGGTTATTGATTCGGGACGATCAGCCATGATCGCAATGAATGGCGGTGCTGGCTCGAAGGGCCAAATGCCCTCCTCCTGCACCTATTTTCTATGTTTCTATGTTTCTATGCCGCATCTGTGTCTCACTTAATATTATTAGCCTCAGAACTCGCCTTTAAAGCTTCATTTTTAAATGCATGGCATTTCATATTTATTTTGATTCCAATTGATTTCACCTTTCCCCCGCATATTATGTGGGTGAAGTCCAACTCTCCACCGTAAGCAAAGAGCAGGAATAACTGAACGGAAGCACCTGTGGATTATTTAGAGAAATGAATGTACTGATTCCAGCCCAATGCACAGAGCTGCTGACTGCAAACTAACAACTCCAAGATCTGCCCAGCAACACATGTTTCGAACCCTCAACTGGCGATGCTATTGGATAACAAATGGGTCATTAGGATTCATAATTTAACTGTGCTCTTCTGATAGTTTGGACCGAAAGTCACTTTGGACTGAAAGTAAGAAGTGCAATTGATTAAAAGATAGAATGGATGTTCATTACATCCATTCACAAATTTGCTAGATAGAGTTCTGGGCGTTGGAGGGATCTAATAATATTTTGAATAATCGGGCACATGATGATCAGGTTGAAGGCTGAACCAGTTTTAAGGGCCAAATGGCCTCCCCTGCTCCAATCTTTAATGTTCCTGTCGAGTGGTGATCCATTACTATAAATATTATTCAGTGTACAACACTGTTGTTCGTGAAATCACGTTACAAATATTTCCCTGGAGCATGTCCCATTTAACATGGTAAAAATGAGATGTCAAGGAGTTTAAATGTGAATATAATTCACCCTGCGTTAAGGGCTTGACAAGCTTCACGTCTACAGAGAGTGTTACTGACATGGAGAAATGAAATAGAACAACGGAAATTTACGAGGACAATGTCTGTGACTGAACTCTGCTTTCAGGATCTCTCTGTCTCCATCACAAAAGATAGACTATGCACAGACGCCCATTAATACTTGTTACTTTGACTGCATCCTTCCAATCTCCCTCTTGCAAGGACACCATCCCTTACTCTCGATTTCTCCATCTCAGCTACTTGTACTTCCAAGAAAACGCTTTTCACCCAGCGACACGCGAAACATTCCTTTAATTTCAGTAGCCGTGGTTTAGCCCGTGCAGTTGTGGATTTCACCTTCATCCATATCTTCCCTGTGTCTCGCAGTTCTTCTCTCACTCGCCCTTCCTCAGACGGAACAAGGATAATGTTCCTCTGGACCTCGCTTTTCACCACACCAGTCTGCACATTTAATATATAATTCTCTGACATTTCCAATATCTTCAAGGCGATCTCATCTGCAGTCGCATCCAGTCATTGGAAGTGTCATGAGAGCAGTCAGGGCTACCGTTGAGGAAGTACTGAAGCAGAGGGTGATGGTGGAAGGTTGCTTCTCGGACTGGATGCCTCTGACTAGTGGTGTGCCACAGGGTTCGGTGCTGGTCCTGTTACGGTTTGTCATCTACATCAATGATTTGGATGAGAACATACAGGGCAAGATTAACAAGTTTGCTGATGATTCAACAGACAGTGAAGATGGTTGTGTACGATTGCAGCAGGATCTGGATTGATTGGCCAGGTGGGTTGAGGAATGGTTGATGGAATTTAATACAAGGAAGTGTGAGGTGTTGCCTTTTGGGACGTCTAATAAGGGCAGGACGATACACAGTAAATTGTAGGCATCTGGGTAGTGTTGTGGAGCAGATGGATCTCGGAGTACAGGTGCATAGTTCCTTGAAGGTCGAGTAGCAGGTCGATAAGGTGGTCAAAAATGATTTTGGCACTTTGGACTTCATCAGTCAGAGTATTGAGTATAGTAGTTGGGAGGTCATGTTGCAGTTGTATAAAACATTGGTGAGACCGCACTTGGAGTATTGTGTTCAGTTCTGGGCACCATGTTATAAGAAAGATATTTTCAAGCTTGAAGTGGTTCAGAAAAGATTTACAAGGAAGCTGCCAGGACTAGAACGTGTGAGCTAGAAGGAAAGGTTAAGTAGGCTGGGTCTCTATTCCATGGAGTGTAGGAGGATGAGGGGAGATCTTATAGAGTTATACAAAGTAGGGGAATCGAGGACCAGAGGATCATGAGAGTAGGGGATTCGAGGACCAGAGGATATAGAAACGTAGAAACATAGAAAATAGGTGCAGGAGTGGGCCATTCGAGCCTGCACCGCCATTCAATATGATCATGGCTGATCATCCAACTCAGTATCCTGTACCTGCCTTCTCTCCATACCCCCTGATCCCTTTAGCCACAAAGGCCACATCTAACTCCCTCTTAAATATAGCCAATGAACTGGCCTCAACTACCTTCTGTGGCAGAGAATTCCAGAGACTCATCAATCTCTGTGTGAAAAATATTTTTCTCATCTCGGTCCTAAAGGAATTCCCCCTTATCCTTAGACTATGACCCCTTGTTCTGGACCTCCCCAACATCGGGAACAATCTTCCTGCATCTAGCCTATCCAACCCCTTAAGAATTGTGTAAGTTTTTTTAAGATCCCCCCTCAATCTTCTAACTTCTAGCGAGTACAAGCCAAGTCTATCCAGTCTTTCCTCATATGAAAGTCCTGACGTCCCAGGAATTAGTCTGGTGAACCTTCTCTGAACCCCCTCTATGGTAAGAATGTCTTTCCTCAGATTTGGAGTCTAAAACTGTACGCAATACTCCAGGTGTGGGCTCACCAAAACCCTGTACAACTGCAGTAGAACCTCCCTGCTCCTATACTCAAATCCTTTTGCTATGAATACTAACATACCATTTGCTTTCTTCACTGCCTGCTGCACCTGCATGCCTACTTTCAATGATTGGTGTACCATGACACCCAGGTCTCGTTGCATCTCCCCTTTTCCTAATTTGCCACCATTCAGATAATAGTCTACCCTCCTGTTTTTGCCACCAAAGTGGATAACCTCACATTTATCCACATTATACTGCATCTGCCATGCATTTGCCCACTCACCCAGACTGTCCACGTCACCTTGCAGACTCCTAGCATCCTCCTCACACCTAACACTACCCCCCAGCTTAGTGTCATCTGCAAACTTGGAGATGTTGCATTCAATTACCTAATCCAAATCATTAATATATATATTATAAATAGCTGGGGTCCCAGCACTGAGCCTTGCGGTACCCCACTAGTCACTGCCTGCCATTCTGAAAAGGACCCGTTTACTCCTACCCTTTGCTTCCTGTCTGCCAGCCAGTTCTCTATTCACATCAATACTGAACCCCCAATACCGTGTGCTTTAAGTTTGTATACTAATCTCTTGTGTGGGACCTTGTCGAAAGCCTTCTGAAAGTCTAGATATAACCATATAACCAGATAACAATTACAGCACGGAAACAGGCCCTCTCGGCCCTTTCAGTCCGTGCTGACCATTTATTTTCCCCTAGTCCCACCTACCTGCACTCAGACCATACCCCTCCATTCCCTTCCCGTCCATATACCTATCCACTTTACATTTAAATGTTAAAATCGATCCTGCCTCCACCACTTCTGCTGGAAGCTCATTCCACATAGCCACCACTCTCTGACTAAAGAGGTTCCCCCTCATGTTACCCCTAAACGTCTGTCCCTTAATTCGCATGTCATGCCCTCTTGTTTGAATCTTCCCTACCCTCAATGGGAAAAGCTTATCCACGTCAACTCTGTCTATCCCTCTCATCATTTTAAAGACCTCAATCAAGTCCCCCCTTAACCTTCTGCGCTCCAAAGAATAAAGACCTAACTTATTTAACCTTTCTCTGTAACTTAGTTGCTGGAACCCAGGCAACATTCTAGTAAATTTCCTCTGTACTCTCTATTTTGTTGACATCCTTCCTATAATTAGGCGACCAAAATTGTACACCATACTCCAGAATTGGTCTTACCAATGCCTTGTACAATTTTAACATTACTTCCCTACTCCTATATTCAATGCTCTGATTTATAAAGGCCAGCACACCAAAAGCTTACTTTACCACCCTATCTACATGCGATTCCACCTTCAGGGAACTATGCAGTTATTCCTAGATCCCTCTGTTCCACAGCATTCCTCAATTCCCTACCATTTACATTGTACGTCCTATTTTGATTTGTCCTGCCAAGATGTAGCACTTCACACTTATCAGCATTAAACTCCATCTGCCATCTTTCAGCCCACTTTTCCAAATGGCCAAATCTCTCTGTAGACTTTGAAAATCTACTTCATTATCCGCAACACCACCTATCTTAGTATCATCTGCATACTTACTTATCCAATTTTCCACCCCATCATCCAGATCATTGATGTACATGACAAACAACAGTGGACTCAACACAGATCCCTGAGGCACCCCACTGGTCACCGGCTTCCAATCTGACAAACAGCCATCCACCATTACTCTCTGACATCTCCCATTCAGCCACTGTTGAATCCATCTTGCTACTCCGCCATTAACACCCAAAGATTGAACCTTCTTAACCAACCTTCCATGGGGAACCTTGTCAAAGGCCTTACTGAAATCCATATAGACAACATCCACTGCTTTACCCTCATCAATTTCCCTAGTAACCTCTTCAAAAAATTCAAGAAGGTTTGTCAAACATGACCTTCCAGGCACAAATCCATGTTGACTGTTCCTGATCAGACCCTGTTTATCCTGTTTGATGATCATTTACGCTCTATCCATAAAGGATCACAGCCAGTTTAGCTCTGCTTCCCATCCCATAACATATCCACTGGTTCTCCCTTATCCACTCTGCTAGTTACATCCTCGAAAAATTCTATAAGATTCGTCAGACATGATTTACCTTTCGTAAATCCATGCTGACTTTGTCTAATGATTTCACCACTTTCCAAATGTGCTGCTATCCCATCTTTAATAACTGACTCTAGCAGTTTCAAGGTTCATAGGTTCAAGGTGAAGGGGAAAAGATTTAATAGGAATCCGAGGGGTAACTTTTTCACACAGAGGGTGGTGGGCGTATGGAATGAGCTGCTAGAGGAGGTAGTTGAGGCTGGGACTATCCCATCGTTAAATAAACAGTTGGACAGGTACATGGATAGGACAGGTTTGGAGGGTTATGGACCAAGCGCAGGCAAGTGGTACAAGTGTAGCTGGGACATTGTTGCTCAGTGTGGGCGAGTTGGGCCAAAGGGCCTGTGTCCACACTGTATCACTCTATGTCTCTATGACTCTATCTTTCCCATTCCACACCTTCCGCTTTCCGTAGAGACCACATTGTCCGCAGTTGCTTGGTCTGCTCACCGAAACCGCTCCATTCCCAAGCATTCTCCCTGCATCCGCATGGGATGTAACGCCTGGCCCGACAGCTCCTGTTTCACTTCCACCAGCCACACAGACAGTCGTCCCAGGTCAGACTGAGATTCACATTCACCTCTGGAGATCACGTGTGCAGCATCTGTTTCCCGTGATGTTCGTTCGTGTACATTGGTGAGACCAAGCGTACATTAGGCGACCGTTTTGATGATCATTTACGCTCTATCCGTAAAGGATCACAGCCAGTTTAGCTCTGCTTCCCATTCCCACACCGAGCCTCTTCCATTGTCAACCTTTACCACACGCAGCATCCCATGATCCGCTTGGATATCTTACAATGGATCAGTATCAACACCGATCGTGTTGGGGCACTGGAGAAGCAGCTGGATTACGTCAGGGCCATCTGGGAAAATGAAAGTTTCCTGGACAGGACTTTAGTGAGGTTGTCATGCTGAGGACAGGAAGAACAAAGGTGTATGACTGAGAGAGAGGGTGGTAACTGAGGAGGGCAGGAGACCCAGGTGGCTGTGCCTCTTGGGAACTGTCTGGGGAGACGATGCTTCCAGTCAGCGGCGGACACGTCGGTGGCTCCAATCCTAGAGATGGGACTTGTCCGGTGTCGGGCAGAGCCCTGGCGGTGGGTGACTCCATTGTCTGAGGAGCAGACAGGAAATTCTATGGCGGCAGATGAGACACGAGGATGGTCTGTTGCCTCCCTGGTGCCAGGGTTCAGGATGTCATGAGCTGAATTCAGAACATTCTCCAGTGAGAAGGTGAACAGCCGGCAGTAGTTGTGCACGTAGACACAAACGTCATAGTGAAGAAGCGGAAAGAGGTTCTCCAACATGAGTTCAGAGAGTTTGGAAGAAGACTGAAAAGCAGGCCTTCTAGGGTGGTTATTCTGGATTGCTTCCAGTACTTCATGCTAGTGAGGACACGAACATGGAGATAGGGGATCTGAATGTGTGGCTGAGGGGCTGGTACAGGGAGCAAGGATTTAGATTGACTAAAACTAAGATCTTGACCGCTTTCTGACTTTCTGTTTCGTGATTTCTGAAAGAACACTGCAACTTCCGGCTGTCATTTTTGGCCAGCTCGCTCAGAGTCCCCCTCCGCCGGATTCGACTGGAGGAGTTTTCCCATCGATAAGAAATCAGAGAGTTATTAATGTTTAAAAAAATGTTGCCATTCTCTCTGCTGCCCCTGGTGTCGGCAGGGGGGAGGGACTATAAAACCAGGAAGCATCGTGCCTCACTCAGTCTCTGCGAGATTGAGGAAGCTAGAGGGTCACTGCTCTCTGTGCTGCGAATAACACTGATCGCACGTCTACTCGACGGTGTGTCCCCTGATGTGGTTGTGAAGTGTTTGCCAAATTGGTTTGGCTTTCTATAACTCTTCAGAAAACGTGTTGGCTGTTTGCAAAGAGTTTGCTAAATTGGCTTGGCATTTAAAATCGTTGCAACAGTTTTCAGATGGATAAAGCAACTGGATCAGGACTGTGTTTAATTGTAAAATTGGCGCTCATTCCATGACTTCTGTTAAGTGGCAAGATGGTGCCGATGGTGTAATTTCCGGTTATTGGCAAAATGGCGCTGAGTGCATAATTTCCGGTTCGTGGCAAGATCGTGCTGACTGCAGAAGGCACAGAGTGAAGACACCATTGAATAAATCAAGTGATCTGGTGAGTGTGTCTGTTGGACGATATTTAAAGCATGTTTTTGCTTCAGCAGCAGCAGCCTCTACAGGAGGCTTTAAACATTTGAATCATTCGGTTTACACACTGTATGTTTACTACGTTCTGAAGGTACTTGGCATTTTAGTATTGGGTGTGAGTGAGTGTGTGAGTCTGTGTGTGTGTGTGAGTGTGTGAGTTTGTGTGTGGCTCTGTGTGTGTGAGAGTGTGTGTGTGTGTGATGGGGGGTGTGTGTGTGGTGGAGGGTGCGTGTGTGATCAACAAATAACAAATAGTACAAATAATATAGTCTTTCGTAGTTCAGACCTTGTTTATTGTTTAATAGCCTGACGGCTATCAGGAAAAAGCTGTTCCTCAATGTGGATGTTACAGTTTTCAGTTTACAAAAGTTGGACGTGACTCCAGAGGTCGGGCACAAGTCAGTCAGTCCACAAGCCGTGATTCAGTCTGTCAGTTCAGAGACCATGAGATAGTCCCAAGGCAGTGCGTGAGTCTAGAGGCCATGAGTAGGTCGCTCTCCGCCCCCCCCCCCACTGACATCCCCCACCTCAAGACGCTGCCCCTCCGCCTGACTATAGGATGCTCCCCATCCTGAAGCCACCCCCATCCCCCGCTGCAGGACATCCCCATCCCTCATCAGCCCATGAGAGCCCCTGCCTGAAGCCGTCCCCCTCACTCGGCAGCAGGACGTTTAACAGAAGGTGAAGACATTCCCCTTCAGCAGACCCAATTCCCCATTCAATTAAGTTTTGCTATGACGGTCCATAAAGCACATGAACAAACAATGCAGGTGTTGATCTACCTCGACAAACCAGTATTTCAGCATGGAAAATTATATGGATCTCTAAACTGAGGAAAGATGAAGGGAAATGTCAAAGGTTTCCTGAAGAACGGAACATCGACCAAGAATGTTGACCTAATGGGCAGGAATGGATGCTTTGTGGGAGAGCCACTATGAGTGCATGGAGGGAGGTTGTGGGGAGATGGACTGAATGTGTGGGGGGGAGGGGAATGGCAAGGAGCAGAGAGGGAGGCTGAAGGGAGCAGGGGTAACAGAGTGAACTGCCAGCGTACCAGGCGTGAATGACTGCACTGCCAGTCCACCAGCTGTCAGTGACTGCACAGCCAGCCCACCAGCCGTCAGTGACTGAACTGCCAGCCCACGAGTCGTGAGTAAGTAAACTACCAGCCCATCATCCATAAATGACTGCACTGCCAGCCCACCAGCCATGAGTGACTGCACTGCCAGTCCACCAGCCGTGAGTGACTGCACTGCCAGTCCACCAGCCATCAGTGGCTGCACTGCCAGCCCACCAGCCATGAGAGACTGCACTGGCAGCCCACCAGCCGTGAGTGACTGCACTGCCAGCCCACCAGCCATGAGTAAGTGAACTGCCAGCCCACCAGCTGTGACTAAGTGAACTGCTAGCCCACGAGCCGTAAGTGACTGCACTGCCAGCCCACCAGCCGTGAGTAAGTGAACTGCCAGCCCACCAGCCGTGAGTAAGTGAACTGCCAGCCCACCAGCCATAAGTGACTGAGCTGCCAGCCCAAGAATCCATTCAGCCCACCATGTCCACATTAGCCCTCTGGAAACCAGTCCTTTCCCCACAACACCCACACTAGCTCAACAGAGAGCCCCCCCCCCCCCCCACAGGCGGGAGAGAGAAATATAGACCAGGGAATTATAGACCAGTTAGCCTGACACCGGTGGTGGGGAAGATGCTGGAGTCAATTATAAAAGATGAAATAGCGGCACATTTGAATAGTACTAACAGGATTGGTCTGAGTCAGCATGTGTTTACGAAGGGGAAATAGTTTATTTATTTGTTCATTTGTTCCAAACAAGTAAAGACATAAATAGGAATAATTAACACCAACAAAATCGAAATAGTCAAACAATTGGACATGCCAGGCAATATTTGCAAAGCAATGAAAAGCATAAAGCAAAATTTAAATGTCCAACACTTTTTCTTTACAAGCTCGAAAAGGAGTGAAAAGAAAAATAACTTATTTAATCTCACCCCTCCTCCCTAAACCCTTCTTCCATATTTAATAATTAATTAATTAATTATAATAATTGTCACCATTATTAATAACATTGCTTATAATAATAATGTATCAATAGTAATGTAATATGTAACATAATATACAATATATAATCTACAATAGTTAATTATTCATTTGAGATACAATTTAACCGTAGACGTACCCCAGACTATTTTTAGAGATGCATACAGACATATATATGCATACAACTGATAAACACATACAAGTAATATGTATGAAATAACCAAAAAACATAAATAAATAATAAATAAAATAAATAAATAAGCATTAACTCCTGTTTGTCAACCATCCCCTTCATCCCTGTACCTTGTGAAAAAAAGTTTATTGTCTGTCATTTTCAACTGGTTCATGTTTGGACATTGCTTCAACTCCACATTCAAACTGTTCCACAATCCCACTCCACAGACTGAAATACAAAACGTTTTTCTGGACGTGAGGACTCTTTGTTTTTTTTTTGTTTGTTTTTTTTTAATATTATTTTTATTAGAAGTAAACATTTCACAATGATAAAACAAATTTACAAACACCAACTTAATTCAGTAATTGTACCAATATCACATTGACTATTGTTATCTTCTGTTTTTTTAGAAATAAAGAGAAAAAGAAAAAAGAATAGGTTTTAAATCAACAAAAGTTGCGATTAAATAATAATTTTGATTATGTAAAAGAGAAAAAAAATTTAAAGAGAAAGAGAGAGAAAAAAAAGAGAAAGAAAAAACACATTAATTAATATATATCTATTCAATATATATATATTTCCCCTTTAAAAACAGTAAAAGGTATCATATATATATATATTTAAAAACAAAACAACAAAATATATTGTTATAGAGACATGTATACAAATCCCAGTTTGAAAGTAAGTTGTTTTTTTTTCCATCAAATCCTGTCGAATACCCATTGAGTTGCGATGCCAAGAACAGCTATCCCTTCAAATATTGTATATATGGAGACCATATTTGTTCAAAAATTTCACATTTGTCCATTAGGACAAATCTAATTCTTTCCAAATACAATGTCTCCAACATCTCTGCTGTCCACATTTTAATTATGGGGGTTAATGTTCCCTTCCAAAATTTCAATATTATTTTTTTCCCTATTATCAAACAGTAATCAAAAAAATGTCTTTGATTTACTGTTAATACCAATTTTGAGTCTGGAATTCCTAATATTATTAACTTTGGATCTGGATCCAGTTTAACTCTAAGAACTTCAGATATAACTCTAAAGATTTCTGTCCAATAATAACTAAGTTTTGAACACGTTACGAAACTATGTGTTAAATTGGCCTCTAAATTCTGACATTTATCACAAATAGGTGAAACGTTAGGAAAAATTCTATTTAATTTGGTTTTCACACAGAGAGTGGTGGGTCTCTGGAATTCTCTGCCACAGAGGGTAGTTGAGGCCAGTTCATTGGATATATTTAAGAGGGAGTTAGATGTGGCCCTTGTGGCTAAGGGGATCAGAGGGTATGGAGAGAAGGCAGGTACGGGATACTGAGTTGGATGATCAGCCATGATCATATTGAATGGCGGTGCAGGCTCGAAGGGCCGAATGGCCTATTCCTGCACCTAATTTCTATGTTTCTATGTTTCTATGTTTTTGAATAATGTAATCTATATAATACTTTAAATTGTATCAATGTATGCCTAGCATTTAACGAACAACGATGTATACATTGTAAACTTTCTTCCCAAGTTTCTTTCGTTATAGATAAACCAATTTCATTTTCCCATGCTTGACGATATATTTCTGTTGTTGGGTTATCACTATCCAAAATAATATTATATATATAAGCTATTAATTTTTCTGTGTTTGGGTGTTTATTAAACAATTCATCTAATAATCCTGGTTCTTTATTTTTATAATTTTTTGTGTTAGACTTAATATAATCTCTAATTTGTAAATACCTGAACAAATTATGTGATGGTAATCCATAAATATCTTGTAACTCCTGAAATGAAAGAAATTTTCCCTTTCTGTACAGGTGTTCTATCTTTTTAATTCCTAAATCTTCCCAATGTCTAAACCCCCTATCTAATATAGAGGGTTTAAATAAAGGATTATTCATAATCGGTAGGTTAAGTGACAAATTATCTAAATGTAAAGTCTTAACTATTTGTTTCCAAATACGTCTATTACTATGAATTATAGGGTTGTCCCTATAAATTTTTTTTTTAACTTCTCTTGGCGCAAAAAGAATTGAACCTACATTAAAAGGTAAACAATCTTCCTTTTCCATCTTTAACCACATTGGTTCATGATCCAAATTTACCCACCAAAAATTCATATTTTTGATCTGAACTGCCCAAAAATTGTACAAAAAATTTGGAAGTGCTAATCCTCCATTTATTTTGGATTTACATAAATGTTTTTTACTTATTCTATGATTTTTATAGTCCCAGATAAAACTATTAACTATGTTATCGATTTAAAAAAAAAAAAATTTCGGGACATAAAAGGGGATAGCTTGAAACAAATATAACAGTTGTGGTAAAAAAATCATTTTTATAGCATTTATTCTACCAATCATAGATATAGGAAGTGTTTTCCAATATAAAATATTTTTTCTAAGTTTATCTAACAATTGGGGATAGTTAAGATTTAATTAATGAGTTATAGGATTTAGATACATTAATACCTAAATATTTAAATTTGTCCGTAACTATTTTTAGTGGATATTGTTGCAAGGACTCTTTGTACCTTAAAATTAAATATTCTTCTTAAATTATAACCCCCCACTCGCTCATTGAATAATTTTTGTATATTTCCAGGTAAGTTTTTATTTTTGGCCCGAAACATTATCTGTGCTGTTTCAAATGCAACCAAATCTGCTGATTTTAATAATTCTGACTGTAAGAATAATGAATTAGTGTGATCCAGATACCTGACATTGTGAATAATGCGTATTGCTCTTTTTTGCAGAATAGTTAATGAATGTAGCGAACTTTTATAGTTATTGCCCCAGACTTCTGCACGGTAATTTAAGTAGGGTAAGATTAGTGAACAGTAGAGAATGCGGAGTGATTTGTGATCCAGAACCTGCTTAACTTTGAGTAATACAGAAATGCTTTTTGACAGTTTGGATTGTACATGTGTGATTTCCAGCTGATTCTATCATCCATTATAACCCCAAGAAATTTATTTTCATGAACTCGTTCAATTTCAACCCCATTTATCTTTATATTCGCTTGTGTATTTGTTCTGCAATTACCAAATAACATTATTTTGGTTTTGCTCAAGTTTAATGAGCTGCCCAGCTTCACAAACTGTTGCCTGTTACTTAAATAGCTTTTTATCCAATCCAGTACTAGACCTCTGATGCCATACCTTTCCAGTTTTTTAAATATGATATCATGATTGATCGTATCAAATGCTTTCTTTATATCAATAAATATCCCAGCTGCATATAGTTTATTGTCAACAGTGTTTGTGATATCTTCAATTGATTCTATTATTGCAAGTGATGTTGATCTGTTTGATCTGAATCCATATTGACTTTCAGTGATTAGTTTATGCTTTTCTACAAATATGTCTAGTCTATTGTTGAACATTTTTTCTAGTATTTTGGAGAATTGAGGGAGTAAAGAAACAGGTCTGTAGTTTGTGAAATTATGCTTGTTCCCAGTTTTGTATATTGGTATGACTAATGGTATGACTAATCATGCTCGACTAATCTTCTGGAATTTTTTGAGGATGTAACTAGGAAAATGGACAAGGGAGAGCCAGTGGATGTAGTGTAGTTGGACATTCAGAAAGCATTTGATAAGGTCCCACATAGGAGAATAGTGGGCAAAATTAGGGCACATGGTATTGGGGGTAGAGTGCTGATATGGATAGAAAATTGGTTGGCAGACAGGAAACAATGAGTAGGGATTAACGGGTTCCTTTCAGAATGGCAGGCAGTGACTAGTGGGGTACCGCAAGGTTCGGTGCTGGGACCGCAGCTATTTACAATATACATCAATGATTTGGATGAAGGGATTCAAAGTAACATTAGCAAATTTGCAGATGACACAAAGCTGGGTGGCAGTGTGAACTGTGAGGAGGATGCTATGACTTGGGTAACTTGGACAGGTTGGGGGAGTGGGCAGATGCATGGCCGATGAAGTTTAATGTGGATAAATGTGAGGTTATCCACTTGGGTAACAAAAACAGGGAGGCAGATTATTATCTAAATGGTGTCAATTTGGGAAAAGGGGAAGTACAACGGGATCTGGGGTCCTTGTTCACGTCAATGAAAGTCAGCATTCAGGTACAGTAGGCAGTGAAGAAAACGAATGGCATGTTGGCCTTCATAACAAGATGAGTTGAGTACAAGAGCAAAGAGGTCCTTCTGCAGTTGTATAGGGCCCCAGTGAGACCACACCTGGAATATTTTTTGCAGTTTTGATCCCCTAATTTGGGGAAGGACATTCTTGCTATTGCGGGAGTGCAGCGTAGGTTTACAAGGTTAATTCCCGGGATGGCGGGACTGTCATATGCTTGTATACTCTGGAGTTTAGAAGGATGAGAGGATATCTTATTGAAACATATAAGATTATTAAGGACTTGGACACACTGGAGGCAGGAAACGTGTTTCCGATGTTGGGGGAGTCCAGAACCAGGGGCCACAGTTTAAGAATAAGGGGTAAGCCATTTAGAATGGAGACGAGGAAACAATTTTTCACACAGAGTCGGAATTCTCTGGCGGGCGGTGGAGGCAGGTTCGCTGGATACTTTCAAGAAAGAGGTAGAAACATAGAAACATAGAAACATAGAAATTAGGTGCAGGAGTAGGCCATTCGGCCCTTCGAGCCTGCACCGCCATTCAATATGATCATGGCTGATCATCCAACTCAGCATCCCGTACCTGCCTTCTCTCTATACCATCTGATCCCCTTAGCCACATGGGCCACATCTAACTCCCTCTTAAATATAGCCAATGAACTAGCCTCAACTACCCTCTGTGGCAGAGAGTTCCAGAGACTCACCACTCTCTGTGCGAAAAAAGTCCTTCTCATCTTGGTCCTAAAGGATTTCCCCCTTATCCTTAAGCTGTGACCCCTTGTCCTGGACCTCTCCAACATCGGGAACAATCTTCCTGCATCTAGCCTATCCAACCCCTTCAGAATGTTGTAAGTTTCTATAAGATCGCCTCTCAATCTCCTACATTCTAGAGAGTATAAACCGAGTCTATGCAGTCTTTGTTCATAAGATAGTCCTGACATCCCAGGAATCAGTCTGGTGAACCTTCTCTGCACTCCCTCTATGGCAATAATGTCCTTCCTCAGATTTGGAGACCAGAACTGTACACAATACTCCAGGTGTGGTCTAACCAAGAGCCTATACAACTGAAGTAGAACCTCCCTGCTCCTATACTCAAATCCCTGAAAAGACTAGGCTTGTAGTTACTGGAGTTTAGAAGGATGAGGGAGTGTCTTATAGAAACATAAAATTATAAAAGGACTGGACAAGCCAGATGCAGGAAAAATGTTCCCAATGTTGGGCGAGTCCAGAACCAGGGGCCACAGCCTTAGAATAAAGGGGAGGTCATTTAAGACTGAGGTGAGAAAAATTTATTTCACCCAGATAGTTGTGAATTTATGGAATTCCCTGCCACAGAGGGCAATGGAGGCCAAGTCACTGGATGGATTTAAGAGAGAGTTAGATAGAGTTCTATGGACTAGTGGAGTCAAGGGATATGGGGAGAAGGCAAGCACGGGTTATTGATAGGGGACGATCAGACATAATCACAATGGCTCGAAGGGCCGAATGGCCTCCTCCTTTTTTTTCTGTGTTTCTGTTTCTAATGTTCTCCCAACTCTGGATACGTTCCTGTGTCCTGGAGGGTAGCCAATGTACCTCTACTTTTTAAGAAAGGAGGGATAGAGATGACAGGAAATTATAGACCAGTTAGCCTTACATCGGTCGTGGGTAAGATGCTTGAGTCGACTATTAATTATGTTATTGCGGCCCATTTGGAAAGCAGTGACAGGATTGGTCAAAGTCAGCATGGATTTATGAAGGGGATATCATTCTTAACTAATCTTCTGGAATTTTTTGAGGATGTAACCAGTAGAATGGATAAGGGAGAGCCAGTGAATGTGGTGTATCTGGACTTTCAAAAAGCCTTTGACATGGTCTCACACAAGAGATTGGTGGGCAAAATTATATCACATGGTATTGGGGGTAGGGTACTGACATGGATATAGAACTGGTTGGCACACAGGAAGCAAAGAATAGGAATTAACTGGTCCTTTTCGGGATGGCAGGCAGTGACTAATGGGATGCAGCAAGGCTCGGTGCTGGGACCCCAGTTATTTACAATATATATTAACGATTTAGATGAGGGAATTAAATGTGACATTTCCAAGATAGGTTTACGGATGACACAAAGCTGGGTGGCAGTGTGATCTGCGATGAGGATGCTATGAGGCTGCAAGGTGGCAATATAATGTGGATACATGTGAGGTTATCCACATTGGTGGCAAGAACAGGAAGGCAGTTTATTATCCGAATGGTGTCAGATTTGGAAAAGGGGAGGTTGAGTGAGACCTGGGTGTGCTTCAGTCACTGAAAGTAAGCATGCAGGTACAGCAGGCAGTGAAGAAATCTAATGACAAAAATGCTGGAGAAACTCAGTGGGTGAGGCAGCATCTATGGAGCAAAGGAAATGGGCAACGTTTCAGGTCGAAACCCTTCTTCAGGCTGATGTGAAGGCGGGGGGTGGGGGGGGGGGCTGGAAGAAGAAAAACTTAATGGCATGTTGTCCTTCATTGCAAGAGGATTTGAGTTTAGGAGTAAGGAGGTCCTACTGGCAGTTGCACAGCCCCTGGTGATAGCGCACTTGTAATATAGTGTGCAATTTTGGTCTCGTAATTTGAGGAAGGACATTATTGCTATTGAGGTAGTGCAGTGGATCATAACATCCATTAATTTCACCAGGTTTATTCCCGGCATGGCAGGACTGAGAGGCTGGATGCAGGGAAAATGTTCCCGCCATTGGGGGAGACCAGAACCAGGGTCACAGTTTAAGAATAAGGGATAGGCCATGTAGGACTGAGATGAGGATAAAAAAATTCACTCAGAGAGTTGTGAATCTGTGGAATTTTCTGCCACTGAAGGCATCGGAGACCAATTCACTGGATCTTTTCAAGAGAGAGTTAGGTTTAGCTCTTAGGACTAAAGGAATCGTGGGATATTGGAAAAAGCAGGAACAGGATATGTTTCTCACCTATGACGCTTCAAGTATCAAGAATGTATAATTTTCATAAGTACAATTAAATTCTTACTTCTGCGTGTGTGTGTCTTGATGCCTACAAACATAGAAAGTTAGAAATGTAGAAAATAGGTGCAGGAGGAGGCCATTCGGCCCTTCGATCCAGCACCGCCATTCATTGTGATCATGGCTGATTGTCCCCAATCAATAACCCGTGCCTGCCTTCTCCCCATATCCCTTGACTCCTTCTAGCCCCTAGAGCTCTATCTCTCTCTTAAATCCATCCAGTGATTTGGTCTCCACTGCCCTCTGTAGCAGGGAATTCTACAAATTCTACAACTCTCCGGGTGAAAAAGTTTCAATCTCGTGAACCTACGTTGCACTGCCTCAATCACAAGGAAGTCCTTCCTCAAATTAGGAGACCAAAACTGTACATAATACTCCAGATGTGGTCTTATCAGAGCCCTATACAACTGCAGAATAACCTCTTTACTCCTGTACTGAAATCCTCTTGTTATGAAGGCCAACATTCCATTAGCTTTCTTCACTGCCTGCTGTACCTGCACGCCAACTTTCAGTGACTGGTGTACAAGGATACCCAGGTCTCTCTGTACCTCCCCCTTACCTAACCTAACCTCATTGAGATAATAATCTGCCCCCTTGTTTTTGCCACCAAAGTGAATAACCTCACATGTATCTATATTGTACTGCATCTGCCACGCATCTGCCCACTCACTCGACCTGTCCAGGTCGCCCTGTAACCTCCTAACATCCTCTTCACAGTTCACTCTGCCACCCAACTTTGTGTCATCCGCTTTGTGATTCCTCTATTGACCTCATTTGCTCAAACATCCCTGCAAGTGGAGATTCAAGTGGGCAGCAAAATAATATTCTGAAGTGAATCCATAATTTTCAATCCCATCAATTTATTTGAACGAGAAATGAAGAAATGGACTCCTTCAGAGAGTTCAGTTGATTCGCGCCAACTGCCAATATCCTTAAAACATATCATCGCCGTTGAGAATGGTGTCTTCATTGCCTGGTTTGTGTTGCTCTAAAAGTGGCTGGAAACAGAGATGAGCTGATTTAAATAAACGCTGATTTCAACAGCCCCAGACCTAAGTTCGTTTACTGAAGGACAGAAATGGAGTCAATGTTTCCCGAGAGGTGCAAAACTGATAAAGTGAGAAAGAAATGCAAATCTCCCAACTGACTACTTCAGAGAAATTTAGTTTAAGTTGTCAACGTTCACTCGTATAAAAAATAAACAAAGTTGAAGTTCATATGGATGATGGTAGTCAATAATATTCCCAACAAAGGTACACAAAAGGCTGGAGAAACTCAGCGGGTGCAGCAGCATCTAAGGAGCGAAGGAGATAGGCGACGTTTCGGGCCGAAACGTCGCCTATCTCCTTCACTCCTTAGATGCTGCTGCACCCGCTGAGTTTCTCCAGCCTTTTGTGTACCCTCGATTCTCCAGCATCTGCAGTTCCTTCTTTAACGCAATATTCCATACAAAGCTAGGTTAACTAAGAACATGTATCATATTTTCCAACAATGGCTGGGATCAATTCCATTCTCTGCATACATTTGAATGCCACACGTAACAAATTCACAAATGCACAGAAAATACAATGATTAATTCCAATTCAAAGTCGTGGAAGAATAGTATGTTGGAACGCAGGAACATTGATTTGCCTGTCTGCACCTTAAATGTTCCACATTCCTTGTGTTTTCCTCACGCATCGGTTAATGACTATTTCTATCTCTCTCCTCAGATAACACTAGTGGATTCTTCTTCAGATATCTCAATTAGACACCATTCGCCCAGCCAGTGCAGTCTGGATCATTGTAACACTGTCCAACAAATGTGTTAATTGATTCATTGTTTGGAACTTGTCTTCATTCAACTTTGCTCTATGGAATATCAACACCACAGGAATCATCCCTAATGCCGATAATTTCTCCAATCACTCGACAGATCTACAATTCCACTCCTGCACCCGTAACATCCATTAATTTCCTTTGGAACTCTTGATGACATTTTAATATAACGTTGTGTTTGCATTATTATCATTTCTCCCTACTGCCTTTTCTGTAACTAAACTCGAAATTGGAATGGACAGTCCCAATATGATTCGATATTGACAACGAATGTGTAGGAAGGAACTGCAGGTGCTGGTTTTAATCGAAGGGAGACACAAAATGCTGGAGTAACTCAACGGTGACAGACTGTATCTCTGGAGAAGTCTGAAGAAGGGTCTCGACCAGAAATGTCAGAATAAAGGGGAATAAATGTCTTCGAATAAAGGGGAGAAAAAAACGTTTTCACCCAGAGAGTTGTGAATTTATGGAATTCCCTGCCACAGAGGGCAGTGGAGGCCAAGTCACTGGATGGATTTAAGAGAGAGTTAGATAGAGCTCTAGGGACTAGTGGAGTCAAGGGATATGGGGAGAAGGCAGGCACGGGTTATTGATAGGGGACGATCAGCCATGATCACAATGAATGGCGGTGCTGGCTCAAAGGGCCGAGTGGCCTCCTCCTGCACCTATTTTATAGAAACATAGAAACATAGAAAATAGGTGCAGGAGTAGGCCATTCGGCCCTTCGAGCCTGCACCGCCATTCAATGTGATCATGGCTGATCATCCAACTCAGTATCCCGTACCTGCCTTCTCTCCATACCCCCTGATCCCTTTAGCCACAAGTGCCACATCTAACGCCCTCTTAAATATAGCCAATGAACTGGCCTCAACTACCTTCTGTGGCAGAGAATTCCAGAGACTCACCACTCTCTGTGTTATATGTTTCTATGTCACTAGCATTCTGTGTCTACCTTTGAAAACAACAAAGGCCTGTCTGTCTGTGTCTGTCTGTGTCTGTCTGTGTCTCTCTGTGTCTCTCTGTGTCTGTCTGTGTCTGTCTGTGTCTCTCTGTGTCTCTCTGTGTCTCTCTGTGTCTGTCTGTGTCTGTCTGTGTCTGTCTGTGTCGGTCTGTGTCGGTCTGTGTCTGTCTGTGTCGGTCTGTGTCGGTCTGTCCGTCCGTCTGTCTGTCTACCTCAAATATTGCTCACACACTCACATCTCTTGTCATTTTATTTCCATTTTGTTCAGCCTGAATCTATGGTTTTCATCCTTCAATTAATGTGGTCAACTGTCAATGCATAGGCTGTGCTTTTGCATCCTGGCATTTTGAAACCACTGAATACAGCAGTGCAATGAAACATAATCTCCCGAACTGTTGCCTTGTCGGTCTGTTTTAAATTAGACCGCGCTGAATCACATGGGAAGGTTTCAACCTCCGTTACCTCAAGTAGCTATCTCTGATGAAACATTTATTTTTTCCCAGTGGACTCCATATAGGTCTTGCGACGCATGGTCGTTTCTTGAGCCCATTTCATTGCATAGAAACATAGAAAATAGGTGCAGGAGAAGGCCATTCGGTTCTTCGAGCCTGCACCACCATTCAATGTGATCATGGCTGATCATCCAACTCAGTATCCCATACCTGCCTTCTCTCCATACCACCTGATCCCTCTAGCCACAAGGGCAACATCTAACTCCCTCTTAAATATAGCCAATGAACTGGCCTCAACTACCTTCTGTGGCAGATAATTCCAGAGACCCACCACTCTCTGTGTGAAAATGTTTTTCTCATCTCGGTCCTAAAATATTTCCCCCTTATCCTTAAACTGTGACCCCTTGTTCTGGACTTCCCCAACATCGGAAACAATCTTCCTGCATCTAGCCTGTCCAACCCCTTGAGAATTTTGTAAGTTTCTATAAGAATTTAGAAGATTGAGGGGGGATCTTATAGAAACTTACAATATTCTCAAGGGGTTGGACAGGCTAGATGCAGGAAGATTGTTCCCGATGTTTGGGAAGTCCAGAACAAGGGGTCACAGTTTAAGGATAAGGGGGAATTGTTTTAGGACCGAGATGAGAAAAACATTTTTCACAGAGTGGTGAGTCTGTGGAATTCTCTGCCACAGAAGGTAGTTGAGGCCAGTTCATTGGCTATATTTAAGAGGGAGTTAGATGTGGCCCTTGTGGCTAGAGGGATCAGGGGGTATGGAGAGAAGGCAGGTACAGGATACTGAGTTGGATGATCAGCCATGATCATATTGAATGGCGGTGCAGGCTCGAAGGGCCGAATGGCCTACTCCTGCACCTGTGTTTCTATGTTTCTATGGGAGCCGTGTCTCAGCTCCGCCCGCTGCACCACTCGGTTTACAGGCCCCGCCCACAGCCACGCCCTCTTTTGCCGGGTATTTAATTCTCTCTAAGAGGGTCCGAAATCCATCTTCCTTACAGTGGGTTTGTTGCGAGGTTCTGTACAGAAACAAACCGGGTCACACTTCCCAGCGGGATGAGGTCGGCGGTTTCACTGAGTCTGTTCCTGGCATTAATAGTCCGTGAGTAACGAGTTGGACAAAATCCACACGTGGTAGATCCCCAACGCCATTCCCCTTCTACCCACTCTTCAACCCTCCCAATGTCTTTCCTCTTGATAATTAGTGTCGGGGATTAATGGTCAGTATTTTATCTCCTCACCATTCATGCCTTTTATAACTTGCAGGTGTCCATTCCGATATCGTTCTAACTCAGCCCAAGACAGCGACGGCCCGTCCTGGAGGCTCCATCACACTGGAATGTAAAACCAGCGGGTTGACTCTTAGCAGTGCCGAAATGCATTTGGTCCGTCAGGTCCCCGGGCAGGGGCTGGAGTGGGTGCTTCACTACTACAGTCCTACTGACAAGCACTTCGCTCCGGGGATAGAGAGCCGATTTACTCCGTCCAAAGACAATTCGAATATGTTCACCGTGACCGCCAGGGACCTGAGGATCGAAGACACCGCTGTCTATTACTGTGCGAGAGACACAGTGTGAGGATTCAGTGACAGACCCGTACAAGAGCGGCATGTTGGGAAGTCCAGCTTTCACCATCAAAGACCAGAGGTGAGAATTTTTTTTCAACAGCTATAATAACAGTCGGAAAATGGAGCGCAAACTACCGTTGGCAAATCCAACACGATATGTTGTTCCATTGTTTAAAAAGGGTTCAAAGAATAAACCTAGCAATTATTCAAAATGTAACCAGCGCATTCAAGTGAGATTGGTTTGTTCTTTCCTTCACTCATACCGACAGCGTTGTGTACAATCATAGACCTCGAATATATGCTGATTCCATTACGCAGTTGAGATGCAGGGAGATTGTTGGTGTTATGTCTACTATGTTCCAGTTCATTGGCTATATTTAAGAGGGAGTTGGATGTGGCCCTTGTGGCTAAAGGGGATCAGAGGGTATGGAGAGAAGGCAGGTACGGGATACTGAGTTGGATGAATGAAGGGCCGAATGGCCTACTCCTGCACCTATTTTCTATGTTTCTATGTTCTCTGTGAACTGCTGGGCCATTTAAAATCGTGTCGAAGGCCATTTCAAATGAAACCTGAGTGTGAACTGTATGGGAGGTTTTTGTGCGGGTCTGTCTCACTGTGTATACAGTGGGTCACGGTGCTGCATACAGCGACTTCCCCGTACAAAAACCCCACACCTACTTTTCTCCTGTTCCAACCTACGAGCACAGCTGGAGAGCCGAGCGAAGCAAATTCAAATGGAAGTTCACTGCTTAAAGTTATATGGATTGTTTTTGAGAAATGTCCAACTGTCTTCCGACCAGTTATCGTTATGTTATATGAGCTTTGGAAGAACACCGTTTAGCTTTAAAAGTGACAGCGAATAGTGCCCGGGGACATATCCTCTGTGAGCAGTGCATGCATCAGTTCTTGAAGAGTGAAGTATTTGTCATGCCATGTTTCACTGTGTATACTGGATGGCACAGCGGTTCCTACCAATACAAAAACATCCACAACCCATAATACCGTGGTCTGGGTCAGTATATGCTATTTTCAATTTAATATCTCATCCTACAGGAGCATAAACATGTCCAGGACTATTTTAGCACCTTTTATTGTATTGGCAACTTGTGGTAATTTATATTTTACATGTAAATTATTCTAATCACATGTCACTGCCCTGTAAAATACATGGCACCTTGGCACCTGATTCTTGTTGGAAATTATATTTTTAACGCATTCATTGTTTTCAAAGAGCAATAAGGCATTCGCCTTAGATGTGAAATACGAATACTTACAGGAATTGTGTTCTTTTTTGCCTGCCTGGTGCAGATCATGTTATTGTGTGAAGAACCCCATAGAATGTAACACCGTGACTATCTTGACTACTGGGGAGGAGGCACCATGTTGACCGTAACCAACGGTAAGAAACTTCATCCTATTCAGTCTCTAGATGTATCCAGTTGTAATTTTAATATATATTTCCAGTAATTGTCTTCTGCATTAATTACAAATTCATTGCAATGTTGGATCGATGTTGCTTTAGAATGTTATGTTATTTCGCTGCAGTGAGATTCCTGAATTAAACGTGCCTTTGTATGCTATGACTTCGATCCTTTGACGATGAAACGGATGTGATTTAGTTCCTAATTAGTCAAAAAATGTGCTTGAATTTGCCTTCACCATGCTTTCAAATTGTTTGAGACTGTTGTGGTCCCAGATCGGCGATGCATTGAACTGTGTTTTCTGATCGACAGCAGATGCTTTGTCTCAGTTTGTTTGTTCTCAACGCATATTTCTCAACACATGGATTTAAGAGAGAGTTAGATAGAGCTCTAGGGGCTAGTGGAATCAAGGGATATGGGGAGAAGGCAGGCACGGGTTATTGATTGGGGATGATAAGCCATGATCACAATGAATGGCGGTGCTGGCTCGAAGGGCCAAATGGCCTCCTCCTGCACCTATTTTCTATGTTTCTATATGAAACAAACGATAGAAAGGGGTGTAAAATGTCCAAGTTTTGTATTTAAGAAGTGTATGTATTAATTGGTGGAATCGCATTGCCACCTTTGATCCAATGGCTAACAAAACTTGCATTGAAGATGTATCATTTTCTTGCAGCAAAGCACAGAAGTGCAAAGTTCTTTAGTAACTTGTCAGTTTCTTTGTTGAACTCAATTAAGGCGCATGTTGCAATCAAAATCGCTTGAACAATGGGTTGGGAAGGCGGTGTGTCTCCATATCGTGGAAGCATTGGTAATCACTCTGCAATGTCCTATAGATTCTGCATCAGTTCCTGTGGATTAAGGGTAGATAATGTTATCCCACTTTTCAAGATAGGAGGGAGAGAGAAAGCAGGGAATGACAGAGCAGTTGGCCTGACATCGGTATTGGGGGAGATGCTGGAGTCAATTAGCAAATAAGTAACATCGGCGCGTTTGGTTAGCAGTAACAGGATCTATCTATTGTCTATGTATCTATGTATTGGTGGAGTCCATTTGTTATTGTGTTAATCATTGTTATTTCAACAATGATTGGCTCGGACATCTTTTGGCCAATGAATTTCGGTAGTCTATGGACAGAAATATTTGGATTTTTGTGAAGAGTTTCAGTCAATGTGTGTTGTGTGATTCAGCCCATCAGTGGTATCATTCAGCCGGTCATTGCGGGAGACGATGTTGTTGCACAATTGGATGTTTTTGTATGTTCAATTCGAATGGCAACGACCGGGTATTGCTGTCGGATTGGGTTATTTCAATAAACACAAAGAAGATATATGTTTAAAAATAAGTAGGAATTGATGTAAATTAATAAGACCAATACATTCTGCAAACACTTAAAGGGTCAGGCAACCTGCGGCGAAAGTCAAATCTCAGGCCTGGGACCAGAAAGACAGCTGGTAGCGCCAGAGCGCCGACTACGTTTCCGAAATCAGTGGCAGACTGTGTAGGAATTTGTGCATTCTCCCTGTGGTTTAAATGCTATTTACTGGTGCTCTGCTTTCCTCCCACGTCCCGAAGATGTGCAGGTTTGCAGGTTAATTGACCTGTGTGATTGTCCCTGGTGTGTCAGGGGTGGATGCGATAACGTAGAACGTGTGTGTCGCCGCGGATTCGGTTGGCAGAAAGATCTATTTCTTTGTTCCATCTCTAATCTTAATTGAATTTGCCATGAACTGGTCATCCAAGTATCGTTGACCTGGAAATGTATTGGTTTTCCCCTTCCACAAGTGTTGCCCGACCCCATGACCCATGTCTCAATTTCCTGTTCAATACCACGACATTACCTATTTGGAAAATACGTTGAATGTCAAATGGGGACATTTCGGAACAGCTGTAGTATTTAAATAATTTTTAATCCACGCATTTATTAGAAAGACAATTTGAAATCAAATTTTGTCTACGGCGCCCAATGTCATTTAAACATAACGTTCCTCTATTTACTAAATTGCTAATGAAAAATGTAATTTACGGTAAAAAAAAGAAAATTGGGGAAATGGAACGAGATTTTCTGCTATTTTAATTATAGAACAGGGTATCCCACTAATCCTTGAACAGAATCAGACTTTAAATCGATGGCTCATAGGAGGGTTTGAGCGACGTTCAAAATTACATTTGCATTTAATTAATTAAAACATTGATTTACCAACATTGTGCATTTTCAATATTAAAAGTAGACTTCCTCTATATGAATTAAAGACTTTTGCCGTTAAAGTCACGAAGCAAACTTCGATTTTTTTTTAATAGATTGCAGGTTGTAATTTATGATGGGTATCTTTTTAATTTGTTTCCGATCAGACAGTGATACAACGTTAATCATTCGTTCTCCAGTGCCGATGATATTGTAAACGTAAACTCGTTTTAAAGATGCTGGAAACGGAACTGAGCGTCATTGCAAAAACATTAATATTCATTTGATTAATTTTTGAATCCATTAAGGGACAGTCCATTGCAATGGTGCACACAGACAAACATTTGAAACCTGTGCCAATTGATTCAATGGCGAAGTACTAACATGTTCTTACTATTTATTTATTTTTCTTTTTGTTAAATATTTTTATTCGAAGTACATATTAAAGGAAGAATATACATGTCACATTAATATTAACAATTATTTCTTATTTGTACTTCTATGCATTTAATTTTTTTTTTAATACAGGTAGAAAATAATAGAGAAAAATAAAGTAAAAATAGAAAATCAAAAAGATGAATGAAGTATTGAGCAGGTTATACATCATTGGAGATATATCCATGGATTATTATATGTGATTCTTCATCTATTCCTTCATTCAGGCTTCAGTCAGGTTCTCGCACCGAGCCATTTTGACCCTTTAAATATTCAATAAATGGAGACCATATCCCTCTGAATTGATCCAACTTGCCCAGTAGGACAAGTCTTAATCTTTCCAGGTGAAGTGTCTCCGACATTCCTGTAATCCACATTTTGATTGTGGGGGATGTAGGACCTTTCCAAAATTTCAATATTAATTTTTTCCCAATTATTAAACTGTAATCGATAAAAATTATTTTATTCGTTGTTATTAATTGATGTGTTCTAATATTCCTAATATTATTAATTTTGAGTCAGGAGTGTTCTTACAATTTATATGCTACATTTAGCTTCCAGATGTTGGATTACATAACGTTTATTAATGTAGACATTATATTGAGAGAGTTAATTAAAATCTTTACCAATGCAATCTCTTCCATATTTTTTTATCTGGTATGAATGTAATGTTCTTATCCAATGTCGGCTGGATTGCTTTTCGGAATTTACTTGTAATTACTGTCGGCATACAAATGATCAGTATATTTTCGTGAGTGATAGGAGTGATATTTCACAAAATACAGTGCTAAGTGACATTTTAGGTGTGTTATTTGTCGTTAAATAATAGAGCTACCATTTCAATCCCATCCACCTCCTTAGTTGGTTTGGTTCGATTGACACATTTTAGGGACAAGTTCATGGCAAGATTGTGATTTTTTTTTTTTGTCTTCTCTCAATTTATGTTCGGGAGCCTGATATGGTAAACCAGTCTTCTTTCCAATTTCTGTGAATTGATCGGATAGTCTCTGAACCATTTATAAAACCCAAACTCTTCTCTCCAAATCAAATGTTTTGCCATGGGCACTCTCATGGGTCCAAGCAAAACCTACCTAATTATTTAATTTTAATTAAATTAATGCAAATGTAATTTTGAACATCAGTCAAATCCTCCTTTGAGCCATCGATTCCAATTCTCATTCTATTCAAGTATTAGTGGGATACCCTGTTCTATAATTAAAATAGCAGAACATTTCGTTTCCAACATTCCACATCATTCCACCAATTTCCATTTGGTTGGGTACATGGAACAACCCCTGACACAGACTGCCCCTATCCCCGTATTCTTCCTCCTATACTCATGGAGAACTCATGGACTTCATTAGCTACTAACTGAGACCCTACGTTCAATTTCACCGGGTCCATCCCCGACACAATGCCTCCACTTTGTTGATCTCACCGTCTCCATCGCAGGAGATAGACTATCGACTGTCGTAAATTGCAAATCTACGGACTCTCACAGCTATCAGGACTACAGCTCTTCCAACCTTGCCTCCTGCAAAGACTCTATGTCCTATTCCCAAATTCAACCGTCTCTGCGCAACTGCTCCCAAGATGAGTTGTTCCATACCAGAATATCCGTGCTCCTCATTCTTTAGGGAGCGGGTATTCCCCACGTTTACCATAGACGAGGCCCTCACACGTGTCCACACTGTATCCCCTAGTTCTGCCCTTACTCCATCATCCCCAGTCACAACAAGGAGTTTGGTGAGATAGTAACGTTACTTATGGCCATTGAGCATTCCTGAGAAACCCTGGGAATTTTACAGTAATTAATACTGGAGGCCTATTGATATATTTCCAACTGGAAATTGTGCGTGCATTTGACAGTAACTGCCAGATATTGGCACCCCAAGAAGTTTTCAGCCAATGTGCTCCAAGGTGGGATCAAGGTGGAATGTTGAATCAGCCATGATCACAATGAATGGTGGTGCTGGCTCAATGGGCCGAATGGCCTCCTCCTGCACCTATTTTCTATGTTTCCATTTTCTATGTTGAACTAATAGTTTATGATACTCGGGTGAAGTTTCATGAAATAGAATATTGCGTAACGAATTGCTGTATAATGATTCTTCGCACTGAATATTTTGCAAAACTAGCAAGAGAGAGAGTTTAACATTCATGTGACCTTTAACTTGCAGCGGCTGATTCCCCCCCCAGCCCCTTCATTCTCTTCACGTGCGAGGATCACGGCTCCAGTGGTTCGTTCACCTACGGTTGTTTGGCGTTGGGCTATTCCCCTGCGGGCGCCATTGTATCTTGGAAGAAAGATGATACAGACCTGGTCGATGGAGTGAAGAACTACCCGGCAGTGTTCAATAAGTTGGGAACTTACACCCGGAGCAGCGAGTTAACCATCACCGAGGCAGTGGCTGGGGAAAGCGACATCTTCTGTGTGGTTCGGCACAACCAAAAAGAGTATAAACTGCCATTACCAGGTTCGTGTTGGGGTGCAATGCAAGGCTGAGGGTGGAGTTGGAGTCAAGTGTGTTTTATTGTCATGTGTCCCAGATAGAACAATTACATTCTTGCTTGCTGCAGCACAACAGAATATGTGAACATCATAAATAATATGATAAACGAGAGTGAGAAAAAAAAGTTCAGTGTGTGTGTGTGTGTACATATTCAAAGAACAAACAATAACAGTGCAATAATAATAGTCTATTGTCGTTCAGAGCTTATGAGGTTGTGCTGTTTAATAGCCTGGACGTTACAGTTCTCAGGCTCTTGTACCTTCTTCACGATGGCAGTGGTGAGATGAGTGTGTGGCCCGCATGGTGTGGGTCTCCGATGATGTTGGCTGCCTTTTTGAGGCAGCAACTCCGATACATCCCTTTGATGATGTAGAGGTCAGCGCCGGTTATAGACTGGGCAGTGATTGAAACTTTTTACAGTCTTTTTCCGTTCCTGGACTTTCAAATTGCCGAACCAGTCCATGATGCAATGCATATAATTTGCGGGATTTGGCAATTGAAGATAAGTACTCCAGGGTTGTTATCTCCGGTTTGCTTCCAGTTCCTCGTGCTGGCGAAAGCAGGAACAGGCAGATACGGGACCTGAATGTGCAGCTGAGGAACTGGTGCAGGGGGAGGGGATTTAGATTCTTAGATCACTGGGATCTGTTTTGGAGTAAGGGGGAACTGTACAAAAGGGAGGGATTGCATCTTAACAGGTGGGGGATCGGCAATCTGGCAGGCAGGTTTGCCACTGCTACACGGGTGGTTTTAAACTGAATAAGGGGGTGGGATGTCAAATGGGATAGTCGAGGACGGAGTTAAAGGCAAAGACAGTAAAGGGATGGTTAATGACCCCCAGAATTAACGGGAAAGGAAGCTCACAAAGGGATAGGAGAGTATGGCCAAGTGTAATAGGGATCGATGTGAAAGGTGAGATGCATAAGGAATTAAAAGTATTGTATATGAATGCGTGAAGTATAAGAAGTAATGTAGATGAGCTTGAGGCTCAGTTGAAGGTTGGTAGATATGACATTGTGGGGATTACTGAGACGTGGCTGCAGGAGGATCGGGCCTGGAAACTTCATATTCAGGGTTAGACATCCTATAGAAAGGACAGGCAGGTGGGCAGAGGAGGGGGGGTAGCTCTGCTGGTGAGGGGGAATCTTATAGAAATATATAAACATATAAACATATAAAATTATAAAAGGACTGGACAAGCTAGATGCAGGAAAAATGTTCCCAATGTTGGGCGAGTCCAGAACCAGGGGCCACAGTCTTAGAATAAAGGGGAGGTCATTTAAGACTGAGGTGAGAAAAAAAGTTTTCACCCCGAGAATTGTGAATTTATGGAATTCCCTGCCACAGAGGGCAGTGGAGGCCAAGTCACTGGATGGATTTAAGAGAGAGTTGGATAGAGCTCTAGGGGCTAGTGGAGTCAAGGGATATGGGGAGAAGGCAGGCACGGGTTATTGATTGGGGACGATCAGCCGTGATCACAATGAAAGGCGGTGCTGGCTCGAAGGGCCAAATGGCCTCCTCCTGCACCTATTTTCTATGTTTCTATCTCAACTGAAAGTGACAATATGCCTTGCCCGCTAAATTATTCCAGCTCTTTGCTTTAAAAAAAAATTGAACACCATCTGCTGTTGTTGATTGGATAAAACGGTGAGTTTTGTTTCCTGGCACCGAGGGGCGAGAGCGATATTTATAATACCGAAGCACTGTCGTTCGTTCTTGGCATGGAACGGAAGGCGGTGCTTCAATTATCGAGGCAATTCACCATTTACAAAATCATAAAAAACCAAAATGACTTGGAAGAGAGCTTGAAAAGAGTGCTCATAAATGTATTATCATCACGAGCACGTTCATATAAATCGCGAGGAACTGATCTATCCGTAGATAAGTTACATTTTAACTCGCGAACAATCGAAGCGGCTGAGTGCATCATGTTGAGAACATTATCAAGGGTATTAAAAGCACAGACACAGACATAGAGGACAGAAGCAGAACAGTTGGCCCATAACATCCAAGTGACAACTACTTATGCCCCTGTCCATCTTAGGAAACATAGAAACATAGAAACATAGAAATTAGGTGCAGGAATAGGCCATTCGGCCCTTCGAGCCTGCACCGCCATTCAATATGATCATGGCTGATCATCCAACTCAGTATCCCGTACCTGCCTTCTCTCCATACCCTCTGATCCCCTTAGCCACAAGGGCCACATCTAACTCCCTCTTAAATATATCCAATGAACTGGCCTCAACTACCCTCTGTGGCAGAGAATTCCAGAGACCCACCACTCTCTGTGTGAAAAAATTCCTTCTCATCTCGGTCCTAAAGGGTTTCCCCCTTATCCTTAAGCTGTGACCCCTTGTCCTGGACGGCCCCAACATCGGGAACAATCTTCCTGCATCTAGCCTGTCCAACCCCTTAAGAATCTTGTAAGTTTCTATAAGATCCCCTCTCAATCTCCTAAATTCTAGAGAGTATAAACCGAGTCTATGCAGTCTTTGCTCATAAGACAGTCCTGACATCCCAGGAATCAGTCTGGTGAACCTTCGCTGCACTCCCTCTATGGCAATAATGTCCTTCCTCAGATTTGGAGACCAGAACTGTACGCAATACTCCAGGTGTGGCCTCACCAAGACCCTATACAACTGAAGTAGAACCTCCCTGCTCCAAAACTCAAATCCTTTTGCTATGAAAGCTAACATACCATTGGCTTTCTTCACTGCCTGTTGCACCTGCATGCCTACTTTCAATGACTGGTGTACCATGACACCCAGGTCGCGCTGCATCTCCCCTTTTCGTAATCGGCCACCATTTAGATAGTAGTCGGTTTTCCTATTTTTGCCACCAAAGTGGATAACCTCACATTTATCCACATTATACTGCATCTGCCAAACATTTGCCCACTCACCCAACCTATCCAAGTCACCCTGCATTCTCCTAGCATCCTCCTCACAGCTAACACTGCCCCCCAGCTTAGTGTCATCCGCAAACTTGGAGATATTGCCTTCAATTCCCTCATCCAGATCATTTATGTATATTGTAAATAGCTGGGGTCCCAGCACTGAGCCTTGCGGTACCCCACTAGTCACTGCCTGCCATTGTGAAAACGACCCGTTAACTCCTACTCTTTGCTTCCTGTTTGCCAGCCAGTTCTCTATCCACATCAATACTGAACCCCCAATGCCATATGCTTTAAGTTTATATACTAATCGCTTATGTGGGACCTTGTCGAAAGCCTTCTGGAAGTCCAGATACACCACATCCACTGGTTCTCCCCCATCCACGCTACTAGTTACATCCTCGAAAAATTCCACAAGATTCGTCAGACATGATTTACCTTTCGTAAATCCATGCTGACTTTGTCCAATGATTTCACCACTTTCCAAATGTGCTGCTATCCCATCTTTAATAACTGACTCCAGCAGTTTCCCCACTACCGATGTTAGACTAACTGGTCTGTAATTCCCCGTTTTCTCTCTCCCCCCCTTCTTAAAAAGAGGGGTTACGTTTGCTACCCGCCAATCCTCAGGAACTACTCCAGAATCTAAAGAGTTTTGAAAGATTATCACTAATGCATCCACTATTTCCGGAGCTACTTCCTTAAGTACTCTGGGATGCAGCCTATCTGGCCCTGGGGATTTATCGGCCTTTAATCCATTCAATTTACCCAACACCACTTCCCGACTAACCTGGATTTCACTCAAGTACTCCTTTGACCTGCGGTCCCCTGCTATTTCCGGCAGATTATTTATGTCTTCCTTAGTGAAGACGGAACCAAAGTAGTTATTCAATTGGTCCGCCATATCCTTGTTCCCCATGATCAACTCACCTGTTCTTCCATTGCATATCCACCGTCAACCCTTTTAGAATTGATTGCCAGTCAATCTTGGCCAATTCACGTCTCATACCCTCAAAGTTACCTTTCCTTAAGTTCAGAACCATTGTTTCTGAATTAACAATGTCACTCTCCATCCTAATGAAGAACTCAACCATATTATGGTCACTGTTGCCCAAAGGGGCACGTACAATAAGACTGCTAACTAACCCTTCCTCATTGCTCAATACCCAGTCTAAAATAGCCTGCTCTCTCGTTGGTTCCTCTACATGTTGATTTAGATAACTATCCCTCATACTTTCCAAAAAATCCTCTTCCTCAGCGCCCCTGCCAATTTGATTCACCCAATCTATATGTAGATTGAAGTCACCCATTATAACTGTTTTGCCTTTGTCGCACGCATTTCTAATTTCCTGTTTTATACCATCCCCAACTTCACTACTACTGTTAGGTGGCCTGTACACAACTCCCACTAGCGTTTTCTGCCCCTTAGTGTTTCGCAGCTCTACCCATACTGATTCCACATGCTCCAAGCTAATGTCCTTCCTTTCCATTGCGTTAATCTCCTCTCTAACCAGCAACGCTACCCCACCTCCTTTTCCTTTCTCTCTATCCCTCCTGAATATTGAATACCCCTGGATGTTCAGCTCCCAGCCTTGGTCACCCTGGAGCCATGTCTCCGTGATCCCAACTATATCATACTCATTAATAGCTATCTGCACGTTCAACTCATCCACCTTATTACGAATACTCCTTGCATTGAGACACAAGGCCTTCAGGCTTGTTTTTACAACGCTCTTACCCCTTTTACTTTTCACCTTGCTCCCTATTGCTTCCACCCTCGTTTTACACCCACCTGCCTCTCTGCTCTTGTACCCATCCCCCTGCCACATTAGTTTAAATCCTCCCCGACAGCACTAGCACTAGGAAACCAGAACGGAAGCCTCTAAGACTTTGCGCCCCACCCAATGTTTCCGTGCGGTTCCCGGAGGTTTTCGTCAGTCTCCCTAATGGTCGAAAGTGGTTTCCGCTTCTTCTATGTTCCGGCCATTATTTCACAAATTTGAAAAAACCTCCGGGAACCTGACAAAAACCTCCGGGAACCGCACGGAAACCTTGGGTGGGGCGCAAAGTCTCCAGAGGTTTCCGTTCAGGTTTCCTAAGTGGGACAGGGGCATTACTGAACTATAATTTCCCCATTTACGAGCACTCGATGTACCATGATAAACAAAGAATTTAGCAACATCTCTGCAAGTCCAAGTGAGTGGGTGGCTACGTTTAATCGGAAAAAGTGATTTTTTTTTTGGTCAAAATAATGTGTCAATATTAATTGACGATTGTTTTAGAGCAATTCCAATGAAGTTTATTTTCTTTCAGAACCTGTGGTATATCATCCAACCGTCACCATTACCGTAACTTCCCTTGATGAAATCAAGCGCAGCAAAAAAGCGATCGCCGTGTGTTTGGTCAACGATTTCACCCCAGCGAAATTTACTGTGAACTGGCTGAAGAATGGAAATCAAGTGGATTCTGGCATCACCTCTCCCGCCTTCCAGGTGAACGTTAACGGTAACTTCTCAGCGACCAGCCAGTTGACAATCCCAGCTCTAGAGTGGAACGGACGTGCCGTCTATACCTGCCAAGTCAACCATGGAAAATATATAAAAAGCCAAAATATCAGTAAGCAAGGTAAGAAATACATCCGTGGTGTGTCTCGGGTATTAGTGTAAACATTAGTGCTCACAGTGGTAGAACTTCACTGACATTGACATAGGAAGGAAGTGCTGATGCTGGTTTACACCGAAAGTGGACACAAAATGCCGGAGTAACAGCGGGTTAGGCATCTCTAGAGAAAAGGAACAGGTGACGATTCGGTTCGAGACTCTTCTAGTATGAGTGGAGAGGGACACTAAAGGGATGAGTGTACAAAAAAACGATAGCCCATGGTGCGATCTCACATTTCATTCATTGTGTTGTTCTCTGCACAGAGACTAGAGTCAGTTCAAGATGATTTAGGACGACAGTTCCTAGAATCACAACTCGGAAGCGATCGTGTACACATTAAAGTTCTGGGGGTGAATGATTGGTGTAAACCTTCCATCCCAATTATCCCTGGAAATGCTTATATTCACATTAATTATTGTGCTATAGATGATGATCCCTGCGACGAACTGAAGATTACAATCCTTCCACCACCTGTTGAACAAGAGTTAATGGAGATGACCGTGACGTTAACCTGTCTGGTATCCGATGCACCTTACGGTATCACAGTATCTTGGAAGCGCATAAAGGTGCCTTTGCCATTAGAGATCCAGTCCACAGAACATGGGGAAATCGTAGAGAGCAAAGTAAACATTTCGACTCGTGACTGGCTGAGTGGGGATTATTTCGAATGTGTGGTGAGCCATGAAGATCTGCCGTATCCAAAATCTAAACAAATCAACTGGAAGAAAGGTGAGCCGGGGTAGCTGCAGAGAGGTTCTTTGGGCCAGAGGTGACTGGTGCACTTTTTTTCTGAGATAAAGCTAAAATTAATGATTGAGATCACTCCGTCGGAGAAGAAATATCTATGCAAAATGAAATAGTGCGGGACCTTATCAAAGGTAATTTTACTTGTCACATCCTCAAAAAATTCCAGTAGATTAGACAAGCATGATTTCCCTTTCATAAATCCATGTTGACTTGGACTAATACTTTTACTGCTATCCAAATGCCCCATTATTACCTCTTTAATAATTGACTCCAGCATCTTTCCCACCACCGAAGTCAGGCTAACTGGTCTGTAATTTCCCGTTTTCTCTCTCGCTCCTTTCTTGAAACGTGGGATAACATTAGCTATCCTCCAATCCACAGGAACTGATCCTGAATCTATTGAACATTGGAAAATGATCCCTCCCTGAGGACCCTGGGATGCAGACCATCAGGCCCAGGGGATTTATCATCTTTCAGTCCCATTAGCCTACCCTATACTATTTCTCACCTAATGAACATTTCTTTCAGTTCCTCTACCCCCTTAGATCCCCTGTCCTCCAGTACATCTGGGAGTTTGTTTGTGTCTTCCTTAGTGAAGACAGATCCTGTTCAACTCTTCTGCCATTTCCTTGTTCCCCATAATAATTTCACCCGTGTCTGCCTTCAAGGGACCCACATTTGACTTTGCTACTCTTTTTCCCTTAAAATATCTAAAGAAGCTTTTACTGTCCTTCTTTATATTCCTGGCCAGCTTCCTCGCGTACTTCATCTTTTCAGCCCGTATTGCCCATTTTGTTTCCTTCTGTTGTCCTATGAAATTTTCACAATCCTCTGGCTTCCGGCTACTCTTTGCTGTGTTATACATTTTTTTCCTTTTAGTCTTATTCTATCCCTAACTTCTCTTGTCATCCACAGTTGCCTCCTACTCTCCTTGGAATCTTTCTTTCTTTTTAGAATGAAGTGATCCTGTGTCTTCCGGATTTTGCCCAGAAATTCCCGCCATTGCTGTTCCACCGTCATTCCTGCTGGGATCCCTTTCCAGTCTACCTTAGCCTGCTCCTCCCTCCTGCCTACATAGTCCCCTTTGTTCAACTGCATCACTGACACTTCCCATTTCATACAAATCTTCTCCCGTGCAAAGGGGAGACACACATTCGGGTGTATATGTCTGAACAAAGAGACGTCACAAAAGGGGAATGTAATACCGTTAATAGGGGGGTTGCACGTAAGGTCACTGGGCTTGACGCACGGAGCCACTCAATCCATCTGGAGGACATCACAGCTTCCAGTACATGTTATTAATGCAAGAAACGCACACTTTCCTACCTGTTAAAAACCGCCAAAATGTTGAATTTTGGCGCTGTGAGAAATTGTGGAAGTCGGGGCAAGCGTGAGGGACACGTACCCAACTTCAGAATTCCAAAGGTGAAGCGAAATGAAGGTAAAGAGAAGCGAGAGCTGAAGGGACAACAACAGCTAAAGTGCTTGGCGAACATTGGCCGTGCAGATATCCGAATTTTAAAATATTGGGAATTCTCGCGTTTGCTCACTGCATTTCATCAACAGTAAGGCATTATTTGTGGTTTTTCTTGATTCCTTTGGTATCTAAAAAGTCTCAGAAGTGATAAACCTGGCTGTAAATTTTACTTCAGAGGCGTTTTCTTTTCATATGTAAAAACCCACTTGAGAACCATGGGCGAT